>CM065297.1:35285597-35708097 GCA_032871835.1 Dipteronia dyeriana
TTAAAGTAACCTAATATCCAAATTTATTTAATCATGAAATTAAAATTAAATTCCTCTTGAATTGAGGTACATAATAAACGTCTATTAAATCTAAATGCCTATAAGAATCTAAATTGATTCTAATATCTCCCACTTCACTAGTAGACACCAACGCTTTGTTGCCTAAACACAAGTTGAATTCATTCTCATTCGGTCATTTCCTTTCCCGAAAAGTCTTCTAGTTAGGCCCATGTTGCTTTTTCTTTTATTGTTTCTTTACTTCTTACGGGTCTTAATAGTAGGAACTTTACTAACCGTATGAATCTCTTAATAATTGCCTTTCATAAGGATTTTCTCAATGCTTTGATCATCTTGCATCAGACCTTGTAAGATGTATTTCTTATTGTTCAAAGTGTAGTCCAACTTGAACTGATCAAAGGGATCCGACAGTGAGTTGACAATCTTGTCAATTTTTGCCTCACCATCTTTCTCAGCACCATTGAGTTTAACATTGTTGAGATGTGCTATGGATTTCATCATGTGATCTTTCAACCTAACTCAAAGTTGATTGCATTCTCATATCCTCACATTACAAATAGATTCCTAGACAAAATCACTACAAGAAAAATCAACATTCTTGACAGCTATTTCTTGACTGCTCTTTAAAACTGTCAATAAACTCTTAAAGTTGACAGTTTTTAGAAACTATCAAAAGATCATTGACCGCATTTTATTAAGCTGTCAATTCATTTGATTTTCAAAGTTTTTATTATCTTAATTAAATTATAAAAATAGTTTGGTAACTTATAAAATAAAAAGCTAACTTTTCATCTCAAAAGTTATCTCCCGCTTACTCTCACCCATCTCTTACACTTTAAAAAATTTTGAAAAATCTCCCTCCATTAAAACCTCTCTATGTTCTTCAAAAAAAATAGAAAACTCTTCTCTATGACTATGGTTGTCTACTTCTCTAATCGCTCAAAAATATCAGTTCCTCCACATTATGGTTATGGTTGTCTGCTTCTCTAGTCTCTCAAAGAATCATCTACTGCATATAAAGGTATTGTTTCATCCCTAATTTTTTTCTTTCCCAAATTTAGGGTTTTTATCCCAGTCATACAATATCAGCTATTGCATATGAAAATGATGGTTTGTCAAAGAAATGACCAATTTTGGCTAAGATTCTACATTTGGTTCCTTACCTTGCCTTGCTTTGACTCTCTCTGCCTCTCAAGCCAAAGTCTACTCAGATTCATCAAAGTAACTGAAGATTCTTAATTGTTTACAAATGGAAGAACTTTGCTCCCTTCATTGTTACAGAGTTAAGTCATTTTCATTGTTTTGATTGTAGAGCTAAATTAGTGTGAAAAGGAGGTAACAAATTTTGTTTAGTTTTCTATTGAATTAATTTTTTATTATGATATTAAATTTCTATTTGTTGAATTACTCGAAAGATATATCATATGATTGATGAAAATACTCAAAGAATGGGTATCTTATTTTTGTGGTAGCTTTTACTATTAAAAAAAATTTGTTCATGATTCTGCTCGGTATTGTTGGGCTTGGGTTCCCTCATATGTGAAGGATAACCCAACAACATGTTGGCCCATTGACATGTTGATTGTTAAGCCAACAAGAAGAGAATGGGCACTTTGGTAATTTAGTGGGTTGTAGAGACAACCTAAAGACTTTTGTTTTTCCTTCACTAAATGGGTGTCGTTGAATGCAAGAAAGTGTGAGTGGCATGAAAAATAGAAGAGAGAATAAAAAAAGAGGTGTGTGTGAATAAATTGGGTGAAGAAACTCTATGTGCACAATCTCTGTGCAGTTTTATTCAAACGTAGATATCTCCTTTGTTTGAGATCAGTTTAGGCTAAAATTTGGTTGGCCTATTCTAATCTTGTGGTTCTTCATTTTGGTCAGTGAGATTGTCAATTAGAGTTCCCTATGATAAGTTTTGTGGTTCCAAACAGAGCTTGGAAAAAATCAGGGGAGGAGTTTTCAGTTTTGCGCAGGTTTTGTCAAAGAGCTATATCACTTTGATCCGTTGTCCGATTGAGTTTAAATTTGGAAAGCATGTTATTCACTCATGGTTCTACAATATGTTATGTTAGATTGTTGATCTGAATATTTTACAGAGAGATATAAACTCTGAACAGAGCATTCGAGTTTGTGCTATCTTCTCTCTTGTTCACTTATTGATATTATATTTGTGTTGCCAAGAATGTTTTTCTTGATGTTGCAGCTATTTTGTATCCCTATAAGAATTTAGGAATATATTGTACACTCATAATTTGGTTTATAGTGAAGCTTTTGGGTGGAATACGGTCCTATTGTTTTTACTCCTCAATCCGAGGAGGTTTTCCACGTAAAAATTGGCTTGTATCTTTGTGCGTGTGTTTATTGATTATTGTTGGTGGTTTTTTTGATTATTCGCAGCATATATATTGTTGTGGTATTGTGTTCTACTTGTTTGGTTTCCTACTAGATTCACACAGAATGGAAAAAGGAAGGTATTTGTGTGTCGTTTGTTGGCCTTTTTTCTTATCAAGTATCTTTTTCCATATTTCAATTATGTATAGATGGATTCATTTGCCGTAACAAATTTTTTTCAAAAGTTACTGATATAGATTTCAATAATGTATATGATTTAATTTACTTCAAATTTATTGAATTTCACCTTCATTTGAACTGCACAATAATGTTTCTATATGGGTTATGAAGTATTTGAGTTTCTATTGCTAATACGTTTGAGTGTTTTATGTATTTTTTTGTGTTGGAATCAGAATTTATATTTTTTTTAGGCTTGATCGGTGAGAGATTCTCCATGGAAAATAGTTGTCAACAGTAGCTGGGGAAATTAAAAGGATAAATGATATGAAGTATGAATGTATAAAATTATATGATAAAGTACATAATTTTATAGGTTAAATTATTTGTATATGTTGTTTCTGAGCTTAAGAAAAATTCTATTATAAAATATTATATCTATTCAGCTTATTTGCTAAAAAAGTTGTTCTTTTTTTATACTATTTTAAGATGAAATAATTTTTTTTTCACAGAGGTTGTGAAGTTTGCGATCAATATATATACTTTTTTCTTTGCAAGAATGAATGGTTTCAAAAAGGTTGTGGAGTGATCAACATGCTAAATTTGTGTTTCTTTTTTCCTTTTTCCTTTTAGTTAACTTGTGTTAATTTTATGTTCTAATTAGAAATTTATTGAAGAAATAAATGTTAGGATTATGCACAATAGCAAGAGTGTAATAATATTTTTGGCAATCTTTTCATATTAATAAAAGTGATTTCTAGTTTAACAAATCTTATAGCATTTATAGTTTAATTATTATAATTGTCAAAAGTAAATAATCATATGGTCAAAAGACTATGAGAAAAGAAGAATTGCTCATGCATCTGGATATGTATGAGGTAGACACAATTCTTTAGTTAGTCTTGAACAATAATCAGAACTTAAAATAAAGGTTGGGCACCTTTATCTTGTTAAAGTTGTAGAATCTTTTGCTAGCATTTGAGAGTGATCAAATGTGTTATGATGAGTCTAAAATCATCAAAGTGAGGTATCTTTGGGAAAAAGAATCTAGTGCACTAGGTGTATTGAATAGGATCACAGTGAATTACTTTATACAGAACCGTCAATGGATAAAAGTTTTCACATGAAGACAATCAGAGAGTCTATCTACATCCTGAGATAAAAGATGGACTTACGGTTGCAATTGTTATCATTTGAGCTACCAATGAGTACTATTATATAGCAAAGTCTATCCTCGATAGTTTGGTGGTATTCATTATTAATCGATAGAGGACTTCATTTATAGATATGGATATCGTGGCTTCATTTATTAAATGTGAGTAGAATACCATCATATGGATATTTTGAGGTATTGGATATTAAATATTAACGTTTATTTTTCAATAGTGTATAATGAAACTTGGCTTCTGGACAAGTCAAAATATCCAAGTTCAAAATTTGGTCATATGAGTAAACACAGTAACTTGGAGAGCTATAGGCGGCCTATGAGCTCCTGGCAATTACTGGTATTCTTCACGAGGATACACTATCTCCATTAAGGTTGTCTAGGGTACAAATGAGCAATATTAACATATTCTATCTTTATTTAAGAGTTCAATTTTTGTTCTTTAGTGCAATGAAGTAAAATTAATAGATCGGACATAAGTGAATCATTTGTGGATAGTGATTAGGTTATATCTATTGGAGATTAAATTTAGATAGCCCGCCTGTTGGGATTATGCTCGATATAAAGTGTGTAAAAGGATATTTGACAATCTTTTCATATTAATAAAAGTGATTTCTAGTTAAACAAATCTTATAGCATTTATAGTTTAATTATTATAATTGTCAAAAGTAAATAATCGTAAGGTCAAAATACTAAGAGAAAAGAAGAATTGTTCATACATCTAGATATGTATGAGGTAGACAAAATTCTTTAGTTAGTCTTGAATAATATTCACAACTTAAGATAAAAGGTTGGGCACCTTTATCTCGTCAAAGTTGTAGAATCTTTTGCTAGAATTTGAGTGGGATCAAATGTGTTATGATGAGTCTAAAATCATCAAAGTGTGGTGTCTTTGGGCAAAATAATCTAGTGCACTGGGTGCATTGAATAGGATCAAAATGAAATAATTTATCTAGAACCGTCAATGGATAAAAGTTTTCATTTGAAGGCAATCAGAGAATCTATCTCAATCCTGAGATAAATGATGGACTTATGGTTACAAGTGTTATCATTTGAGCTATCAACGAGTACGATTATATAGCATAGTCTATCCTCGATAGTTTGGTGGTATTCATTTGTTGATTGATAGATGACTTCATTTATACATATGGTCATCGTGGCAACATTTATTAAATGAGAGTAGAGTATAATCATATGGATGTTTTGAGGTATTGGATATTAAATCTTAACTTTATGTTTTCAATATTGTGTACTGAAACATGGCTTTTGGACATGTCAAAATATCCTAGTTCAAAATGTGGTCATATGAGTAAATATGGTAACTTAGAGAGCTATAAGCGGTCAATGAGCACTTGGCGATTACTGATATTCTTCACGAGGATAAACTTTCTCCAAAAAGTTTTTTCTAGGTTATGAATAAGTAACTTCAACTTATTCTATCGTATTTAAGAGTTAAATTTCAGTTTTTTAGTGAAATGAACTAAAATTAAATAGATCGGACCTAAGTGAATCGTTTGTTGATTGTGATCGGATTGTGTCTATTGGAGCTTAAATTTTGATAACCAGCCAAGATGCCCAATCCACGGGAACTTGTATTGATAACTTGATATATTCTACCAGACCAATTTAGAGGTCCATCTAGAATTGTATTGAGGAATGTGGGCTTGTTTCTTTTTGTACGAATGGGTCTAGTTCACATGTGGACTTTTTATAAAGGCCAAATAGATTTAATAAAATAAGAAAATAATATTTTGGCCTATATATTTGGTTTGGGCGGCAAGGCTATTTAGAATAGCTTTATTATATTATATTATATTTTTTATTATTTAATTAAATGGAAAATAATTAATTTGGTGAATAATTTAATATTTAATTAAAAGTCAAAATCTTTTTTCTAGTAGGAGATGGCCTCCTAAAATTATACAATTGTTGGTAGTATAATTAATATTAAAGACTATATTTGATAAGTAGATAAATAAAAGGAATTATTTATCTGATCAAATTAGAAAGTCTTTAATATGGTTAAAAATATACTATTGAGTTGGATTAGGAGTCTTGGTGTAGGATAGAATTCCTTTTTGAAAAAGATTCTTTACCACCAAGTAAATCCACCTAAGGAAAGGATTCTTAACTACCAAGTAAATTCTTCTTAGGAAAAGATTAAAGTCTCCTAATTGTATTCTATAGAAATTTCGGCCAGCCCATATATATATAATTGGATTGAATTCCTTTAATATAAGGATTCTTAACTACCAAATAAATCCACCTAAGGAAAGGATTATTGCTTACCAAGTAAATCCATCTTAGGAGAGAATTTATGATCTTATATATATATATATATATATATATATATATATATAGGTATGTTAATTTCGGCCAGCCTAAGGCTTTCGATGAAAGGAATTTTGGCCAAGCTAAGCAATTTTCAATAAGAGAATATGGCCTAGCAAGAGAGAATTTTGAGGGAGAAAAATTTAGTTTTTGCTCTAGACAAAATTCGATCAACTCATAGATATAGGGTGTAGAATTCGGCCAAGGAGAAAAGAGAAAAAACGAACGTTTTTGTTTTAGATAGTATACTAGTATCTTTACATCAAAAGGGTTTTGTGTACAAGATCAAATTGGGTTCATGCGAGTTTCAATCAATTAGATTGATAATTCACAAGTGACCGGACGTTCTTGGATTTTTCTCTTGGATGATAATTGTAACTAACAAAGAAAAAGATTTTGTTTGTTTCCATCCTCAGGTATACAATTTAATGAAAGGGACCCCACACTCCTAGGTGATTCACGTTCATGATTGGATTGGAAGATCTTGCGGGTTCAATTTGGTGCTTGTTTAATCGTCACGAGGAAAAGGTACGACACTTTTTATGTACATCAATTAATCTAGGGTTAAGGTTCTTGTTATGTAAAAGGTAATTTTTTTTATTTATACGCAAACCCTAATTTTATTAAAATTTTCTCATGCTTCCGTTGCGCGTGGTTTTTTCCCTACAATTGGTACCAGAGTCTGGTTGTACCCTTGATTAATTGATGTATGTGTTCGTGAATCTTTTTCTTTTTATTATATATATGCATGTTTTAGAAAGAGATGTCACTCTAGGTATTCGCATATATATATATATATATATATATATATATATATTAACATTGGAATATATGGATATATATATGTTTTATATGTGGTTTGTTATTGATCAATTTTGGTCTAGAATTTCAATGTATTTTTGTTTTGGGATTGGATTGTAACAATAAGGGTGGTCTATCATCACCATAACTTCCTTCTTAGTAGTTCCTTAGTTTTTTTTTTTTATTTTGTTGTTGTAATAAAAAAAAACTGTAGTATTTTATTTATAATTCTTCTTTAATACATTCAAGTATCGAAGACTCGAAGGTTTGAAGAATTAGAAGCAACCGGAACAAGTTTGGGACCATGCGAGCCATAGCAACAAACGTGTGTGCGAAGAGCATGCGGCTGCAGGAAAAAACGGTTCAAAATGCAACAGAAGCGTGAGAAAATGAAAATTAGGGTTTACGTATAAATAAAAAAAATTCCCCTTTATGCAACGAGAACCATAACCCTAGATTAATTAATGTATATAAAAAGTGTCGTACCTTTTTCTCGTGATGATTGAACAAACGCCGAATCAATTCCACAAGATCTTATAATCCAATCACGAACGTGAATCACCTAGGAGTGTGAGCTCCCTTTCTTTAATTTGTATACCTTAGGATGGAAGCAAACAAAATCTTTCCTTTTATTAGTTACAATAATCCTCCAAGAATAAAACAAATAAAGTTAGGTCACTTGTGAATTATCAATCAATTTGATTGAAACTCGCGTGAACCTTGATTCGATGTTGTACACAAAACCTTGAAGTAAAGGCTACCAGTGTACTATCAAAAACCAAACGTCCTTTCTTCCTATTTCTTCTTTCCCGAATCACACAATATTTCTTAGAGTTGATCAAATTTAGTCTAGAGTAAAATCAGATTTTTCTCCCTCAAAATTCCTATGGTGGCCAAAACTAGGCTAGCCGAAATCTCCTCTTGTAATTATGCTAGGGCTGGCTAAAATTTACTCTTAGAGTGCATTAGGGTTAGCTAAAAATCACAAGAGATATATATAGGATTATAAATCCTCTCCTAAGAAGGATTTATTTTGTTGGCAAGAATCCTTTTCTTAGGTGGATTTATTTGGTAGTTAAGAATCCTTATCTAAAAGGTATTCAATCCTCTCCTATATACACATAGGCTGGCCAAAAATCATAGGATATAAGGAGACTTAATTCTTTTCCTAAGAAGGATTACTTGGTAGTTAAGAATCCTTTCCTTAGGTAAATTTACTTGGTGGTCAAGAATCCTTTCCAAAAAGGAATTCTATCCTACACTAGTATACTTATCTACTTATCAAATATAGTATTTAATATTAATTATACTTCTAACCATAGTATAATTTTAGGAGACCATCTTCTACTTGGAAAAAGATTTTGACTTTTAGTTAAATAATTAATTAATCAACAAATTAATTAATTTCCATTTAATTAAATAACAAAAAATATATATAATTAAGCTATTCTAAATAGCCTTGCCCCCCCAAACCATATATATGGGCCAATATATTATTTTCTTATTTTATTAAATCCATTTGACATTCATAAAAAGTCCATAGGTGAACTACACCCATTCTTATAAAAAGAAACAAGTCCACATGCCTCAATACAATTATAGATGGACCCCTAAATTGGTCCTGTAGAATATATTAAGTGATCCTAGCAAAATCATGTAAAATGGGGATCTTGGCGGGCTATCTAAATTTAAACTCCAAATCAACAAATGATTCACTTAGGTCCGATCTATTTAATTTTAGTTCATTCCACTAAAGAACTAAAATTGAACTTTTAAATATAGATAGAATAAGTTGACGTTACTCATTCATACCCTAGACAACCTTATTGGAGAAAGTGTATCCTCATGAAGAATACCAGTAATCTCAAAGAGCTCATAGACCACCTATAGCTCTCCAAGTTACCATATTTACTCATATGACTACATTTTGAACTTGGATATTTTGACCACACTTCCCCTTGATCTTGGTTACTATCTTTGTCTCCTTCTTATAAATCTCAAGTTGCTTTTTCTTCTATTGTCTATTGACCTTCTTACAGGTCTTTAACAGTAGCAACTTACCAAGCATATGAATCTCTTGACCCTTGCCTTTCACATAGATTTTTTCCGCGCTTTGAACATCTTGCATCAGGCCTTACAATGTGTATTCCTTACTATTCAAGGTGTAGTCCAACTTGAAATGATCAAAGGAATCCGCTAGTGAGTTGACAATCATGTCAATTTTGGTCTCACCATCTATCTCAACACCATTTAGTTTATCAATGTTGAAATGTGCTATGACTTTCATCATGTGATCTTTCACACCCTGTCTAGGTTTCAACCTAAGATTAAAAATAGTAGTCACTGCCTCTCTCTTAGTCATCCTAGGCCTCATAGCAAACATCTCCTCTAGAGACATCATTATATCAGCATCAGTCTCCATTCCTACATGTTCTTGTTGCAACACGTCGGAGATGTGGCCATAATGTAACGTACATTTAGCCATCTCATCTAAAGACTTTCACTACTAATACTCATCTCTTTGTTCCTAAGTAGATTCATTAGTTTGGTGCTTAAGGAATAGATATAACGAATTTATGTTTTTCAGCTTGCAATAACAACCCAATTTTCTTTTTCCATGTGACATAATTATCATCAGTTAAAGTATTATCTTTTAGGAATTTGATCAGGGATGGGGTCATGATTATGATAATCATGATAAAGCACTTTTGAATATTTACCTTGAATTAAATGAAATAATTCAATCGTAAAAATTCAACGGTGATCCAACACCTATAAATGTCACGCCTCCTTTGGGAGTTTGCAATATTTATTAGTTGGACTAGGTCCCACCTAATTGTTAACAAAACAACCAACGTTTTAAATTTTAGCCTTTTATTTTTAATAATAAAAACTCTTGGGAGGATATTAATAAAATTACATTGAGTGTAATACCAAGTTATCGACCTTCAATTTGATCCCTCACGAATATCCCTCCTTTGGGAGTAGATATCGTTTGGGCTAATTGTCTATTATATCCTTGTATGGAAGTATCTTGCTAAATTCCATTCATGAATTCCCCTTGGGAGGTTATTCATGAAACATAAAGCTTAACTAAAATTGGAGGCCGTAGGTGTTCCAAAACACCTTCTCCCACTCAATTGTTCAAGGGGTGTGATAGAATTCCAAAGAATGATTTGCCAAGTTATCTAGATGCCAATTTAGATACTTAAACCATTCAATGCATGTTCATACCAAAAGAGATATATGAGTGGCACTCCTATTCTATATGACATGTTATCAAACAATGACAAACATTGAAATATTTGCAAAAAATATAAATAGCTTCAATTTTGGTCCATCATAGAAAAGAAAGTAAATTACATGTCTTGGAATACAAAAAACTCCTTTCTTCGCGAACAAGTCTTCACGCGACCTTCGTCGTCCGGACTCTCTTGGCAGCCTCCCATGTGTGTGCGCATCCTTGGCCCTCAACCATGGGCATGCGCATGCCGTGCGCAGCCCATGCCACAACAAACGTGGATGCTTGCTCTTCGCTCACACATTCGTTGCTACGGCTCGCACGGTCCTAAGCTTGTTCTAGTTGCCCTTAATTCTTTAAACTATAGAGTCTTCGAAACTTGAGTGTATTACAGAAGAATTATAAATAAAAATACTGCAGTTTTTTTTACTACAACAACAAAATTTTAAAAAAAAATTAACAACTACCAAGAAGGAAATTATGGCTATGATAGACCGCCTTTCTTGTTACAATCTCAAAACAAAATACATTGAAATTCTAGGACTAAAATTGAGCAATAACAATCCACATATAAAACATATATATATCCATACATTCCAATGTAAATATATATGTGAATACATAGAGTGCCATCTCTTTCTAAAACATGCGTATATACAATAAAAAGAAAAAGATTCAGGAACACATACATCATTTAATCAAGGGTACAACCTGGCTCTGATACCAATTGTAGGGAAAAACACGGTTCAAAACGTAACGGAAGCATGAGAAAACAAAATTTTTGGTTTGCGTATAAATAATTTTTTTCCCCTTTTATCCAATAAGAACCTTAACCTTAGATTAATTGATGTATATAAAAAGTGTCGTACCTTTTTCTCGTGACGATTGAACAAGCGCCGAATCAATTCCACAAGATCTTTCAATCCAATCACGAACGTGAATCACTTAGGAGTGTGGGCTCCCTTTCTTTAAATCGTATACCTGAGGATGGAAACAAACAAAATCTTTCCTTTTGTTAGTTACAATAATCCTCCAAGAAGAAAACAAAGAACGTTAGGTCACTTGTGAATTATCAATCAATTTGATTGAAACTCACGTGAATCTTGATTCAATGATGTACACAAAACCTTTTGATGTAAAGGCTACTAGTATACTATCGAAAACCAAACGTTCTTTCTTCCTATTTCTTCTTTTCCGAATCACACACTATTTCTTAGAGTTGATCAAATTTTGTCTAGTGTAAAATTTGATTTTTCTCCCTCAAAATTCCTATGATGGTCGAATTCTTCTCTATTAGAAAAACTAGGCTAGCCAGAATCTCCTCTTCAAATTATGCTAGTGCTGGCTGAAATTCACTCTTAGAATGCATTAGGGCTCGCCGAAAATCACAAGAGATATATATAGGATTATAAATCCACACAAAAGAAGGATTTACTTGGTTGGCAAGAATCCTTTCCTTAGGTGGATTTATTTGGTAGTTAAGAATCCTTATCTAAAAGGAATTCTATCCTCTCCTATATACACATGGGCTGGCCGAAAATCATAGGGTATAATTAGGAGACTTAATTCTTTTCCTAAGAGGGATTACTTGGTAGTTAAGAATCATTTCCTTAGTTAGATTTACTTGGTGGTTAAGAATCCTTTTCAAAAAGGAATTCTATCCTACACCAAGAGTCCTAATCCAACTCAAGAGTGTATTTGTAACCATATTAAAGACTTCCTAATTTGATTAGATAAATAACTCCTTTTATTTATCTACTTATCAAATATAGTCTTTTATATTAATTATACTACTAACAATAGTATAATTTTTGGAGTCCATCTCCTACTAGGCAAAAGATTTTGACCTTTAATTAATTTCCGTTTAACTAAATAATAAAATAATATAATATAATTAAGCTATTCTTAATAGCCTTGCCGACCAAATCACACATATAGGCCAATATATTATTTCTTATTTTGTAAAATCCATTTGACTTTCATAAAAAGTCCACATGTGAACTAGACCCATTCTTACAAAAAGAAACAAGGCCACATGCCTCAATACAATTCTAGATGGACCCCTAAATTGGTCTGGTAGAATATATCAAGTGATCTGTGCAAGTTTGTGTCGATTGGGGATCTCAGCTGACTATTTAAATTTAAGCTCCAATAGACACAACCCAATCATAATTAAAAGATTCACTTAGGTCCGATCTATTTAATTTTAGTTAATTCCACTATAGAACTAAAATTGAACTCTTAAATAAAGATAAAATAAGTTGATGTTACTCATTCATACCCTAGACAACCTTATTAGAGAAAGTGTATCCACATGAATAATACCAGTAATCGCCAAGAGCTCATAGACCGTCTATAGCTCTCCAAGTTACAATATTTACTCATATGACCACATTTTGAACTTGGATATTTTGACTTGTCCAGAAGTCGACACTATTGAAAAATTAACGTCAAGATTTAATATGCAATACCTCAAAACATCCATATGATCATATTCAACTCTCATTTCATAAATGGAGCCACGATATCCATATCTATGAATGAAGTCCTCTATCGATTAACAAATGAATACCACCAAACTATCGAGGATAGACTATGCTATATAATCGTACTCATTGATAGCTCAAATGTTAACACTTGCAACCATAAGTCCATCATTTATCTTAGGATTGAGATAGAGTCTCTGATTGTCTTCAAATTTAAACTTTTATCCATTGACGGTTCTAGATAAAGTTTTTAATTGTGATCCAATTCAATGCATGTAGAGCACTAGATTCATTTGCCCAAAGACACCACACTTTGATGATTTTAGACTCATCATAACATATTTGATTTCACTCAAATGCTAGCAAAAGAATCTACAACTTTGACAAGATATAGGCGCTCAACCTTTTATCTTAAGTTGTGAATATTATGCTAGACTAACTAAATAATTGTGTCTACTTCATACATATCTAAATGTATGAATAAATTTTCTTTTTTCATAGTCTTTTGAGCTTATGATTATTTACTTTTGACATTTATAATAATTAAACTGTAAATGCTATAAGATTTGTAAAACTAGAAATCACTTTATTAATATAAAAAGATTGTCAAATACATTATTATACTCCTGCTATCGAGCATAATTTTAACAGCGGCTATGTTTGTTGTGGCATGGGCTGCACACGACAGCCCTTTGGAAGCCATAGGTTGCGCATGGCAGCCCTTTATGGGTTTGCGGCATGCGCACGCCCATAGGTAATGGCCAAGGGTGCACACGCCGTGGGGAGGTAGCCGAGAGAGTCTGGACGATGAAGGTCGCGTGAAGACTTGTTCACCAAGAAAGGAGTTTTTTGTATTGCAAGACATATGTAATTTACTTGCTTTTCTAGGATACACCAAAATTGAAGCTATTTATAATTGTTGTAAATATTGCAATGTTTGTCATTGTTTGATAACATGTCATATAGAATAGGAGTGCCACTCATATATCTCTTTTGGTATGAACATGCGTTGAATGGTTTAAGTATCTAAATTGACATCTAGATAACTTGGTAAATCACTCTTTGGTATTCGATCACACTCCTTAAAAAATTGAGTGGGAGAAGATGTTTTGGAACAACTATGGCCTCTAAGTTTAGTTGAGCTTTATGTTTCTTGTAATAACCTCCCTAGAGTTATTTATGAATGGAATTTAGCAAGATATTTCCTTACAAGGATAGACTAGACAATTAGCCCCAACAATATCTACTCCCAAAAGAGGTATATTCGTGAGGGATTATATTGAAGGTCGATAACCTGGTAACACACTCAATGTAATTTTATTGATATCCTCCCAAGAGTTCTTGTCAATAAATTTTCAAGGCTAAAATTGAAAAATTTGGTTGTTATAATAACAATTAGGTGGGATCTAGTCCAACTAGTAAATGGTGCAAAATCCCAAAAAAGGCACGACATTTATGGGTGTTAGATCACCGTTGAATTTTATGATTGAATTATTCTATTTATAATTTAAGATAAATATTCAAAAGTGCTATATCATGATTGTTTACTTATATAATTTTTGTTATTAAAAAGAAATCATGACCCTATCCTTAATCAATATCTTAAAAGATAATACTTTAACTTATGATAATTATGTCACATGGAAAAGGAAAATTGGGTTGTTATTGCAAGTTAAGAAACATAATTTCGTTATGTCTATACCTTAACCATCGAACTATTGAATCTACTCAGAAGCAAAGAGATGAGTATCAGTAGTGGAAGTCTTCAGATGAGATGGGTAAATGTACGTTACATTATGGCCACCATCTCTGATGTATTGCCACAATAACATGAAGGGATGGAGACTGCTACTGATATAATGATGTCTCTAGGGATTCCAGGAAAGGAAAAAACTAAATGAGAATGAATTCATCTTGCATTTTAGCAATGGAGCGTTGGTGCCTACCTGTGTAGTGGGAGATATTAGAATCAGTTTAGATTCTTATAGGCATTTAGTCTTAATAAACGTTTATTATGTACCACAATTCAAGAGAAATTTAATTTCAGTCTCTTGTCAAAATAAATTTGGATATTCGGTTACTTTTATTAAAGGTTTTATTATTAAGAATTACAATTTTTTTTGTAAAGGTACATTGGAAAACGGTTTATTCTACTTGCATAGAAATATCTCTCACTTGTTAGACACAGAATCAACGAAACCTAATAAAAAAAGAGTAAAATTGTCGAAAAATGAAACCTACCTATGGCATTTGCGCCTACGTCATTAACCTTTATAGGATTAAAAGATTGGTAAGTGACAGACCTCTAAGTGACTTAAAGGTCGATGATCTACCAACTTGAAAATCTTGGTAAAATGACCAAAAGGTCCTTTACGCCGAAAGGCATAAGAGTCATCGAATGTTTACGATTGATACACACTGATGTGTGAGGACCTATGAGCCTTTAAGCTAGAGGTAGATAAGAGTACTTCATCACTTTCATGGGTGATCACTCAAGATTTGGCTATGTGTATCTCATGAGACATAAGTCAGATGTTTTTGACATGTTCAAAGCATTTAAAGCTAAAGTTGAAAATCATCTTGAGAAACGCATGAAAATCTTGAGATCTGATCGTGATAGAGAATATCTATATGGTGAGTTTCAGCAATATCTTATTGATAATGAGATAATTTCTCAGTTTTTTGCACTAGGCACACCTGAACAAAGTGGGGTGGTAGAAAGGAGAAATAGAACTCTTTTGGACATAGTTAGGTCTATGCTGAGTTATTCAAAGCTCCCTAATTCTTTTTGGTGATATGCTTTACAAACCGCAATGTATATTCTAAACGATGTACCATCTAAATCGGTTCCTAAAACACGGCATGAGTTATTGACCGGGTGAAAGCCTAGTTTACAACACTTAAGGACATTTGGATGTCCTGCACACGAGTTAAAATTAAAGACATCAAAGATATAGTCCCGTTCGGAAACATGCATATTTGTAGGGTATTCAAAAGGAACAAAAGGATATTATTTTGGTAGTCCTTCAGATTTTAAAGTATTTTTTTCGACAAATGCAAAATTTTTTGAAAAAGGACTATATGAATAATTTTGTGCCAAAAAGAAGAATAGTCAAAAGAATGAGCTTTCAGGAGATACAATTCCACAAGAGTTTTCACAACCAAGCCCAGATGTAAGTTTAATACCAACACAAGATCAACAATCTACCATACCTCATCGTAGTGGGAGGGTTAGTTGACAACCCGAGAGATACATCGGTCTAGGAAAATCTGTGAAGAATCTTTCAGACGACGCTGATCCCTATACGTATAAGGAAGCAATGAAAGATGTTGATTGTCACCATTGGCAAAAGGCAATGCAATCTGAAATTGATCTTTGTTTAAAAACAAAGTCTGGTCTCTTGTAGATTTGCCTAAAGGGATAAAACCCATTGGGTACAAATGGGTATACAAGAGGAAGAGAGGAATGGATGGAAATGTGGAAACCCTTAAAGCTAGATTGGTAGCTAATGGTTATACACAAAAGGAAGGTATCAATTATGGAAAAGCCTTCTATCTTGTGGCCATGCTTAAATCCATTAGGATACTCTTACCATTGCGGCATCTCTAGACCTAGAGATTTGGCAAATGGACGTCAAGACAACATTCCTTAACGAAAGTCTTGACAAAAGCAACTACATGATGCAACCAGATGGATTTATTGAAAAATACCAAGAGGAAAGGGTATGCAAGTTGCAGAGATCTATATATAGATTGAAGCAAGCATCTAGATCCTGGAACATAAGGTCCGATCAAGCCGTGAATTTTTTTGGATTTATTCAAAACCTTGACGAACCTCGTGTATACAAAAGGAATCAAGGCGACAAGTTTGTTTTCCTAGTTCTTTACGTTGATGATATACTACTCACTAAAAATGATGTAGATGTATTGACATCAATAAAAGAATTGTTAGCAAAACAATTTGATATGAAGAACTAAGGAGAAGAAAGTTATATTCTTGGCATCCGTGTCAAAAGAGATAGAAATAATAGAACGATTGCATTATCCCAAGCTTCATACTTAGATAAAATATTGTCTAGATTTTCCATACAAGATTCCAAGAAAGGTATGTTACCTTTTAGAGATGGAATCAAACTTTCTAGGGAACATGTTCCTAAGAATGATCAAGATAAGCAATTATTGAGTTGGGTTCCATATGCATCGGCAGTTGGAAGTCTCATGTATGCAACGCTCTGTACTAGAGCAGATATTTGTTTTTATGTGGGCTTAGTTAGCAGGTTTCAATCTATGCCTGATCCTGGTCACTAGATGATAGTCAAGCATGTTTTCAAGTATCTTAGGAAAATGAGAGATTATATGCTTGTATACTCTGAAGGGGATTTAATTCCAGTTGGGTATAAAAATTCTGATTTCATGGGATCAACGTCAGGATATGTGTTTACTATAGGAGGAGGGACAATCATATGGAGGAGTATCAAGCAATCTTGTATTGTTGATTCCATCATGGAAGCCGAATATGTTACCGCATGCGAGGCTGCTAAAGAGGTTGTATAGCTCTGCCAATTCTTGTCTGACTTGGAAGTTGTTCCTGATGCGAATAAGTAGATCACTATCTATTATGATAATAGTGGAGTAGTGGCTAATTTGAGAGAACCAAGAAATCATAAGAAAGGGAAACACATTGAAAGAAAGTATCACCTTTTGAGGGAAATTATGCATAGGGGTTACGTGACGATTACCAAGATCGTGTCAACAGATAATATAGCGGAACCCTTTACAAAGGCTCTTCGACAAAAGATTTTTGATGGGCATCTAGAGAACATGGGGATAAGAGATATGACAAATTTTCTGTAGAGCAAGTGGGAGATTGTTAGGATTATGCACGCTAGAAAGAGTGTAATAATGTATTTGACAATCATTTCATACTATTCAAAATGATTTCAAGTTTAACAAATCTTATAGCATTTATAGTTTAATTATTATAATTGTCAAAAGTACATAATCATAAGGTCAAAAGACTATAAGAAAAGAATAATTGTTCATACATCTAGATATGTATGAGGTAGACACAATTCTTTAGTTAGTCCTGAATAATATTCACAACTTAAGATAAAAGGTTAGGCGCCTTTATCTTGTCAAAGTTGTATATTCTTTTGCTAGCATTTGAGTGGGATCAAATGTGTTATAATGAGTCTAAAATCATCAAAGTATGGTGTCTTTGGGCAAAAGAATCTAGTGCACTGGGTGCATTGAATAGGATCAAAATGAAATACTTTATCTAGAACCGTCAATGGATAAAAGTTTTCATTTGAAGACAATCAGAGAGTCTATCTCAATCCTGAGATAAATGATGGACTTATGGTTGCAATTGTTATCATTTGAGCTATCAACGAGTACGATTATATAGCATAGTCTATCCTCGATAGTTTGGTGGTATTCATTTGTTGATCGATAGAGGACTTCATTTATAGATATGGTCATCATGACAACATTTATTAAATGAGAGTAGAGTATCATCATATAGATGTTTTGAGGTATTGGATATTAAATCTTATCGTTATGTTTTCAATATTGTCTACTGAAACATGGCTTCTGGACATGTTAAAATATCCTAGTTCAAAATGTGGTCATAAGAGTAAATATGGTAACTTGGAGAGCTATTGGCGGTCTATGAGCTCTTGGCGATTACTGATATTCTTCATGAGGATACACTTTCTCCATTAAGGTTTTCTAGGTACGAATGAGTAACATCAACTTGTTCTATCTTTGCTTAAGAGTTCAATTTTAGTTCTTTAGTGGAATGAACTAAAATTAAATAGATCGAACCTAAGTGAATCATTTGTTGATTGTTAGGGTTGTGTCCATTGGAGCTTAAATTTAGATAGCCTTCCAAGATCCCCAATCCACACAAAATTGCATGCATCACTTGATATATTTTACCGGACAAATTTAGGGGTTCATCTAGAATTGTATTGAGGCTTGTGGACCTGTTTCTTTTTATAAGAATGGGTCTAGTTCACATGTGGCAATGCTATTAAGAATAGCTTAATTATATTATTTTATGTTATTATTTAATTAAATAGAAATGCATTAATTTGGCGATTATTTAATTATTTAATTAAAAGTCAAAATCTTTTTCATGGTAGGAGATGGTCTACTAAAATTATACTATTGTTGGTAGTATAATTAATATTAAAGATTATATTTGATAAGTAGATAAATAAATGAAATTATTTATCTTATCAAATTAGGAAGTCTTTGATATGGTTACAAATATACTATTGAGTTGGATTAGGAGTCTTGGTGTAAGATAGAATTCCTTTTTGAAACGAATTCCTAACCATCAAGTAAATCCACCTAAGGAAATGATTCTTAACTACCAAGTAAATCCACCTTAGGAAAAGATAAAGTCTCCTAATTGAATTCTATAGAAATTTCGGCCAGGCCATATATATATATATGTATATATATGTATATATACATATATATATGTATATTTATATAAGAGGATAGAATTCCTTTTAGATAAGGATTCTTAACTATCAAATAAATCCACCTAAGGAAAGGATTCTTGTCAACCAAGTAAATCCTTCTTCGGAGAGGATTTATGATCCTATATATATATATGTTAGGAAATTTGGACAGCCCTAAGGTTTTCTATGCGAGGAATTTTGGCCAAGCTAATCAATTATCATAAAAAGAATTTGGCCTAGCAAGAGAGAATTTTGCTCTAGACAAAATTCGATCAACTCATAGATATAAGGTGTAGAATTCGGCCAAGGAGAAAAGAGAAAAAGAGAACATTTTTGTTTTTGATTGTATACTAGTATCCTTTACATCAAAAGTGTTTTGTGTACAAAATCAAATTGGGTTCACACGAGTTTCGATCAATTAGATTGATAATTCACAAGTGACCGGATGTTCTTGGATTTTTCTCGTGCAGGATAATTGTAACTAACAAAGAAAAAGATTTTGTTTGTTTCCATCCTCAGGTATACAATTTAAAGAAAGGGAGCCCACACTCCTAGGTGATTCACATTCGTGATTGGATTAGAAGATCTTGTGGATTCAATTCGGCGCTTGTTCAATCGTCACAAGAAAATGGTACGATACTTTTTATATATATCAATTAATCTAGTGTTAATGTTTTTGTTATTTAAAAAGGGAAAAAGCTTTATTTATACTCAAACCCTAATTTTACCAATTTTGATTTTTTTTCACGCTTTCGTTGCTTGTGATTTTCCCTACAATTGGTATCAGAGCCTGGTTGTACCCTTGATTAATTTATGTATATGTTCGTGAATCTTTTTTCTTTTTATTTTATATATGCATGTTTTAAAAAGAGATTACACTCTAGGTATTTGTATATATATTTCCATTGGAATGTATGGATATATATTAATGTTTTATAAGTTGTTTGTTATTGCTCAAATTTGGTCCTAGAATTTCAACGTAATTTTGTTTTGGGATTGTAACAAGAAGGGTGGTCTATCATCGCCATAATTTCCTTCTTGGTAGTTTCTATTTTTTTATATATATTGTTGTTGTAATAAAAAAACTACAGTATTTTTATTTATAATTCTTCTGTAATACACTTAAGTATCGAAGACTCGAAGGTTTGAAGAATTTGGAGCAACCGGAACAAGTTTGGGACAATACGAGCCATAGCAACAAACGTGCGTGCGATAAGCATGCAACAACGTTTGTTAGGCATGGGCTGCGCACGGCAGCCCTATGGAAGCCATGAGCTGCGCATGGCAGCCCTCTATGGGGTTGTGGCATGCGCATACCCATGGGTAGGGGGCCAAGGGTGCGCACGCCCATGGGAGGTAACCGAGAGAGTCTAGACGATGAAGACCTACACAGGTACCTATGTAGTGTAGTGTTGGTCGCCTAAAGAAAAGGCACCCAGCTAGAACCACTCAATGCTACGGCTGCTCCCACATCCCACGCTTCACAAGCCCCATTCCCTCCACGCATTCCTGCTTGTTCTGGTCCCAGATCCAAACCAAGGAGCTGCATTTGACCTCGGTCCAACTATAAAGTACCGGGATTCCCCGCCGATGCCTAGTAATCGCCGATATGCTCATATTGGTGACATTATTGTTGCTGTGTTAAAGGAAGCAGTACCAAATATGCCTTTAGAAAGATCAGAAGTTATCAGAGCTGTAGTTGTACGTACTTATAAAGAACTCAAACACGATAACAGTATAATAATACGATATGATGACAATGTTGCAATTGTCATCGATCAAGAAGGAAATCTAAAAGGAACCTTAATTTTTGGCCGATCGCTCAGGAATTGAGACAACCGCCGTATGGTTGACTGACGATTACTAGCGATTCCAGCTTCATACAGGCGAGCTGCAGTTAACTTGCCTTGCTAATGCTAGATTGCCTTATATTATTACTGTCCAGAGCAGGGAATAAGAACAACTGAAGGTCATTACTGTGAATCGACGTTGTTTTTCGACCGGAAAACCGAGAGCTAACTATCAGGACTTTGGACTCTTCGAGAATGTATAGCTTTGGGAATTCCAAAAAATTGTTTTATCGATACTAATTGTGACCCCGATCTCATAGACATTTCGATTCAGGTTGCATGAAGACTTGTTCACCAAGAAAGGAGTTTTTGTAATCCAAGACACATGTAATTTACTTATTTTTCTAGGATGGACTAAAATTGTAGCTATTTATATTTTTGTAAATATTGCAAAGTTTGTTACTGTTTGATAACATGTCATATAGAATAGGAGTGCCACTCATATATCTCTTTTGGTATGAACATGCATAGAATGGTTTAGGTATCGAAATTGGCATCTAGATAACTTGGTAAATCATTCTTTGGAATTCGATCACACGCCTTAAATAGTTGAGTGGGAGAATGTGTTTTGGAACACCTAAGGCCTCAAAGTTTAGTTGAGCTTTATGTTTCATGTAATAACCTCCCAAGAGGTATTCATGAATGGAATTTAGCAAGATACTACCTTACAAGGATAGACTAGACAATTAGCCCAAACGATATCTACTCCCAAAAGAGGGATATTCGTGAAGGATTATATTGAAAGTCTATAACTTTGTAACACACTCAATGTAATTTTATTAATATCCTCTCATGGGTTCTAGTTAATAAAATTGCAAAGATAAAATTTAAAATGTTGGTTGTTATGTTAACAAATAGGTGGGACCTAGTCCAACTAGTAAATGTTGCGAACTCCCAAAGGAGGCGTGACATTGGTTGTTAGATCACCGTTGAATTTTTACGATTGAATTATTTTATTTAATTCAAGATAAATATTTGAAAGTGCTTTATCATGATTATTTACTTATATAATTGTTATTAAAAAGAAATTATGACCCCATCCCTAACCAAAATCCTGAAAGATAATACTTTAACTGATGATAATTATGTCACATGAAAAAGGAAAATTGGATTGTTATTACAAGTTTAGAATCATAAATTCATTATGTCTATCCCTTAACCACAAAACTAATGATTCTACTCAAGAGCAAAGAGATGAGTATCAGTAGCGGAAGTCTTCAGATGAGATGGCTAAATATACGTTACATTTTGGCCAAAAGAGATATATGAGTGGCACTCCTATTCTATATGACATGTTATCAAACAATGACAAACTTTGCAATATTTACAAAAATATAAATAGCTACAATTTAGGAGTGCCATTGTAAATAGCTACAATTTACAATTGTTGAGGTATCGAAATTGGCATCATGATAACTTGGCAAATCATTCTTTGGAATCTGATCACACACCTTAAATAATTGAGTGGGAGAAGGTGTTTTAGAACACCTACGGCCTCAAAGTTTAGTTGAGCTTTATGTTTCATGTAATAACCTCCCAAGAGGTATTCAAGAATGAAATTTAGCAAGATACTACCATACAAGAATAGACTAGACAATTAGCCCAAACGATATCTACTACCAAATGAGGGATATTCGTGAGGGATTATATTGAAGGTCTACAACTTGGTAACATACTTAATGTAATTTTATTAATATCCTTCCATGGGTTCTTGTTAATAAAATTGCAAAGCTAAAATTGAAAACGTTGGTTGTTATGTTAACAAATAGGTGGGACCTAGTCCAACTAGTTGTTAGGATTATGCTCGATAGCAAGAGTGTAATATTGTAAATAACAATCTTTTCATATGAATAAAGTGATTTATAGTTTAACAAATCTTATGGCATTTATAGTTAAATTATTATAATTGTCAAAAGTAAATAATCATAAGGTCAAAAGACTATGAGAAATGATGAATTGTTCATACATCTAGATATGTATGAGGTAGACACAATTCTTTAGTTAGTCTTGAATAATATTCACAACTTAAGATAGAAGGTTGGGCACCTTTATCTTTTCAAAGTTGTAGATTCTTTTGTTAGCATTTGAGTGGGATCAAATGTGTTATGATGAGTCTAAAATCATCAAAATGTGGTGTCTTTGGGCAAAAGAATCTAGTGCACTGGGTGCATTGAATAGGATCAAAATGAAATACTTTATCTAGAACCGTCAATGGATAAAAGTTTTCATTTGAAGACATTAGGAGAGTCTACCTTAATCCTGAGATAAATGATGGACTTATGGTTGCAAGTGTTATCATTTGAGCTATCAATGAGTACGATTATATAGCATAGTCTATCCTTGATAGTTTGGTGGTATTCATTTGTTAATCGATAGAGAACTTCATTTATAAATATGGACATCGTGGCTCCATTTATTGAATGAGAGTAGAATACCACCATATGGATGTTTTGAGGTATTGGATATTAAATCTTAACGTTAAGTTTTTAATATCATCTATTGAAACATGGCTTCTGGACAAGTCAAAATATCCAAATTCAAAATGTGGTCATATGAGTAATAAGGAAACTTGGAGAGCTATAGGCGGCCTATGAGCTCCTGGCAATTATTGGTATTCTTCACGAGGATACACTATCTCCATCAAGATTGTCTAGGGTAGGTATAAATGAGCAATATTAACTTATTCTATCTTTATTTAAGAGTTCAATTTTTGTTCTCTAGTGGAATGAAGTAAAATTAATAGATCGGACCTAAGTGAATCATTTGTGGATAGTGATTAGGTTATATCTATTGGAGCTTAAATTTAGATAGCCCGCCTGTTGGGATTATGCTTGATATAAAGTGTGCAAAGGTATATTTGACAATCTTTTCATATTAATAAAAGTGATTTCTAGTTTAACAAATCTTATAGCATTTATAGTTTAATTATTATAATTGTCAAAAGTAAATAATCTTAAGGTCAAAATACTAAGAGAAAAGAAGAATTGTTCATACATCTAGATATGTATGAGGTAGACAAAATTCTTTAGTTAGTCATGAATAATATTCATATTTTAAGATAAAAGGTTGGGCACCTTTATCTCGTCAAAGTTGCAGAATCTTTTGCTAGAATTTGAGTGGGATCAAATGTGTTACGATGAGTCTAAAATCATCAAAGTGTGGTGTCTTTGGGCAAAAGAATATAGTGCACTTGGTGCATTGAATATGATCAAAATGAAATACTTTATCTAGAACTGTCAATGGATAAAAGTTTTCATTTAAAGACAAATGGAGAGTCTATCTCAATCCTGAGATAAATGATGGACTTATTGTTTCAAGTGTTATCATTTGAGCTATCATTGAGTACGATTATATAGCATAGTCCATCCTCGATAGTTTGGTGGTATTCATTTGTTAATCGACAGAGGACTTCATTTATAGATATAGACATCGTGGCTCCATTTATTGAATGAGAGTAGAATACCATCATATGGATGTTTTGAGGTATTGGATATTAAATCTTAACGGTAAGTTTTCGATAGTGTCTATTGAAACATGGCTTCTGGACAAGTCAAAATATCCAAGTTTAAAATGTGGTCATATGAGTAAATATGATAACTTGGAGAGCTATAGACGGTCTATGAGCTCTAGGCCATTACTGGTATTCTTCACGAGAATACACTTTTTTGCAATAAGGTTGTCTAGGGCATGAGTGAGTAACATCAACTTATTCTATCTTAATTTAAGAGTTCAATTTTAGTTCTTTAGTGGAATGAACTAAAATTAAATAGATCGGATCTATGTGAATCATTTGTTGATTGTGATTGGGTTGTGTCCACTGGAGCTTAAATTTAGATAGCCCGCCAAGATCCCCAATCCACACGAACATGCATTGATCATTTGATATATTCTACCGGACCAATTTAGGGGTTCATCTAGAATTGTATTAAGGCATGATAACTTTTTTCTTTTTGTAAGAATAGGTCTATTTCACATGTGGATTTTTTATTAAGGTCCAGTGGATTTAATAAAATAAAAAAAATAATATATGCCCATATATATGGTATAGGCGGCAAGGCTATTAAGAATAGCTTAAATATATTATTTTTATTTTATTATTTAATTAAATAGAAATTAATTAATTTGTTGATTAATTAATTATTTAATTAAAAGTCAAAATCTTTTTCCTAGTAGGAGATGGTCTCCTAAAACTATACTATTGTTGGTAGTATAGTTAATAGTAAAGACTATATTTGATAAGTAGATAAATAAAAGGAATTATTTATCTAATCAAATTAGGAAGTTTTTAATATTGTCACAAACACACTATTGAGTTGGATTAGGAGTCTTGGTGTATGATAGAATTCTTTTTTGAAGAGGATTCTTAACCACCAAGTAATTCTACCTAAGGAAATGATTCTTAACAACCAAGTAAATCCTTCTTAGGAAAAGAACTAAGTCTCCTAATAATATTAAAAGAAATTTCGGCCAGCTATGTATTTATATGAGGAGGATAGAATTCCTTTTAAAAAATGATTCGTAACAACCAAATAAATCCACCTAAGGAAAGGATTCTTGCCAACCAAGTAAATCCTTCTTAGGAGAGGACTTATGACTCTATATATAGGTTTGTAAATTTCTGCCAGCTCTAAGGTTTTTTATGAGAGGAATTTCGTTCATGCTAAGCAATTTTCAAGAAGAGAATTTGGCCAAGCAAGAGAGAATTTTGAAGGAGAAAATTTTGTTTTTTACTCTGGACAAAATTCGATTAACTCATAGAGATAGTGTGAATTCGGCCAAGAAGAGAGAAAAAGTGAACGTTTCTGTTTTCGATAGTACACTAGTATCCTTTACATCACAAGGGTTTTGTGTTCAACATTGAATCAAGGTTCACACGAGTTTCAATTAAATTGATTGATAATTCAAAAGTGACCGGAAGTTCTTGTTTTTTCTTTTGGAGGATTATTGTAACTAACAAAGAAGATGATTTTGTTTGTTTCCATCCTCAGGTATACAATTTAAAGATAGCCCACACTTCTAGGTGATTCACGTTCATGATTGGATTGGAAGATCTTGTGGATTCAATTTGACGCTAGTTCAATCGTCACGAAAAAAAGGTATTATACTTATTATATACGTCAATTAATCTAGGGTTAAGGTTCTCGTTGCATAAAAGGAAACTTTTTTATATACGCAAACCCTATTTTTGTTTTTAGCCTTCGTTGCGTTTTGAACTCGTTTTTCCCTACAGCAGAAAGGAGAAATAGAACTCTTTTGGATATGGTTAGGTTTATGTTGGGTTATTCAACTCTCCCTAGTTCTTTTTGGGGAAATGCTTTACAAACTACCATGTATATTCTAAACGATGTACCATATAAGTCAGTTCCTAAAACACCGCATGAGTTGTGGACTGGGCGAAAGCCTAGTTTACAACACTTAAGGATATTTGGATGTCCTGCGCACTTGTTAAAAGGAAAGACAGATAAGATGGAGCCCCGTTCAGAAACATGCATACTTGTAGGGTATCCAAAAAGAACAAAAGGATATTATTTCTATAGTCCTTCAGATCTTAAAGTATTTATTTCGACAAATGCCAAATTTCTAGAAGAGGACTATATGAATAGTTTTGGGCCTAAAAGTAGAATTGTCCTAAATGAGCTTTTAGGAGATACAATTCCACAAAAGGTTTCACAACCAAGCCCAATTGTAAGTTCCGTACCAACACAAGATCAACATTCTACCATACCTCGTCGTAGTGGGAGGGTTGTTAGACAACCCTATAGATACATCGGTCGAGGAGAATCTGTAGAGAATCTTCTGGTCGACGATGATCCCTATAGGTACAAGGAATCAATGGAAGATGTTGATTGTCGCTATTGGCAAAAGGCAATGCAATCTGAAATTAAATCTATGTTTGAAAACAAAGTCTGGACTCTTGTAGACTTGCCTAAAGGGATAAAACCCATACGGTGCAAGTGGGTATACAAGAGGAAAAGAGGAATGGATGGTAAGGTGGAAACCTTTAAAGCTAGATTGGTAGCAAAAGGTTATACACAGAAAGATGGTATCGATTATGAAGAAACCTTCTCTCATGTTGCCATGCTTAAATCCATTAGGATACTCTTATCCATTACGGCATCTCTAGACCTAGAGATTTGGCAAATGGACGTCAAGACAGCTTTCCTTAATAGAAGTCTTGACGAAAGCATCTATATGATGCAACCAGAAGGATTCATTGAAAAGGGCCAAGAGGAAAGGGTATGCAAGTTGTAAAGATCCATATATGGATTGAAGCAAGCATCCTGATCCTGGAACATAAAGTTCAATCAAGCTGTAAAAGGTTTTGGATTTAATCAAAACCTTGATGAACCTTGTGTATACAAAAGGATTAAAAGCGACAAGTAGGTTTTCCTAGTTCTTTACGTTGATGATATACTACATATTGGAAACGATGTAGGTGTATTGACATAAAGAAAAGAATGGTTAGCAAAACAATTTGATATGAAGGACTTTGGAGAAGCAAGTTATATTATTGGTATCCAAGTCATAAGGGATAGAAAGAATAGAACGATTGCATGCATTATCCCAAGCTTCATACATAGATAAAATCTTGTCTAGGTTTTCCATGCAAGATTCCAAGAAAGGTATGTTACCTTTCAAACATGGAATCAAACTTTCTAATGAACAAGTTCCTAAGAATGAGCATGAAGAGCAATTCATGAGAAGGATTCCATATGCTTCGGCAGTAGGAAGTCTCATGTATACAATGCTCTGTACTAGACCAGATATTTGTTTTGCTATGGGCATAGTTAGCAGGTTTCAATTAAATCCTGGTCCTGATCATTGGACGACAGTCAAGCATCTTTTAAAGTATCTTAGGAGAACAAGAGATTATATGATTGTATACTCTCGAGAGGATTTAATTACCATAGGGTATACATATTCTGATTTTCAGTCAGATTCTGACTCTAGAAGATCAACATCAGGATCTGCATTTACTATTGGAGGACGGGCAGTTACATAAAGGAGTATCAAGCAATCTTGTATTGTCAATTCCACCATGGAAGCCGAGTATGTTGCCGCATGCGAGGCAGATAAAGAGGCTGTCTGGCTCCGCCAATTCCTGATTAAATTGGAAGTGGTTCCTGATGCGAATAAGCAGATCACCATCTATTATGACAATAGTGGAGCAGTGACAAATTCGAGAGAACCAAGAAGTCATAAGAGAGGGAAACACATTCAAAGAAAGTATCACCTTCTAAGTGAAATTATGCATAGAGGTGACATGACGATTACCAAGATCGCGTCAGCAGAAAATCTAGCGAATCCCTTTACATAGGCTCTTCCTCAAAAAAGTTTTGATGGGCATCTAGAGAACATGGGGATGAGAGATATGACACATTTGCTATAGAGCAAGTGGGAAATTGTTATGATTATGCTCAATAGCAAGAGTGTAATATTGTAAATAACAATCTTTTCATAAGAATAAAGTGATTTCTAGTTTAACAAATCTTATAGCATTTATAGTTTAATTGTTATAATTGTCAAAAGTAAATGATCATAAGGTCAAAAGAGTATGAGAAAATAAGAATTGTTCATACATCTAGATATGTATGGGGTAGACAAAATTCTTTAGTTAGTCTTGAATAATATTCACAACTAAAGATTGAAGGTTGGGCGCCTTTATCTTGTCAAAGTTGTAGATTCTTTTGCTAGCATATGAGTGGGATCAAATGTGTTATGATGAGTCTAAAATCATCAAAGTGTGGTGTCTTTGGGCAAAAGAATCTAGTGCACTGGGTGCATTGAATAGGATCAAAATGAAATACTTTATCTAGAACCGTCTATGAATAAAAGTTTTCATTTGAAGACAATCGGAGAGTCTATCTTAATCCTGAGATAAATGATGAACTTATGATTGCAAGTGTTATCATTTGAGCTATCAATGAGTACGATTAAATAGCATAGTCTATCCTCGATAGTTTGGTGGTATTCATTTGTTAATCGATACAGAACTTCATTTATAGATATGGACATCGTGGCTCCATTTATTGAATGAGAGTAGAATACCATCATATGGATATTTTGAGGTATTGGATATTAAATCTTAACGTTAAGTTTTCAATAGTGTCTATTGAAACATGGCTTCTGGAAAAGTCAAAATATCCAAGTTCAAAATGTGGTCAAACGAGTAAATATAGTAACTTGGAGAGCTATAGGCGGTCTATGAGCTTTTGACGATTTCTGGTATTCTTCATTAGGATACACTTTCTCCAATAAGGTTGTCTAGGGTATGAGTGAGTTACATTAACTTATTCTATCTTTATTTAAAAGTTCAATTTTAGTTCTTTAGTGGAATGAACTAAAATTAAATAAATCGGACCTTAGTGAATCATTTGTTGATTGTGATTGGGGTGTGTCTATTGGAGCTTAAATTTAGATTGCCCACCATGATCCCCAATCCACACGAACTTGCATGGATCACTTGATATATTTTACCGGACCAATTTAGGGGCCCATCTAGAATTGCAATAAGGCATGAGAACTTGTTTCTTTTTTTGAGAATAGGTCTAGTTCACTTGTGGACTTTTTTATTACGGTCCAATGGATTTAATAAAATATGAAAAATAATATATGGTCCATATATTTGGTATGGGCGGCAAAGGCTATTAAAAATATCTTAAATATAATATTTTTATCTATTATTTAATTAAATAGAAATTAATTAATTTGTTGATTAATAAATTATTTAATTAAAAGTCAAAATCTTTTTCCTAGTAGGAGATGGTCTCCTAAAACTATACTATTGTTGGTAGTATAGTTAATGTTAAAGACTATATTGTTAAGTAGATAAATAAAAGGAATTATTTATCTAATCAAATTAGGAAGTCTCTAATATGGTTACAAATACACTATAGAGTTGGATTAGGAGTCTTGGTATTAGGATAGAATTCCTTTTTGAAAAGGATTCTTAACCACCAAGTAATTCTACCTCAAGAAAGGATTCTTAACTACCAAGTAATCCTTCTTAGGAAAAGAATAAACTCTCCTAATCTATATCAATGAGAAATTCGGCCAGCCCATATGTAGATAGGAGAAGTTAGATTTTCTTTTAGATAAGGATTCTTAACAACTAAATAAATCCACCTAAGGAAAGGATTTTTGCCGACCAAGTAAATCCTTCTTAGGAAAGGATTTATGATCCTATATATATGTGTGTGATTTTCGGCCAACCCTAAGAATTCTATGATGAAAATTTTGGCCATGCTAGGTAATTTTCAAAGAGAGAATTTTGAGGGAGAAAAATGAGTTTTTGCTCTAGATAAAATTCAATCAACTCATAGAAAAAGGGTGTGGAATTCAGCCAAGAAGAAAAGAGAAAAAGAGAATGTTTTTGTTTTATAGTACACTAGTATCCTTTACATCAAAACGGTTTTGTGTACAACATCGAATCAAGGTTCACACGAGTTTCAATAAAATTGATTGATAATTCATAAGTGATCGGACGTTCTTGGATTTTTCTCTTGGAGGAGATTTGTAACTAACAAAGAAAAGATTTTGCTTTGTCTCCATCCTCAGGTATACAATTTAAAGAAAGGGACCCCACACTCCAAGGTGATTCACGTTCGTGATTGGATTGGAAGATCCTGCGGAATCAATTCGGCACTAGTTCAATCGCAACGAGGAAAAGGTACGATACTTTTATATACGTCAATTAATCTAGGGTTAAGGTTCTCGTTGCATAAAGGGAATTTTTTTTATTTATACGCAAACCCTAGCTTTTTTTTATCATGCTTCCGTTGCGTTATGAACCGTTTTTTCCCTACACTAGTAAATGTTGTGAACTCCCAAAAGAGGCGTGACATTGGGTGTTGGATCACCGTTGAATTTTTACGATTGAATTATTTTATTTAATTCAAGATAAATATTCAAAAGTGCTTTATCATGATTATTTACTTATATAATTTTGTTATTAAAAAGAAATCATGACCCTATCCCTAATCAACATCCTAAGAGATAATACTTTAACTGATGATAACTATGTCACATGAAAAAGGAAAACCGGATTGTTATTGCAAGTTTAGAAACATAAATTCGTTATGTCTATTCCTTAACAACCGAACTAATGAATCTACTCATGAGCAAAGAGATGAGTATTAGTAGTGGAAGTCTTCAGATGAGATGGCAAAATATACGTTACATTATGGCCAAAAGAGATATATGAGTGGCACTCCTATTCTATATGACATGTTATCAAAAAATGACAAACTTTGTAATATTTACAAAAATATAAATAGCTACAATTTAGGAGTGCCATTGTAAATAGCTACAATTTACAGTGGTTTAGGTATCAAAATTGGCATCTAGATAACTTGGTAAATCATTCTTTGGAATTCGATCACACGCCTCAAATAATTGAGTGGGAGAAGGTGTTTTAGAATACCTACGGCCTCAAAGTTTAGTTAAGCTTGATGTTTCGTGTAATAACCTCTCGAAGAGGTACTCATGAATGGAATTTAGCAAGATACTACCATACAAGGATAGACTAGACAATTAGCCCAAATGATATCTACTCCCAAATGAGGGATATTCGTGAGGTATTATATTGAAGCTCTATAACTTCATAACACACTCAATGTAATTTTATTAATATCCTCCCATGTGTTCTTGTTAAAAATTGCAAAGCTAAAATTGAAAACGTTGGTTGTTATATTAACAAATAGGTAGGACCTAGTCCAACTAGTAAATGTTGCGAACTCCCAAAGGAGGCGTGACATTGGGGTTAGGATCATCGTTGAATTTTTACGATTGAATTATTTTATTTAATTCAAGATAAATATTCGAAAGTGCTTTATCATGATTATTTACTTATATAATTTTTGTTATTAAAAAGAAATCTTGACCCCATCCCTAATCAACATCCTAAAAGATAATACTTTAACTGATGATAATTATGTCACATGAAAAAGGAAAATTGGATTGTTATTGCAAGTCTAGAAACATAAATTCGTAATGTCTATACCTTAATCACCGAACTAATGAATCTACTGAGGAGCAAAGAGATTTGTATCATTAGTGGAATTCTTCTGATAAGATGGCTAAATATACGTTACATTATGGCCATCATCTCCAATGTGTTGCAATAGTAACATGAAGGAATGGAGACTGCTATCGATATAATGATGTCTCTAGAGGACATGTTAGCTATAAGGTCTAGGACGACTAAGAGAGAGGCAGTGACTGCTTTCATGAATCTTAGGATAAAACTTGGACAGGCTGTGAAAGATCACATGATGAAAGTCGTAGCACATCTCAACATTACTGAACTGAATGGTGCTGAGTTAGATGGTGAGACCAAAATTGACATGATTGTCAACTCACGATCAGATTCCTTTGATCAATTCAAGTTGGACTACACCTTGAATAATATGGAATACACCTTGCAAAGCCTGATGCAAGATGTTCAATGCACCAATATAGTCCTTGTGAAAGGCAAGGGTCAATAGTTTTATATGCTTGGTAAGTTGCTACTGTTAAAGACCCGTAAGAAGGTGAAGAGACAACAAAATAAAAAGCAACTTGGGCCTTCTCAGAAGGAGACCAAGAAAGTAACCAAGATCAAAGGGAAGTGTTTCCTTTGTGGTAAAAAGGGTTAAAAGAATAGACTGAATAAGAATAAATTCAACTTGCATTTAGGCAATGGAGCGTTGGTGTCTACTAGTGTAGTGGGGGATATTAGAATCAATTTAGATTCTTATAGGCATTTAGTTTTAATAAACATTTATTATGTACCACAATTCAAGAGGGATTTAATTTCAGTCTTTGGTCAAAATAAATTCGGATATTCGGTTACTTTTATTAAAGGTATTATTATTATTAAGAATAACAAATTTTTTTGTAAAGGTACATTGGAAACAGTTTATTCTACTTGCATAGAAATATCTCTCACTTGTTAGACACAGAATCAACGGAACTTAATCATAAAAGAGTAAAATTATCAAAATATGAAACCTACCTATGGCATTTGCACCTAGGTCATATTAACCTTAATAGGATTAAAAAATTGGTAAGTGATAAACCTCTAAGTGACTTAAAGGTTGATGATCTACCAACTTCTGAATCTTGTTTGGAATGTATAATGACCCAAAGGTCATTTACGAACAAAGGCACAAGAGACATCGAATGTTTAGGTTTTATACATACTGATGTGTGTTGACCTATAAGCATTCAAGATAGAGGTGGATATGAGTACTTCATCACTTTCATGAATTATCACTCAAGATTTTGCTATGTCTATCTTATGAGATATAATTCGGATGTTTTTGACATGTTCAAAGTATTTAAAGCTGAAGTAGAAAATCAGCTTGAGAAAATCATAAAAATCTTGAGGTCTGATCGTGGTGGAGAATATCTATCTGATGAGTTTTAGCAATATGTTACTGATAATGGGATAATTTCTCAGTTTTCTACGCCAGGCACACCTCAAAAACATGGGGTGGCAGAAAGGAGAAACAGAACTCTTTTGGACATGGTTAGGTCTATGTTGAGTTATTCAACGCTCCCTAATTCTTTTTGGGGATATGCTTTATGAACCGTAATATACATTCTAAACGATGTACCATCTAAGCTGGTTCCTAAAACACCGCATGAGTTGTGGATCAGACGAAAGCCTAGTTTCCAACACTTAAGGATATTTGGATGTCCTGCGCACGTGTTAAAAGGAAAGACTGAAAAGATGGAGTCTCGTTCAGAAACATGCATATTTGTAGGGTATCCAAATGGAACAAAAGGATATTATTTTTATAGTCCTTTAGATTTAAAGTAATTGTTTCGACAAATGCAAAATTTTTAGAACAGAACTATAAGAATAATTTTGTGCCTAAAAGTAAAATTGTCCTGAATGAGCTTTCAGGAGATACAATTCCACAAGAGGTTTCACAACCAAACCCAATCGTAAGTTTTGTACCCACACAAGATCAACAATCTACCACACCTCATCATAGTGGGAGGGTTAGTAAACAACCCGAGAGATCCATCGGTCTAGGAGAATCTGTAGAGAATCTTCCGGATGACGAAGATCCCTATACTTATAAGGAAGCAACGGAAGATGTTGATTTTCACCGTTGGCAAAAGGCAATGCGATCCAAAATCGAATCGATATTCTAGAACAAAGTCTGGTCTCTTGTAGACTTGCCGAAAGGGATAAAACTCATTTGGTGCAAGTTTGTATAAAAGAGGAAAAGAGGAAAAGAGGAATGGATGGAAAGGTGGAAACCTTTAAAGCTAGATTGGTAGCTAAAGGTTATACACAGAAGAAGGGTATCCATTATGAAGAAACCTTCTCTCCTGTGGCCATGCTTAAATTCATTAGGATACTCTTATCCATTACGGCATCTCTAGACCTAGAGATTTGGCAAATGGATGTCAAGACAGCTTTCCTTAATGGAAGTCTTGATGAAAGCATCTACATGATACAACCAGAAGGATTCATTGAAAAAGGCCAAGAGGAAAGGGTATGCAAGTTGCAAAGATCCATATATGGATTGAAGAAAGCATCCAATCTTGGAACATAACGTTCGATCAAGCCATGAAAAGTTTGGGATTTATTCAAAACCTTAACGAACCTTGTGTATACAAATGGATTAAAGGTGACAAGATGGTTTTCCTAGTTATTTTCGTTGATGATATACTACTCATAGAAAACAATGTAGGTGTATTGACATCAATAAAAGAATGGTTAGCAAAACTACTTGATATGAAGGACTTAGGTGAAGCAAGTTATATTTTTAGTATCCAAGTCATAAGGGATAGAAAGATAGAACGATTGCATTATCCTATGCTTCATACATAGATAAAATCTTGTCTATGTTTTCCATGCAAGATTCCGAGAAAGGTATGTTACCTTTCAGACATGGAATCAAACTTTCTAAGGAACAAGTTCCTAAGAATGAAGCCTGTAGAGCAATTCAAGAGTAGGATTCCATTTGCTTCGGTAGTGGGAAGTATCATGTTTGCGATGCTCTACACTAGACAAGATATTTGTTTTGTTATGGGTATAGTTAGCAGGTTTCAATCGAAACCTGGTCCTGATCACTGGATGACAGTCAAGCATATTTTCAAGTATCTCAGAAGATCGAGAGATTATATGCTTGTATACTCTGGAGGGGATTTAATTCCCGTTAGATAAACAGATTATGTCTTTCAGTCAGATTTTGACTCTAAGAGGTCAACATCAGGATCTGTGTTTACTATTGAATGAGAGGAAATCATATGGAGGAGTATTAAGCAATCTTGATTCCACTATGAAAGCCGAGTATGTTGCCGTATGCGAGGCAGCTAAAGAGGTTGTCTGGCTCCGCTAATTCTTGATTGACTTGGAAGTGGTTCCTGATGTGAATATGCAGATCACTATCTGTTGTGACAATAGTAGAGCAGTAGCTAATTCGAGAGAACCAATAAGTCATAAGAGAGGCAAACACAATAAAAGAAAGTATCATCTTCTGAGTGAAATTGCGCATAGGGGTGACGTGACGATTACCAAGATTGCGTCAGCAGATAATCTAGCTTAGCCCTTACAAAGGCTCTTCCATAAAATAGTTTTGATGGGCATCTAGAGAACATGAGGATGAGAGATATGACAAATTTGCTATAGAGCAAGTGGGAGCTTGTGGGAATTATGCTAGATAGCAAGAGTGTAATATTTTATTTGATAATCTTTTCATTTGAGTAAAGTGATTTCTAGTTTAACAAATCTTATAGCATTTATAGTTTAATTATTATAATTGTCAAAAGTAAATAATCATAAGGTCAAAAGACTATGAGAAAAGAAGAATTGTTCATACATCTAGACATGTTTGAGGTACACACAATTCTTTAGTTAGTCTTGAATAATATTCACAATTTAAGATTAAAGGTTGGACGCATTTATCTTGTTAAAGTTGTAGATTCTTTTGCTAGAATTTGAGTGGGATCAAATATGTTAAGATGAGTCTAAAATCATCATAGTAAGGTGTCTTAAGGAATAAGAATCTAGTGCACTGGGTGCATTGAATAGGATCATAATGAAATACTTTATCTAGAACCGTTAATGGATAAAACTTTTCATTTGAAGACAATCGGAGAGTCTATCTCAATCCCGAGATAAATTATGGACTTATGGTTGCATGCGTTATCATTTAAGCTATCAATGAGTACGATTATATAATATAGTCTATCCTCGATAGTTTGGTGGTATTCATTTGTGAATTGATAGAGGACTTCATTTATACATATGGACATCGTGGCTCCATTTATTAAATGAGAGTAGAAAACCATCATATGGATGTTTTGAGGTATTAGATATTAAATCTTAACATTAAGTTTTCCATAGTGTCTATTGAAACATGGCTTATGGACAAGTCTAAATATCCATGTTCAAAATGTGATCTTATGAATAAATATGGTAACTTGGAGAGCTATAGGCAGTCTACGAGCTCTTAGCGATTAATGGTATTCTTCTCGAGGATACACTTTCTCCCATAAGGTTGTCTAGGGTAAGAATGAGTAACATCAACTTATTCTATCTTTAGTTAAGAGTTCAATTTAGTTCTTTACTGGAATGAACTAAAATTAAAAAGATCGGACCTAAGTGAATCATTTGTTGATTGTGATTGGGTTGTGTCTATTGGAGCTTAAATCTAGATAGACTGTCAATATCCCTAATTCACACGAACTTGCATGGATCACTTGATATATTCTACTGGACTAATTTAAAGGTCCATCTAGAAATATGTTGAGGCATATGGACTTGTTTCTTTTTGAAAGAATGGGTCTAGTTCACATGTGGACCTTTTTATAAAGGTCAAATGGATTTAATAATAATAAAAAAATTATATTGGCCCATATATATGAGTTGGGGGGCAAGGATATTTAGAATATCTTTATTATATTATTTTATTTTGTTATTTAATTAAATGGAAATTAATTAATTTGGTGATAAGTAGATAAATAAAAGGAATTATTTATCTAATCAAATTAGAAAGTCTTTAATATGGTTACAAATACACTATTGAGTTAGATTAGAAGTCTTGGTGTAGGATAGAATTCCTTTTTGAAAAGAATTCTTAACCACCAATAAATCCACCTAAGGAAAGGATTCTTTACTACCAAGTAAATCTTTCTTATGAAAAGATTAAGTCTCCTAATTGAATTCTATAGAAATTTCGGCCAACCCATATATATTTATATATATATATATGTATGTATATATATATACATATATAAGAAGATAGAATTCCTTTTAGTTAAGGTTTTCTATGAGAGGAATTTCGGCCAAGCTAAACAATTTTCATGAAAAGAATTTGGCCTTGCAAGAGAGAATTTTGTGGGAGAAAATTTAGTTTTTGCTCTAGACAAAATTCGATCAACTCATAGATATAGGGTGTAGAATTCGGCCAAGGAGAAAAGAGAAAAAGAGACTTTTTTTTTATTGTACACTAGTATCCTTTACATCAAAAGGGTTTTGTGTACAAAATCAAATTGGGTTCACACGAGTTTCAATCAATTAGATTGATAATTCACAAGTGACCGAACGTTCTTGGATTTTTCTCTTGGAGGATAATTGTAACTAACAAAAAAAAAGATTTTGTTTGTTTCCATCCTTAGGTATACAATTTACAAAAGAGAGCCCACACTCCTTAGTGATTCACGTTCGTGATTGGATTGGAAGATCTTACGGATTCAATTCGGTGCTTGTTCAATCACCACGAGAAAAAGGTACGTTACTTTGTATATATATATATATATATATATATATATATATATATATCAATTAATCTAGGGTAAAGGTTCCTGTTATGTAAAAATGGATTTTTTTTATTTATTCGCAAATCCTAATTTTACCGATGATGGTTTTTTTTCACGCTTCCGCTGCGTGTGATTTTCCCTATAGCGGTCCTATGAGCATTCGAGCAATATGTGGATATGAGTACTTTATCACTTTCATGGATGATTACTCTGGATTTGGCTATGTGTATCCCATGAGACATAAGTTGGATGCGTTTGACATGTTCAAAGCATTTCAAGTTGAAGTTGAAAATCAGCTTGAGAAACGCATAAAAACCTTGAGGTCTGATCGTGGTGGAGAATATCTATCTGGTGAGTTTTATTAAAATATTATTGGTAATGGGGTAAATTCTTAGTTTTCTGCACCATGTACACCTCAACAAAATGAGGTGACAGAAAGGAGAAATAGAACTCTTTTGGACATGGTTAGGTCTATTTTGAGTTATTCAACGCTTACTAATTCTTTTTGGGGATATGCGTTACAAACTTCCATGTTCATACTAAACGATGTCCCATCTAAGTTGGTTTCTAAAACACCCCATGAGTTGTGGACCAGGCAAAAGTCTAGTTTGCAACACTTAAGGAAATTTGGATGTTTTACGCAACTGTTAAAAGGAAAGACAGAAAAGATGGAGTCCTGTTCATAAACGAGCATATTTGTAGGATATCCAATAGGAACCAAAGGATATTATTTTTTATAGTCCTTCAAATCTTAAAGTATTTGTTTCGACAATTGCTAAATTTCTAGAAAAGGACTATATGAATAATTTTGTGCCTAAAAGTAAAATTGTCCTGAATGAGCTTTCAGGAGATACAATTCCATGAGAGGTTTCACAACCTAGCCCAGTTGTAAGTTCTGTACCAACATAAGATCAACAACCTACCATACCTCGTCATAGTAGGAGGGTTAGTAGACAACCCGAGAGATACATCAGTGTAGGAGAATCTGTAGAGAATCTCCTAGACGATGATGGTCTCTATACGTACAAGGAACCAATGGAAGATGCTGATTGTCACCATTAGTAAAAGGAAACACAATCTGAAATTGAATCTATGTTCAAAAATAAAGTCTGGTCACTTGTTGACTTGCCTAAAGGGATAAAACCCATTGGGTACAAGTGGGTATACAAGTGGAAAAGAGGAATGGATGGAAAGGTGGAAACCTTTAAAGCTAGATTGGTAGCTAAAGGTTACACACAGAAGGAAGGTATTGATTATGAAAAAACCTTCTCTCATGTGGCCATGCTTAAATCCGTTAGGATACTCTTGTACATTGCGGATTCTCTAGACCTAGAGATTTGGCAAATGAACGTCAATACAACTTTCCTTAATGGAAGTCTTGATGAAAGTATCCATATGATGCAACCAGAAGGATTCATTGAAAAAGGCTAAGAGGAAAGGCTATGCAAGTTGCAAAGATCCATATATGAATCAAAGCAAGCATCCAGATCCTGGAAAATAAGGTTCGATCAAGCCAAGAAAATTTTTGGATTTATTCAAAACCTTGACGAACCCTGTGTATACAAAAGGATTAAAGGTGACAAAATGGTTTTCCTAGTTCCTTACATTGATGATATACTACTCATCAGAAACGATGTAAGTGTATGGACATAAGTAAAAGAATGGTTAGGAAAACAATTTGATATGAAAGACTTAAGAGAATCAGGTTATATTCTTGGTATCCTAATCATAAGGGATAGAAAGAGTGGAATGATTGCATTATCCCAATCTTCATACATAGATAAAATGTTTTCTAGGTTTTCCATGCAAGATTCCAAGAAAGGTATATTACCTTTCAGACATGGAATCAAACTTTCTAAGAAACAAGTTCCTAAGAATTGGCATAAAGAACAATTCATGAGTAGGGTTCCGTATGCCTCGGCAGTTGGAAGTCTCATGTATGCAACGCCTTGCACTAGACCAAATTTTTGTTTTGCTGTTGGCATAGTTAGCAGGTTACAATCGAAACCTGGTCCTGATCCTTGGATGGCAGTCAAGCATATTTTCAAATATCTTAGGAGAGTAAGAGATTATGTGCTTGTATACTCTGGAGGGGATCTAATTCCTGTTTGGTATATAGATTCTGATTTCCAATTGGATTCTGACTCCAGAAGATCAACATCAGGATCTGTGTTTACAATTGGAAAAAGGGACAGTCATATGGAGGAGTATCAAGCATTCTTGAATTGTTGATTCCACCATGGAAGCCAAGTATATTGCCGTATGCAAGGCTGCTAAAGAGGTTGTATGGCTCCGCCAATTCCTGATTGACTTTGAAATGGTTCCTGATGTGAATAAGCAGATCACTATCTATTGTGACAGTAGTGAAGAAGTGGCTAATTCGAGAGAACCAAGAAGTCATAAGAAAGTGAAACACATTGAAAGAAAGTATCATCATCCAAGGGAAATTGTTCATAGAAGTGACGTGACGATTACCAAGATCGTATCAATAGAAAATCTAGCGGATCCTATACAAAAGCTCTTCCACAAAAAGGTTTGGATGGCCATCTAGAGAACATGGGGATGATAGATATGCACAGCTGCTATAGAGCAAGTTGGAGATTGTTAGGATTATGCTCAATAGCAAGAATGTAATAATGTTTTTGGCAATCTTTTCATACTAATAAAAATGATTTCTAGCTTAACAAATCTTATAGTATTTATAGTTTAATTTTTACAATTGTCAAAAGTAAATAATCATAAGGTCAAAAGACTATGAGAAAAGAATAATTGTTCATGCATCTGGATATGTATGAGGTAGACACAAGTCTTTATTTAGTCTTGAACAATATTCAGAACTTAAGAAAAAGGTTAAGCACCTTTATCTTGTTAAAGTTGTAGATTCTTTTGCTAGCTTTTGAGAGGGATAGAATGTGTTATGATGAGTCTAAAATCATCAAAGTGAGGTGCCTTTGAGCAAAAGAATCTGGTGCACAAGGTGCATTGAATAGGATCACAGTGAATTACTTTATCCAGAACCATCAATGGATAAAAGTTTTTACGTGAAGACAATCAGAGTGTCTATCTCAATCCTGAGATAAATGATGGACTTATGGTTGCAAGAGTTATCATTTGAGCTATCAATGAGTACGACTATATAGAAAAGTTTTCCCTTGATAGTTTAGTTATATTCATTTGTTAATAGATAGAGGACTTTATTTATAGATATGGACATCGTAACTCCATTTATTAAATGTGAATAGAATACCATCATATGGATATATTGAGGTATTGAATATTAAAGCTTAACATTAAGTTTTTAATAGTATCTATTGAAACATGGCTTTTGGACAAGTCAAAATACCCAAGTTCAAAATGTGGTCATATGAGTAAATATGGAAACTTGGAGAGCTATAGGTGGTCTATGAGCAATTACTGGCATTCTTCACAAGGATACACTATATCCATTATGATTGTCTAGGTAATGAATGAGCAATGTTAACTTATTCTATCTTTATTTAAGAGTTCAATTTTAGTTCTTTAGTGGAATGAACTAAAATTATTAGATCGGACCTAAGTGAATCATTTGTTGATTGTGATTAGGTTATGTCTAATGGGACTTAAATTTAGATAGCCCGTCTAGATCCCCAATCCACACGAACTTGCATGGATCACTTGATATATTCTACTGGACCAATTTATGGGTCCATTTAGAATTGTATTGAGGCATGTGAACTTGTTTCTTTTTGTAAGAATGGGCCTAGTTCACCTGTGGACTTTTTATTAAGGTCCAATGGATTTAATAAAATAATATATATATATATATATGCTCATGTGTTGTCTTGGGCTGGAAAGCCTAAATATTTTAGCTTAATTATATGGTTTTTTATTTTAATATTTAATTAAATAGAAATTAATTATTTATTTATTTATTTATTTATTTAATTCAAAGTCAAAATCTTTTTTATAATAGGAGAACGTCACCTAATATTATACTATTGGTTGTCATATAATTAATATTAAAGACTATATTTGATAAGTAGATAAATAAAAGAAATTATTTATCTAGTCAAATTAGGAAGTCTTTAATATGGTCACAAATACACTAATGAGTTGGATTAAGAGTCTTGGTGTGGGAACCAATTCTTTTTGGAAAAGGATTCTTGATCACTAAGTAAGTCCACCTAAGGAAAGGATTTTTGCCCACCATGTAAATCCTTCTTAGGAGAGGATTTGGTCTCCTATATATACTACCTATTAATTTCGACCAAGAGATAATCCTTTTTATTTGTTTTTTATAGCTATAAAAAAAACTTCGTCCAACGCATTGTGTGAAGAATTCGGCCAAGCATAGAGAAAAGAGGGAACGTTTTTGTTTTCTATAGTACATTAGTATCCTTTGCATCAAAAGGGTTTTGTATACAACATCGAATCAAGGTTCACATGAGTTTCAGTCAAATTGATTGATAATTCACAAGTGACCGAACGTTCTTGGTTTTTCTCTAGGAGAATTATTGTCACTAACAAATATGAAGATTTTGTTTGTTTCCATCCTCAGGTATACAATTTAAAGAAAGATAGCCCACACTCCTAGGTGATTCACGCTCGTGATTGGATTAGAAGATCTTGCGGAATCAATTCGGTGCTAATTCAATCGCCACGAGAAAAAGGTACGATACTTTTTATTTACATCATAGGAAAAAAAATAATTTATACCAAACCCTAATTTTCTTGCTTCCTTGTGCGATTTTCCCTACAATAAAGAAGTAAGTAGAAGATATGGAATGAACATTTAGCCTTGGTTGAAATTAAATTGTAATCGTAAATAGTATTTATGGTTAAATTGTTCCATATACAAAAGTAATATTTGTAGCTAAAATTTTATTTTGTTTATAGATGATTTTATATATATAGCAAAAACAATCCAATCTCTAAGGTTTATTATTTATCTTACAATAGAGATCGATGAGATTAGGTACATATTGTTTTTACCTCTCACTTCATTTAAAAGGGCAGTACTTCCTTTTATTGACATGAACTCATTTTGTAATTAACATTCATAAAAACATTTGTGTACGATATTTATTAATTGTTGGTGGCACAAATGATCAGTTGATAGGAAAATATTTTATGGGAAGAACCTACATTTTGTAAGAAGAAGCTACATCTTATGTTTTGTTGTAAAATTTATTAATTTATGAAGTTAGTGAGTTGAGAATTTTGACTATATGATATAATTAACCTTAAGAATTACTATTTATATTAGATTACTTATAATGTAGTTACATGTTGGATGCTGTAAATTTAATGAAGCTTTTGTAAAAGTTAATGTCTTCATCACGGTTTGGTCACAGTGAAAATGAAAATAAATTTTACAAAAATAATTAATATTGTTCACAATATTACCTACAAAAAAAATCCAAATATATTGAAAATAGAAGGCAAAAATATTGACAAAAATTGTACAATATTGATAGTGTGTTGACAGTTTTTAATTGCAATAGCTAAAAAATTGTCCACAATTACTCACACTCCCTTGATAGCTAAAAACTATAACAAAAGTTGACAGTCAAAAAGAATGTCAATATCTTTTTTGACATGAGCATCATTGAAAACTAGAGAGTTTTCAAAAACAAAGCCTCTTGACAGTTTTTAGCTGTCACTAGATATGGTTTTATCTTGTAGTTAATGTCTTTATGTTTTCAGGAGTCTTCAGGAATCTCTTCTTTGAACATAAAAGCACCTGTGAGATAAGCACAACCAAACAAACAAGAGATCTTTCAGAGAAGAAGAGTGAGAAATATTCATAAAAATAAGCAAGAAAAAAACTCCCCTATTTCATTTAAAAAAGAATTCTTTCTCTCCCCTTTAAGACAAGAATTCTCCCCCATAAGTTAAGAGGTACTAGTACATTTTCCCACACATGGTGAGGAATACATATCACCCCATTTTTGCAAGTAATAGACAGAGGATACAAGAATGAACTTTGAGATGTTAGGCAAACAAGTTGTCTAGAGAACATAGTTAAACAAACTAAGCTCCCCCATAACATATGCTCAACATTTTGAGCAGCAAGTAAACTTGTTCACAAGGGAATCAAACAATCACACAATTCAAGCAATAAGAGAAATTATACTGTCACTTTTTAAAGTCAATGAGAGAATCATAGACTTTTCATTAATCTCAAAAATAATCTCCCATTGCTACTGATTCAAGGATATTAAGTAAAATATATGTGAGTGGAAGGCTTCTAGTATATTTATAAAAAAGTAATTATGATATCAACAAGCAAACCACATCAACCTATCCATTTAAAGCATTTCCAATCAAGGTCAAACAGATTATCATCCAGAATTTTCGCTTTAAAGAGAATGGATTTCAATATATGAACGTATGTGTGCATATGGCTCGTCATCCCAGTTCTGTTATTTTACTCGAGCAATCATAATTTTCAACTATACTCCTTTTAACCATTCTTCCTTTTCTTTATAGGCTTTGAATTAAATATTTTTTTATTTATTCTTTACAACACTTCTTTTATTTTTATTTTTTAGTTCTCATCATGGTGGCTTTTACTCATCACAATGGTGTAGCCCTTTCCTAAATTCGACGACTTCACAACGAAAGTGTGTAGCCCTTTCTATGAAGGTGCGTGTTGAGTTATATGTAATTGGCAAAGCAAAATGGATAGTAACCAAAGGTCATCTATTATGTACTAAGCAATAAACTTCAAGATGAATCCATAATCTACAAATTTTCAAACTTAACTACTCAAACTTAAACATATAAGAGAAACAATAGTGAACTTTTGTAAAACAATATCTTAAAGCTCAAATGCATGATCTAGAAACAATAAACGCTATCTATTCAAGATCATTACTTCTCAAGTGAGCAGTTCTCAAAGAAATAGATTAAATTTATTTTTTTGCTTATCAAGCCACTCATAATCACACATAGATATCAATCAACATTAATCACTCCAATGAATCTTCTAAGAGATTTAAATCTCTCTTTATCCAAAAGCTTCGTGAACAAATTCACAAGTTGGTTTTTAGTAGGCATATGCTCAAGACTAACAATAGAATGCTTAACAAGTTCTTTAATGAAGTGATGCCTAATATCTATGTGCTTTGAGCGTGAGTGTTGAACCAGATTTCTAGAGATGTAAATGGCACTCATATTATCACAATAGAGAGACATTTTACCCTATTCAATCTCATAATCCTTAAGGATATGTTTCATCCAAAGGAGTTATGTGCATGCACTTCCAGCCGCAATGTATTCACGTTCATAAAAAGAGATAGAGACAAAAAATTGTTTCATACATTGTCAAGAAACCAAGTTATTCCCCAACTAAAAGCAACTGCCAGATGTGATATTACGTTCATCAATGTTTCCCGTCCAATCCGCTTCACAATAGCCAACAAGAATATAATTAGTGTCAAAAGAATCAAATAAACGAGGATTATGTTGTCCTTTTTTATAACTAATGATTCTTTTAACGACTTTCAAGTGAGATTCCTTAGGATTAGCTTGAAACCTAGAACACAAACCAATACTAAAACAAATATCCACCCTACTAGCCATTAGCTAGAGAAAGCTACCTAGCATGCTCCTATAGAGACTTTGATCAACACCATTTCTTTTTTCATATTTGTCAAGTTTTAATGTAGTACTCATGGTTGTTTCAAAATCTTTTCCATTTTCAAGCCCAAATTTCTTAACAAGATTTGTAGCATATTTTTCTTGTGCCAACATAATTTCATTAGTAAATTGTTTCACTTGCATACCAAGAAAGTAATTGAGCTCACCCACCATACTCATTTCAAATTCAATTGACATAACATTAACAAATTCATCAACCTTGGTTTTACTTGTAGATCCAAAAACAATATCATCAACATATATTTGTGTAACAAAAATATAATTTTCATGATGCTTGACAAACAAAGTTCTATCAATACTATCTCTCCTATAGTTGTTCTCAAAAAGATATTGAGTAAATCTATCATACCATGCTCTAGGAGCTTGCTAAAGGCCATAGAGAGCCTTTTTTAGTTTATACACATGATTAGGAGAATGTGGGTCTACGAAACCCTTAGGTTGTTCAACATACACTTCTTCTTGAAGATAACCATTAAGAAAATCATGAAATCCAATTGAAACAATTTAAATTTCTTTAGACATGCAATGGAAAACAAAATTCTAATGGACTCAAGACGTGCAACAGGTGTAAATGTTCCATCAAAATCTACACCATCAACTAGCGTGTATCCTTAAGCCAATAGTCTAGCATTATTTCTCACAATCTTACCACTCTCATCTGTATTATTTCTTAACACCCATTTTATGCCAATCACATTAATGTCTTGTTGTCTAGAAACTAAGGACCGCACTTCATTCCTCTCAAATTGATTTAGTTCTTCTTGCATAGCCCAACCCAATACTCATCAATTATAGCCTCATTAATGTTCTTGGGTTCTACTTGAGATGTGTAGCAAGCTTAAGAAATTTGGTTAGCTCGTCGCCTTCTAGTTCTAACCTCTTTATTCAAGTCACCTATGATGTCTTCTTGATAGTGCATGTTTCTAAGTATAAAGTTGGAGGGCTTAAAATTTTGTTCATTATCAAGCATAGCATTTTCTAACCCTTGACCTCCTTCTTCATTCCCACTATCATTGTCAACTTTTTTACTAGAATCACTTTAGGAATATTCACTAGACTTACAACTAGTTACATTAGTAGGTGTCTTTGTGTCATTCAAAAGGTTTTATATAGGTTCATTAACACTGTTATTATCACACAAATTTAGCTTGCCAAAGTTAGCTATCTTCACATTCATCGACTCCATAATAGTCTTAGTATTCAAATTGATAACTCAATAAGCACGACTATTAGTAGCATACCCAACAAAAAAAACAACATCACTTTTCACATCAAACTTTCCTAAGTGATCTCTATTATACAAAATAAAACACTTACTTCCAAAGGTATGAAAGTTACTCAAATTGGGCTTCATAACCTTCCAAAGCACATATGAGGTTTGTTTTACACTGGGCCTTCTAAAAACTCAATTAGAGACATAACAAGCATTATTGACTGCTTCGACACAAAAGATCCGAAGGACTTTCTTGCTATTGAGCATGACCCTAGCCATCTCTTACAAGACATAGATCTTCCTCTCAACAACATCATTTTGTTAAGGAGTTCTAGGAGCCGAGAACTCATGAGATATACCTAAGTCATCATAAAATGTTGACGTCGGTTTCTGGATTGTGTCATAAAAGCCAACAAGGATTGGATTTCAGTTGTAATTTCAAAGAGAAAGAGAAGGAAAAAGTAACCAAGATACGAGTTTTTTACGTGGTAAAACTCTGATGACTGGAGAAACGTCCACGGGTGGATGAATGATCAACCAAGCCAAAATCTACTATAAAATTCTGATGTTTACAAGCTCTCGATCTCTCTTTTTTCTCTCTGTATTTTTCTATGATTGCTGTATATCATTTTTTGTGAGATTATGGATCTATTTATATGTTTATAGAACCCTAATCTACTTTGTGCAAGTAGTTGAAGATCTTTGTATTTTAATTATGATTATTTACTTGCTTGAAGCTGATTGTCTTCTTTCCTGTTTCGGAGTCTTGTATTGAGATCGAATGGGACTCTAATAATGTTGCCTAATTAGGACTTATTTCCTTATAAAGAGTGTAAACTTTTTGAAGAAATAAAGTTGTTGCCTGATTGGGAACCTTCCCTGTTTAATATTCTGTTCTTATTTGGGATATCTTTTTGATATGGACGTCCTCGTGCATTTTAATAACTCGATCCACATGAGCTATGCGCTGGGCTTTTATTTAGTTTTCTTCATGTTTGTCCCGAGTAAGGACAATACCCGATGGTTCCGAGTAGCGTCATTTGATCCTGAGTAGAAATGTCATTTAGCCAGCCTCGAGTGTCATTAACTGATCCCGAGTAGTATATGACGTCGATTGATCCCAAGCAAGTTTTGTTCAACATCTGCTTACTTGGTTTTTTTCTCCTTCGGTGATGTCTTGTAGGATATTTTCTGAGTGCTTACTCGGATGTCCACCTGACAATTTATTCTCTTTGTTGATGACATGTACGTACGATAAAATTCACATATGACAATACCCCCTTAAAATATTTTTACTGAATAGGGTTTTATTTCGGGTAAAAGTATTTTAATCAATGTTTTCAATATCTTGTCATAATGACGTGTGTTAATGATGACCCTGCAAATTTGATTTGCCTCCTCGCGTGAGATCTTTAATGACGATGACATTTTGGAGTTCTGAAGGCAAAAGCCAGTTTTCGTTTTGACACGTGTCCCTTGCCTCTTCGTTTTTCGATATCATTTATAAGAGATGACTCACGCGTTTCTCTGTGCACCGCCTACGTCATCAATCCTCATCATTGTGTTCTCCCGTCTTAAGATCTAGGGTTTCGTGTCATCATCTCCTTAAATTCTTCATTGAGTGACATCGTTGGTTCATTCTCAAAAAATTTCAGTAGAAAAAATTTCTTAAACCCAAATTTCTTTACGTAGAAGGTCGTGACTTTTCATTGAAGATCTTGCATCAAACTTTATTCAAGGTTAGTTTTAATGGAGCCATCTTCCCGTCATCGTCTTTTTAATGTCGCTCTTGATGCATTAGGACATGGAGATTTCCATTTGGTTTCTTGCATTATAAGATTACTGGGGGAAATCCCTTCTGATGAACCTCCATTTTTAGAAGTTGATGTTTCTGGGCTTCACCCTAATGTCACTTTTAGCCCTGTATCCAGTTTTTCATCTAGTTTTGATTCTGACATTTCTAATCACAGGGTATCTTTTTGAAGGATAGGAAAACATCAAAGCAGAAGTGAAGTTCGTAAGCATAACTCAGGCGATATTCAGATCATGGAGCAGACTGTCAACGAGAACGACTTTGAAGAGGCATTCAGAATATCTCGCCTTTCTTTCTCCGTTACTTGCCGAGTGGGTTTGATATCTAGCCGAATGTAGTCGGGGCAGATGAGATAGAAAAGTATCGTTCACGATTCGATCTGCTCAACTCGATCACTCTGATTCCAGCTGGTGATAGAGCTGCATGGAATCCTCCCCTATGCATGGTGGCAATCTACGGATCCATGCTCTGCTGCGGTGTCACTTTTCCTTTTTAGCCATTTAATGTCTGGTTTCTGGCTGAAGCAGAGATTGTTCCTGCTCAATTAGCCCCGAACAACTATAAAATTTTGATGTGCATGTGGAACATGTACCGCCGGATGAACCTGTCACCACCTTCCCTAAGTGAAATCAGGTACTTATTCACGCTAAAACAGTCTGGGAAGACAGGAACTTACCTCCTCATGTCAAATCGGCAAGACTGCTGGGTCCCCAAAGGGACAAAAGTGAGTCGGGAAGCTGACATCTCTGATGACCCTAAAAAGAGGGGTTTTATATGGGGATTCCCTACATCCAACAAGTTCTTGAAGAACAGTTGGTTTTTAACCGGAGGGAGCCTCGGGTTGATGTTACTTTTTCAACTGTGGGTACTCAGACGGTGATAAAAGCCCCCCGTTTCTTCTGTTCCCCCGAGATATGGAACAAGAAGAAAATTGATTACAGCGATTCTGAGCTGACCTGACTTGCTCATGTTGGAACCAAATTCACCGATCGCGCAGCGGAAACGGGTTTTTAAATTTTTTTATACATATCGTAATTTGTATCTGGGACCGGTGAACTTTTGATCGTAATTATTTTCAGAACAAATACATATAAAAATTATTACAGTAATAAAATATATATGTAAATACATGAAATTGTAATCAATAAAAATAGAACCATACCAACGTTTGGAGGCTCCTTCACTTTTCGATTTGCTCCAAGTCTGTACCACTGATCTTCCTAACTATTTCGGGATTGGTAACTGCGTTTGGGCACGTCACGGTTCTAAGGAACTTAGGATGGAGGGTGTAGAAGAGAAAAGAATAAGAAACTCTTTCTTTATATTAATGAATAACACTTGTACATAAAACCTTTTCTCTCTTTGTGATGTTTGTTCATGCACACACTTGCACAAAATAACTCACAAAAATCAACTTTGTTCAATTGTTGCCTTTGACAAAGAAAAAGAAGAAGAAAAAAAAAACCACTTTTATCTTTTGTCAAATTATAAATATATATGTATGTTGTTGTGCGTGAAACGCACAACAACCTTTTTTTTATTTAATTAATTATAACTTATATATAATATTTAAAAAATTGATCAAATCTATATTTGATTTTTAAAAAACTTTCAAATAAAAATATCTCATATCTTTAATTTGATTTTAATTTTTGAATTCAAACTATTTAAATTCAAAAATAAATTATTTAATTTAATAAAATAAAAGAATCATATTATCTTATTTTATTCAAAAATAAATATCAACATACACCCTCCATTTAGTGATTAATAACATAATTAAATAATCTCATTATTTAAGTTATTTAATCACCATTATCTATTAATTAAATAATCTCATTATTTAATTAGTTCCCGAATAAATACGTGTCACTTTCGTAACACAATTAACTGGACAATCCAATTAATTAACTGTGACCCTTGTTACCTAAATCGATCGGGCTAGCAAGGGGACCTAATGGACCCACAGTATTTTGAGCTCCAATAATCCTCGGAATCATTAATTAAACTCTTTAATTAATATTCCTTAATTATTAACTCCGGTATTATTCCACTAAAAACCCCAAGCTGCACTCTCTCAGTTGACGACGTTTTTACACAGACCGATACAACTCGGTGTCGATCGATATAGCTATTACATATGGTGTGATCCTCCACAATAGTTCATAATTAGAGCTGGGTCATAATGTCCGTTATACCCCTCTAATTACATATATCCTTTAAGTACCATTGATTCTCTAATGGACAATAAATCCTACTTCCTCACGGAATTAGGAGTGCGCTCATATTGTCCAATCCCCGAATCAACCCTTAAGGGAACTACCATCTACTTCTCACAAGAATGAGTGGATTCCACTATTGTGTACAAACCTTCCCAGCCACAAGCCAAACCGCAATCCCAACATACGGAGTATATTGATCAGGAAATACATCTGACCTCACCCACGGTATATCAAAGACCACGATCTAACCTGAAGGAGTCGATAAGACACTCAGGATTAAGATCACCCATATATAGCCATCATTAGTTGATATATATGAATCTCATCGGTAAACGGATCTTTGTGTAAGATTCATATAGATCATGGCCCAGTCTTATATGATCACATCATACAAAGTGCCTCCATTCCCATATCTCATATGAATGATTCAGGATATAATCACTGTACATTACGAAATGGACCTCAGCTATAGATTAATCACAAATAAAGTACCTAACTTTATTTGCTATCTATGGACTCTTTAGATTGCATGTCTCTTACTGTATCCATCTGTATATGACACTCATATACACAAATCGAGATTACATCCGGCAATCCAGGATGTTAATATATACAAAAGTTTATAAAATAAATAACATAACAGAATGAATTAAACCTTTCCTTTTATTTACTTCATAAATCCATTTACAAATTACATGCTTAGGGCATAAACCCTAACAATCTCCCACTTGCACTAAAGCATGTGAGGCATGTCTCATAACCTTAGACCATCTAGGTGACCCGAAAACACTTTAGCCGGTAAAGTCTTCGTAAATGGATCAGCATGATTGTCTTGTGAGGCTATCTTGGTGACGATCACATCTCCTCTCTGCACTATCTCTCTTATGAGATGATACTTTCTCTCTATATACTTCCCTCTCTTGTGGCTTCTTGGTTCTTTGGAATTAGCCACATCACCACTGTTATCACAATAAAGTGTGATAGGCTTATCCAGGTCTAGAACAACTTCCAGATCACTCAAGAACTTACGGAGCCAAACAGCCTCTTTAGCAGCTTCACAAGCAGCTACATATTCAGCTTCCATGGTGGAGTCAGCAATGTAAGATTGCTTGATACTTCTCCACACAATGGCTCCACCATCCTGGGTGAATACTGATCCAGACATGGATTTTCTAGAATCCCTGTCTGACTGAAAATCAGAATCCGTGTATCCTAACGAGATCAAATCCTGTCCGGAATACACTAGCATATAATCTCTCGTTCTTCGAAGATACTTGAGAATAGTCTTGACAGCAACCCAATGATCCAATCCTGGGTTAGACTGTTATCTGCTGACAACTACCATTGCATAGCAGATGTCCGGTGTCGTGCATAACATAGCATACATGAGACTACCTACTGCTGATGCATAGGGAACAAGTCTCATATCCTCAACTTCTTGAGGTGTCTTAGGACACTGTTCCTTAGATAAGTGAACTCCATGTCTTGAAGGTAAATTACCTTTCTTGGAGTTCTGCATTGAAAATCGTACAAGAATCTTATCGATATATGATGCTTGAGATAGTGCTATAAGTTTGTTCTTACGATCCCTTATAAGTTGGATCCCTAGAACATAACTTGCCTCTCCCAAATCTTTCATTTGGAATTGGCTAGCCAGCCAGCCCTTTACATTAGACAACACTCCCACATCATTCCCAATGAGTAGGATATCATCTACGTATAGGACCAAGAAAACTATTTTTTTATCAATGATGCGCTTGTAGACACAAGGCTCATCGATGTTTTGCTCAATGCCATAGGTTTTGATCACATTATCAAACCTAATGTTTCAGGATCTAGATGCTTGCTTAAGTCCATAGATGGACCTTTGCAGCTTGCAAACCTTTTGCTCTTTATCTGGAGACACGAATCCCTCTGGTTGCATCATATAGATTCTTTCATCAAGATTTCCATTCAAGAATGCAATCTTGACGTCCATTTGCCAAATTTCAAAATTGAAACAGGCAGCAATGGATAAGAGAATCCTAATAGACTTAAACATGGCTACTGGCGAGAAGGTCTCTTCATAATCGACCCCCTCTTTCTGGGTATAACCCCTTTGCCACTGGCCTTGCCTTGAAGGTCTCTACCTTCCCATCTACTCCTCTCTTTCTCTTGTAGATCCACTTACACCCAATGGGTTTTACCCGGTAAGTCTACAAGATCCCAGACTGAGTTATAGTACATGGACTCCATCTCGAGATTCATGGCTTTAATCCATTCCTCTTTATCAGGATCTTCCATTGCATTCTTAAATGTCAATGGATCATCCACACTATCAGTAGAGACAACACCTTGTCCCTCACCTATAGCTAAATAGCGTTTAGGTTGTCTCACAACCCTCTCACTACATCTAGGTGGTAGTGTATTCTGATCAGGAACCATCTGACTCTCAGATGTTTATCGATCAACAACTCTTGTTGATGAAGTACTAGTCTCACCAGGCTCCAACTCATTTAATACAATCTTGGAACGAGGTTTATGGTCACTAATGTAATTGTCCTAAAGAAAAGTTACATTTGTCGATACAAATACTTTGTTATCTTCGGGACTATAGAAGTGTCCACCTATGATCTCCTTGGAGTATCCTACAAACAGGCAGACAACAGACTTGGAGTCCAGCTTTCCAGTTCTGTACTTCATCACGTGTGCTGGATACCCCCATATGCGGAAATGTCGTAAACTAGCTTTACGACCATTCCACAACTCTAGGGGAGTCTTAGAAACAAATTAGGATGGCACTACATTAAAAATGTATGCCGCTGTTTGTAACGCATATCCCTAGAAGGAATTTGGTAATGATGAGAAACTAATCATAGATCTCACCATTTCCATTAGGGTTCTATTTCTCCTCTCCGCTACACCATTTTCCTGAGGTGTACCGGGAGCTGTGAGTTGAGAAACTATCCCATGCTCGACCATGAAGTCTTTAAACTCTTGGTCAAGGTACTCACCTCCACGATCCGATCGTAGTGACTTGATAGTCCTACCTAATTGATTCTCAACTTCAGCTCGAAATTCTTTGAACTTTTCAAATGTTTTCGACATTCGTTGCATCAGGTAGACGTATCTGTGTCTTGAGTAGTCATCTATAAAGGTGACATAATACTCATAACCACCCCTAGCTTTAAAATTTATCGGTCCGCAGACATTTGTATGTATAAGCTCTAGCAGTTCTTTAGCTCTGAGCCCTTTTCCAGTAAAAGGTCTCTTAGTCATCTTATCTTCCAGACAAGATTAGTAGACAGGTAAGGTGCCAACCTTTAACTTACTTAAAGGTCCGTTTTTTACTAATCTTTCTATCCGGTCAAGGTTGATATGACCAAGCCTTAGATGCCAGAGATACGTGTCATTATCTGGAGAAATCTGATGTCGTTTAGTTTTTGGTTTTTCAACCTTAAACATTTCGGTGTTGAGCAGTGTAGTATGTATTAACAATCTTAACAAATACAAATTGTTTTCATTAATTTCTGAACAAATATTCAGACCATTCTTTCCAATAATAACATACTTATTATTAAAAGAAACAGAATATTTTTGTTCTAACAACTTAGAAACGAAAATCAAATTCCGTGTAAATCCAGGAATATAAAAACATTGTTTAATAATAAAAAACTATTACTATTACAAAATTGCAATCTTATTGCTACCACTGCTTTGGCCTATACGACATCCCCCGACCCCACACGCATTGAAAAGGCTCCCTCCTCTAGCAATGTCCAAGAATCAGTCCACTGCAAAGAAGAACAAACATGATGAGTGGCCCCCGAATCAACTATCCAGGGTGAAGAATCATCTTCCACTAAACAAGATTCAAGAACAAGTAAATCATATTTACCTTTCATCTTTTTCTTCTTGGCTACCTCCTCAAGATACTGAGGACAGTTCCTCTTCCAGTGCCCAACCTTGTTACAATGGAAACATTTTCCTTTGTCTTGGTCAGTGGAGGTGCCCTTCATTTTTCTTTGGGCTTTCTTGGGCTTGGGCTTTCCTTTTGCCTTCCCATCGGACCTTTTCCTCTTCTTATTATTAGAGGTAGATGGTTCGGCAACATTTGCCTCACCGGTCTTGCCTTTGTTGTCCTTAATCAAGGACTCAAAGGTAGCGAGCTCATTGAGCAACTGTGTAAGACTGAACTTTAATTTGTTCATCCCGTAGTTGCTTTTAAACTGATCGAAACTCTTCGAAAGAGTCGCCAGTATGATGCTCACCTGACTGGGTTTGTCAATGGCTCCGCCATTGACTTCTACCGTGTTGAAGTAGGACATCATACTCAGGACATGTTCCCGAACTGACGTTCCTTCCTTCATGTGAGCGAGCATAGCGGAACGAACAGCTTCATGTCGCTTTTGCTCGGAGGGCTGCCCGAACATAGCTTGCAATGACTCCATGATTTCGAATGCTAAAGTCATTGTGTCATGCTTTGTGACAAGCACGTCTGTCATAGATGCCAACAGATATGTTCAGGCCTTCTCATCAGATGAGACCCATCGCTGGTATGCCTCACAAACAGTTCGTGTGGCATTGGCAGTAAGCGTTGGAGGACATTCTTCTGTAAGCACAAACTTAAGGTCTTTGGTGACCAAAATTGCATTAATATTAAGTTTCCACTTTGTGTAGTTATCACCAGTTAATTTGTCGTTTGCGAGAATATGAAGTAATGCAGAAGACATTGCTGAAATAAATAAAACATTCATTCAGTCATTTATTTAAAACAAGTGCGGGTGCTTTGGTATAAATTTAAACATGATGCATGGACATGTTAAACGAACTAGAACTACCTAAAAATAGTTACTATACCACGACAATCCAACATACCACAAAAAAGTGCCGCCTTAGGGTCGGTCAAATCTTTGTATGTTGGACCGAGACATTCTCAATCAAATGATATTCTAGAATAACTCTTATTCCATATCACTCAACCATCGTTTATTCAGTCAGGTTTTTAATTAACAAACTTAATCAAAACTTTCGTGAGTGTAACCCACCATTCCAGATCTCATGAGCTTAACTCGAGAATTGCCGCCTTAGGGTCGATCAATCCCGAAATACCCTCAGAAATCCTATCCGTTAGGAAGTCAACCTTTGTATTGACCTTTGTGGAAACCCTCCTTAGGGAGGACGAAAGCAAAGTCGTCATGAGGCCCCACTCGGATCTCACGATGTTGAACTAATGATGGAGACCGCGGGATATATATGTCATATATCCCTCTCCCACTCACTATTTTAAAACTAGGGTTTTCTATTATCCGTTAATGCACCTAGACTCTACAGGATCAAACAGCTAACTTTAATCAAGTTATCTAGTGCATTAACTAATTCATTATTAGAAACAATTTCTAATTAACTAATAAATTATTAATGAATTTTAACAATTAAAAATCTAATCTATTAGTAAATAGTCTAAGTCTTTGTAAACTATTTACTAAGATCAGATTATTATGAAAATGTTTACCAAGTTTTAACTATTAAAACTCTAACACAATTTTCGGTTCATTTATAATTAGACAATTAACCAAATTAATCCTAATTACTATAAATGACCATATTAATCTAATTTATTAAACTCTTTAATAACTAGATTAATATTAATGAGAATTACCAAGTTTTTTAACAATTAAAAAAAAACTAATCCCATTTGCATAGCCAATTTATGTATTTATCCATTTTAATCACATAAAAAATACACAAAATATAGGCTATGATGCATGTATGACATATCAAATATATTTGTGTAGGCACTTCTAATCTAAATGACATACGTATGCATGACAATGCTTTTTATCATCACATAATATAAAGCATACATGAATTGACCGAGTACTGTGGATTATTTAACCTAAAAAAATTGGAATCTAAAATTACAAAAATACCCCCAAGGCATTCCTTAGTCTTCTTGTAATTTCCAAGTCTTCCATTCTCTTCAGGTCACCTCGATTCATCTCATGAATTTTTCTTCACGATTTTTCCAGATCTTCAATATAGGTTACATTTTTTTTTGTACAATCCAATAATAGTTAAAAAAATAATAATAAAAAAAATTATACAACCCATAATACCTAAATCCACAATACCATATAATTAACGATCAATCATGTTTTTGTAAAATTTAAAAAAATTAATATACATACAAAAACATCATACAGTCAATTTAAATCGTACCTACACAATCATACATACATGAGCATCGAAAACAATTTCCTGTTCCGAAAATAAACCTAGCTCTGATACCAATTGTTGGAACCAAATTCACCGATCACGCAGCGGAAACAGATCGTAATCTGTATCTGGGACCGGTGAACTTTTAATCGTAATTATTTTCGGAACAAATACATATAAAAATTATTACACTAATAAAATATATATCTAAATAAATGAAATTGTAATCAATAAAAATATAACCATACCAACGTTTGGAGTTTCCTTCACTTTTCGATTTGCTCCTGGTCTGTACCACTGATCTTCCTAGCTATTCCCGGGATTGGTAACTGTGTGTGGGCACGTCACGGTTCTCAGGAACTTAGGATGGAGGGTGTAGAAGAGAAAAGAATAAGAAACTCTTTCTTTATATTAATGAACAACACTTGTACATAAAACCTTTTCTCTCTCTGTGATGTTTGTTCATGGACACACTTGCACAAAATAACTCACAAAAATCAACTTTGTTTAATTGTTGCCTTTGACAAAGAAAAAGAAGAAGAAAAAAAAAAACCACTTTTATCTTTTGTCAAATTAAAATATATATGTATGTTGTTGTGCATGAAACGCACAGCAACCTTTTTTATTATTATTATTTAATTAATTATATCTTATATATAATATTTAAAAAATTGATCAAATCTATATTTGATTTTTAAAAAACTTTCAAATAAAAATATCTCATATCTTTAATTTGATTTTAATTTTTGAATTCAAACTATTTAAATTCAAAAAAAGATTATTTAATTTAATAAAATAAATTAATCACATTATCTTATTTTATTTAAAAATAAATATCAACATACACCCTCCATTTAGTGATTAATAAAATAATTAAATAATCTCATTATTTAAGTTATTTAATCACCATTATCTATTTATTAAATAATCTCATTATTCAATTAGTTCCCGAATAAATACGTGTCACTTTCGTAACACAATTAACTAGACAATCCAATTAATTAATTGTGACCCTTGTTACCTAAGTCGATCGGGCTAGCAAGGGGACCTAATGGACCCACAGTATTTTGAGCTCCAATAATCTTCGGAATCATTAATTAAACACTTTAATTAATATTTATTGATTATTAACTCCGATGTTATTCCACTAAAAACCCCAAGCTGCACTCTCTCAATTGCAGACGTTTTTACACAGACCGATACAACTCGGTGTCCATCGATATAGCTATTACATATGGTGTGATCCTCCACAATAGTTCATAATTAGAGCTGGGTCATAATGTCCGTTATACCCCTCTAATTACATATATCCTTTAAGTACCATTGATTCTCTAATGGACAATAAATCCTACTTCCTCACGGAATTAGGAGAGCGCTAATATTGTCCAATCCCCGAATCAACCCTTAAGGGAACTACCATCTACTTCTCACAAGAAGGAGTGGATTCCACTATTGTGTACAAACCTTCCCAGCTACAACCCAAATCGCAATCCCAACATACGGAGTATATTGATCAGGAAATACATCTGACCTCACCCACAGTATATCAAAGATCACGATCTAACCTAAAGGAGTCGATAAGACACTCAGGATTAAGGTCACCCATATATAGCCATCATTAGTTGATATATATGAATCTCATCGGCAAACGGATATTTGTGTGAGATTCATCTAGATCATGGCCCAGTCCAATATGATCACATCATACAAGGTGCCTCCATTCCCATATCTCATATGAATGATTCAGGATAGAATCACTGTACATTACGGAATGGACCACAGCGATAGAATAACCATAAATAAAGTACCCTGCTTTATTTGCTATCTATGGACTCTTTAGATTGTACGTCTCTTACTGTATCCATCTGTATATGACACTCATATACACAGTTCGAGATTACGTCCGGCAATCCAGGATGTTAATATATACACAAGTTTATAAAGTAAATAACATAACAGAATGAATTGAACCTTTCCTTTTATTTACTTCATAAATCCATTTACAAATTACATGCTTAGGGCATAAACCCCAACAGCTCGGGCAGCGGTTTGCACTTTGGAGAAGAGGAGCAAGACTTATCTCTTCGTTGAGTCAAAGATGATTGAGCTCAGCTTCTTCGAACATAGTTCGGGCTCTCACAGGCGATGTAAGTGATTTTTATAACCTTTTCCTTTCATTGTTATGTTTTTTTTGTTTTGTATTCTGACTCGGTTCCTTTTTTTCTTCTAAGTGTAAGATGCAGACATCGTCTGCGATCTTCAAGCTCGTCAAGTGAAGTCAATAATTCAGGCGAGTCGGAAATAAGCTTCTCATCAAGGTAATGAAGGCATCGCCCCCGCCTGAGTCTGACGAGAAGACTGATGTTGTTGAAGTGCAAGTTCCCAAAGATGTTCCTAAGGACGTTATTCAGTCGACCACTTTGGAGACTAGTGGTCCAAGTGGCCCGAACGATACACAATTGCCTGGCGACCGGCAATGGCAGAGTGAAGGTCTTGGTGAAGTGCCTGCCGAGCAGTCTTACACCGGTGATAGAGGTAATACCTCTGCGGGACCGGTACCCCTAGTCCCCAAATTTTTTGAAGTGTTTCGGGATGATACTCAGGAAGATCTCGTAGCTGATCTCAGTTTCCACCACTCTTGGGGCAAGAAACAGAAGGCAACCAGCTCTCCACCTCATCCTCTCAAAGTTCTTCAGGTGGTATCTTTCATCGACTCCAGCAAAGCAGATATTGTGGCTGAGACTCACTCGAGTGCTGATGTTGGAGCATCGGCGGATGCAGAGGCTTAGGAGTCGAACAGGGGTTCCTCTCCTCTCGATGTTGAAGATCCAGGGGCTGAACACTCGGGGGTTCCTTCACACCCTTCTCCCTAGGATATGCTACTAGAGATGTTGTCTTGTTGGGCTTTTATCGATGATGACAGCTGGAGCTGCTTTCGGGATGGCTCCTGACTGAACGCCTTCAAAACATTTTAAATTGTGCATCTTATGTAAGTTATCCTTAACTTCCTTCAATTGCTTTATTTGTTTGGCAGATTTTTAATCAAACTTCTTTATAGATGGTGGCAGAGTTCGCTAAGCTAGTTCAGATGCAACAATATCAAGTTGATAGAATAAGAGGTCTCGAAGCTCAGCTGAAAGAGAGTGAGGGTCAACGTGTTCGGGTTGAAACGGCTTATCAACAAGAGGTTGGTTCTGCCCAAGTTTTTACCGACCACTGCTTGGCGAAGCAGGTTGAAGCCAAGGAGAAAGCTTATTTGGTAGAGGAGAAGGCAATTTCACTTCCAAATTTGTTGTCCTCTGCCCAAGAATCCATGCTTCAGGCCGAGAAGGAAGCGGAGCAGTCCAAGTCGGCGTATGAGCAAAAAATTGAAGATTTGGAATGCCAGGCTCTGACAGTCGAATCCTTGTCCCGAGAAGCCAGGCTGGAACTTGAAGTCCAAGAGGTGGATCGTTTTAAAAGATCCCCTGCCTATTACACCCTCCTCCTTTTGGTGTTTCAGCGAGGGCTAGTTTCAGCTGGCTAGTTCTTCAAAGTTAAGAATAGGGTGGTTGAGAAGGCCTGGACTAACTGGGAGCTATCAATCAAACATCATGTGGATCGGTCCTTGGAATCTTTTCGGACTCAGATGAAGGAATGGAAGGCTTACTGCCGCAGCCAAGGCAAGGAGCCCCATCCCATGCATTTGGAGGTTTCATCTAACCATTCCCTCTCGACATTTTATGCCCGTGGAGAGTCAGTCATAGAGGGTGTGGTACCTGTTGTTGGGCCAATCCTAGGAGAGGATTACAGCCAATGGATGGACGATTCGGTCGGCACAATTGATTGGCCTTCTAATGAGAGCCTGCTTCGTAAATATGAGATGGTGCCAGACCCGAGTATTGGCAAGAGCTCCAAATCCTCAATATCTTGATTTTTTTAGATAGGATTATGTACTTAAACAATTCTTTGTAAAGAATTTTTTGTTTTTGTAATAATTCTTGTAAAAGAACTGTAACCGTTATTTTGAAAGATCAATACAATTCCGAGTAGTTTCCGAACCGAGCGGTCTTAACCTTGATTCTTTGCTCAAGAATTTTTTTTAAACTTGAATATGTTGTTGAGTATCTTATTAAACTCTTTAATGTTTGGGTAACTTTCACTGAGTATCTTATTAAACCGGTTGTTTACCCGAATAGCTTTAAATGCTAAGTCTCTTATTCAACTGGCTCTTGTGATCTTTATGCCAAGTATCTTATTAAATTGGCTCTTTCTGATGTTCGAGTAACTTAATCGAGTATCTTATTAAACCGGCTTCATTCCCCGAATAATTTTTTAATGCCAAGTATCTTATTAAACTAGCTAGCATTATTAAACGAGTTATCTTAAAATAGGCAAGTAGGTTTATACTTGTGTTTCATACACGATTGCTTCTCGAAAATTACATCAAGACTCACCATGATCATATGTTTGAGTCCTTACGCATTACCAAGGATGTCTCCCTAGTTTTTATGTGCAAGGGTTTGTCGAATCGTTAAGCTTTGCTTAACACAGCTACACATTTCACTGGAATTTTTCCCGATAGCGTCCCGAGCTGGCACATCGGGTTTGCCTTTTTGCTAAGGTCAATTGACCCTGCTTGACTGGCATGCTCCTTCGAGCTTTTCCGCCCATTCAGGAATTATGGGTCCTGAGAATTCTGTTTGTATGTTCTTATTATCATGCTTGTCTTCCATATGTTATTATTATCATATGCTTTCTTTTGGAAATCCTAAGTTTGATGCTTTTATCTTTCGAAAATAATGATTTTGATTTTTATTCATAACTGAAAAATCAATAAAGTTTTTAAATTCCACAACTAATATTTAACCTGAATAAATTTTCCTGACTATTAAAGAGAACAAAAAATAATTAAGGATAGAAAATCTTCAGATATTAGGCATTGCATGGTCAGGGTAAAACCCCTCCATTGGGTCGTGCAATCCAATATGCTCCATGGCCAGCTATTCCTTCGATTTTTTATGGGCCTTCCCACTTGTCAACTAGGGAGCCTGAGTCTTTATTTTTTGTGTTCAACGACACCTTCCTGAGTACCAGGTCGCCCAGCTTGAATTTCCTGACTTGAACATGAGAGTTGTAGTGGCGAACTACTCTGTACTAATATGCCATATTTCATATTCGGGACTTCTCCTTTTTCTCCTCTAGCTTTTCTAGACTATGTAACAGCATATCAATATTCTGATTTTCATCATATAGCCTGACTCAGGGTGATGTGTATGACGTTTTTAAGGGGATAACATCTTCTGTTCCAAACACTAAAGTGTATGGAGTCTCTCCTGTTGAAGTTCTCGTTGTTATCCGATACGCCCATAATACTTTGGGAAGCTTTTCAACCCAACTTCCTTTCTTGGCATCTAGCTTTGCTTTGAGTGTATGCTTGATGATTTTGTTCACTGCCTCAACCTGCCCATTTGTTTAAGGGTGGGCAGGTGTGGCATAGTAATTGGCAATCTGATACTCTTTGCACAGCTGTCTGAGTTTCAGGTTATCGAACTGGGTGCCATTGTCAGTGATTATAGTGTTTGGGACTCTAAACCTACAAAGTATATTCTTTTTTATGATATTTGTGGTGTTTGCTTCTGTGATATGCACTAATGCTTCAGCTTCTACCAACTTCATGAAATAGTCAACGGCTACTATGGCATGCTTCGCTCCACCCCAAGTCCCGGCTGGCATTGGGTCAATTAGTTCCAAACCCCACATGGAAAATGACCATGGGGATGTGAGGTTTCTGAGCTGCTCAGGGGGTTTCCGGATGTCATTAACAATCCTTTGGCAAGTATTACAACTTTCTGAGCACTGCTGTGCATCTAAGAACAGAGTAGGCCAATAATAGCCTTCCCTGAGTACCTTGTGTGCCAAACTTTTACCCCCAGTGTTGTTTTTGCAAACTCCTCCATGGATTTCCTATAATATCTGATATACATCCTCCTCTGACACATATCTTTGGAGTGTTCAGGAATACCCCCTTCTGTATAGTTCTCCTCCAACCAATGTGTATCTTGCTGATCTATACCTGATACGTTTTTCTTATAAGGGATCTTACGGGAACACGCCTTCTTCCAGGAACCTTGTTAGCTGAGTCATCAAACGGTCTGGCGGTGTTCGGATTTCTAAAATTTCTAAGTTTCTCAGTTCAGTTGTGCTTGGTTTAAGTAGGTGTGCAACCGGAATAGTCTTTGGTCTGATTGTGGTTGTTGCCAATGCTAGTTTGGATAATACGTCTATCTTTTTTTATTCTCCTCCCTGGGGATCTGGGCATTCTTGTATTCTTTGAATTTCTGGAGGAGCTGTTTTGCAATGTCACTATAGGCTATCATGCCTTCATCCTTGGCTTGGTACTCGTCCAAGACTTGGTTGAGAAATACCTGTGAATTGCTGAATATCTCGACCTCATATTCTCCGAGGGCTATGCAGACTGAGTCTAGCTAGTAGCGCCTCATACTCGGCTTAATTGTTGGTTGCTTTGAAGTCAAACCTCATGGCACATTCGACATCTTCTCCTTCTGAAGTACATACTACGATCCCTGGCCCGCTGCAATGAGTGTTTGAAGAGCCATAAACATACAATTTCCATGGTAAATTTTTTCCCAACATCTTTTCGCTTCCAGGTTCGGCTCTGTGAACTCTGTTATAAAATATGCAATTGCTTGCCCTTTGAGAGATGTCATGGGGATGTAGTGGATATCGAATTCACTTAGCACGATTGCCCCCTTGGTTCATCTCCCTGAAATCTCTGGCTTCTGTAAAATCTGCTTCAATGGGCAGTTAGTGAGTACTTGGATTGTGTGCGCCTGAAAATATGGCCTTAGTTTCCTTGCTGCTAAGACCAGTGCTAGGGCCATTTTCTCTGCCTGTGACTACCTGGTTTCGGCTGGTAGGAGTGCTTTGCTGGTATAGTATACTGGCTTTTGTACACCATCTTCTGTTTTGACTAGGATTGAGCTTGCTGCCAGTTCTGTAGTTGATAAGTATAGTTGGAGTGTCTCCCCCATCTGAGGTTTTGAAAGGATGGGAGCTTGCCCTAGATATTCTTTAATTTTTAAGAATGCCTGCTCAAACTCTTCATTCCATTCGAGTCATTTTTCTTTTTTAATTACTTTGAAAAAGGGTGCAAATCTGTCTGTGGCTTTTAAGAAGAATCTTCCCATGGATGGTAAGCATCCTGCTAGGCGCTGTACTTCTTTGAGTGTACCGGTGAAGTCATTTTCTACAGGGCTTGGATGTTCTTGGGGTGACTTCAATTCTTCTTTGGTGTACTTGAAAACCCAAGAATCTTCCTGAAGGAACCCCGAATAAACACTTGTTTGGATTTAGCTTCATTTGGTATCTCTTCAAGACATCAAATATTTCTCGCAGGTCTAAAGTGTGTTTGTCTGCCGTGATGCTCTTAATCAGCATATCATCTATGTATACTTCCATGTTCCTTCCAATTTGTCGTGCGAAGATTCTGTTGACCAACATTTGATATGCTGCCCTTGCAGTTTTTAGCCCGAAGGGCATTACTGTGTAACAGTACAAACCCTGATCAGCGGTGAATGCTATTTTTTCTTCGTCAGCCTCGTTCATCCGGAATTGGTTATATCCCAATTAGGCATCCATGAAACTGAGCAATTCATGGCCTGATGTAGCGTCCACCAACTGATCTATCCTTGGAAGTGGAAAACTATCTTTCAAGCATGCCTTGTTTAGATTTGTAAAATCTACGCACATCCTTCATTGTCCATTCTTCTTTGGACGAGGACTACATTAGCTACCCACTAAGAGTAATTGACCTCTCTAATTGATCCTAAAGTGAGTAGCTTTTCTACTTACTATTTAATTGCCTGACTTCTCTCGAGATTGAATGATCTTCTCTTTTGTATCATTGGTTTTACACTCGGGTCTACTGTGAGATGGTGGGATAGTATTCGGGCATCTATCCCGACCATGTCTTCATAACTCCAAGTGAACACATCCCTGTGTTCTTTAAGTAGATCAATGAGGCTTTGTTTGACTCTTCTTTCCAGGTTGGCCCCGATCTTGATCTTTTTGTCTAGTTTATCTTCTTTCAAGATGATTTCTTCGACCGATTCAGTGTTGGATTCATTCGGCTCTTCCCTTGGATCGAATTCGAAGGATAGTGGCTCTTTGTTCTGACTCGGCTATGTTATGGTGCAAACCTGCTCATCATTCTCGTCTTTGTATACTAACAGGTTAGCTCTTCGGGCCATCTCTTGGGATCCCTTGACTACTCTGGCCCCTGTTCGGTCGGGAACTTGATAATTAAGGCATATGTGGCTGTTACGGCCTTAGTTTTATTTAGGAATTGTCATCCCAATAATGCATTATATGGCCAACTGTCCAAGTCTACCACCACGAAGTCGAGCAATACAGTTCTTTGGCAAGGTACCACTCCAATCTTAACGGGTAGCATTACGGTCACGAATGGCCTGACCTCAACTCCTCCAAATCCTCTGAGTGGAGTATAGAAGGGTTGTAGATCCTTTCGATCCAACTTGAATTGATCGTAGACGGCTAGATTAAAAATGTCTTCCGAGCTTCCATTATCTATCAAGATCCTCCTAACTTCCCGGTGACCAATCCGGGCACTTATGACCAGAGCGTCATTTGGCCAAACATTGATGCCATGTGAGTCTTCTTCTGCAATGTGAGTCTTCTTCTGTAAATGTTATTGGGTCCCATCCTTCTTTTACCCTTTTGGGTCTGGCTCCACCGAGTTTACGTTAAAGTTATGTCTTGCTTCTACAGCTTTCCTGATTTCCTGTGTTCGCTCTCGGTTACATCTCCAACAGGATGGTCCTCCAAAGATCGTATGTATTACTCGCTTGGCTTCTGGACTGGCTCTTTGATTTCAACCAGAGCTGTGATCGTCCCTGATCTCTTTCTTTGCTTCTGATTTCTCATCCTTTTCAAGATCACATCCTGTAGATGTCCTTCCTGAATGAGGGTTTCTATATAATCTCTGAGCTGGTAACACTTGGAAGTCTCATGACCGGTTTCCTTGTGAAACCTGCAGTATTTGGTTGTATCTCACCGAGCAAACTGAGATTGTCGGCGTGGCTCTTGTACCATATTCCTTGCTTCTAGAATGGCCAGGATTTCCTCTTGTTTTTTCTGAAGAGGGGTGTAGTTGGTGTATTTACCTCGGTATTTCTATGTGGTTTGTTCGGCATTACGCCCATTTCCCCCATCCTTGCTTTTTTCTTTGTTATTTTCTTTTTGCTTTCCCTTTTGGTTCTGCACTTTGGACTCGGAGTCCTTTTGTTCGTGTTTTCCTCCATGCATGTAGCATCCTCCAGTGGCTAACTCTTCTCCTTCGGATAATACGTAACCTCCAGCCATGTCCATCATATCTGCATACCTGGTTAGATGGGCTCTTCTTAAATCGAAAGATAGCCGTCCATTCTGCAGGTTGTTGATGAATGCAGTAATTATTGATTTATCATTTGCACTGCCAATTTCTGATACTACTTAGCCGAATCTCCCCAGGTATTTCTTCAGCGACTCATATTTCCCTTGTTTTATTTGAGAAAGGTAAGCTACTGACTTTTTCCTGTGAACATAGCTCAGAAATTGCCTTGAGAAGCTCCTGCTCTGTTCACTGAAACTTCTGATGCTTGTTAGGGGTAATCTCCCAAAACATCTTGAACCCGTGTCTCCTAGAGTTTGTGGAAAATTTAGACACAGTAAGGGATCACTGTGGGCATACTGAGCCATGGCACTTTTGTAGCGTCTGACGTGCTCCTTAGGGTCTGTGTCTTTTTTGAACTGCTCCACGTGTGGTATCCTGAACCTTTTTGGGAATGGGGTCCGTAAGATTTCCCTAGTGAAAGGGCTTGTCAGAATCATTGTCAGATAAATCGTTGTACCCATAACGTTTGGCCAGTGCGTCCGTTTGACATCTATTGTTCTCTATTTCTCGAGTTAGGCTCTGGATTACGATATCTCTATCTCCCACCGGACTTCCCCGATGGTTGAACTGCTGAGTGATTGTCATTCCTCTTTCTGGCTCTTCACTTTGATGCAGGGTTTCTCGTATGATTCCGTGATGACGCTTGAGATAATGCCAATCGCTATCTTCTAATGACGACCGATCCCTGTGCCGGCCATATTTGTGGTGTCTAGCACGGGCTATCTGATCCTGGCTCTGCTTCTGGCATGGTTGTTCCTTTTCAGGTGTTTCACGTCTAGCCTGATTGATTGGAGTAGGGTTCCTTCCAACTTCTGGTGTATTTATTTTATGCCCTACTACAACCAAACGAAGCCTCGCAGGTGGGAGGTTAGGAGTTTGTTTTTCTGTAGCCAGTAGATCCACTCGTTCCTTTGCTGCATCTGCCACCAATTGTTGGAACACCTCTCGGAAGCGTTGCATCAAGTCTCTGCTGGTCGGAGGAACTAGCTGAATTCCGGCCAGGAATGTAGGTTGGTTTTCTGTTGTTGCAGCGAGATCCCGCGAGGTACTGCCAACGTGGAAGTTATCCGAAGATTTTTGGACATCCCCAAAATTGCTTCTGCTTCCTGCCATCGCTTTTGATCAAATCGAAGGCTCAAGACACGCCCCTCCTTCTAGCGCCAATTGTTGACGTCGGTTTCTGGATTATATCAGAAAGGCAACAAGGTTTGGATTTCAGTTGTACTTTCAAAGAGAAAGAGAAGGAGAAAGTAACAAAGACAAGAGTTTTTTACGTTGTAAAACTCCGATGACCAGAGAAACGTCCACGGGTGGTTGAATTATCAACCAAGCCAAAATCCACTACAAATTTTTGATGTTTACAAGCTCTCGATCTCTCTTTTTTCTCTCTGTATTTTTCTATGATTGCCGTATATGTTTTTTTTTGCGAGATTATGGGTCTATTTATATGTTTATAGATCCCTAATATGGTTTATACAAGTAATACAAGATCTTTGTATTTTAATTACGATTATTTACTTACTTGAAGCTAATTGTCTTCTTTCCTGTTTCAGAGTCTTGTATTGAGATCGAATGGGACTTTAATAATTTGCCCAATTAGGACTTATTTCCTTATAAAGAGTGTAGTCTTTTTGAAGAAATAAAGTTGTTTCCTGATTGGGAACCTTCCCTGTTTAATATTCAGTTCTTATTTGGGATCTCTTTTTGATATGGACGTCCTCGTGCATTTTAATGACTCGATCCACATGAGCTATGCACTGGGCTTTTATTTAGTTTTCTTCATGTTTGTCCCGAGTAAGGAAAATACCCGCTGGTTTCGAGTAACGTCATTTGATCTCGAGTAGAAATGTCATTTAGCCAGCCCCGAGTTTCATTAACTGATCCCGAGTAGCATATGACGTCGATTTATCTCGAGCAGGTTTTGTTCAACATCTACTTACTCGTTTTTTTCTCCTTAGGTGATTTCTTGTAGGATATTTTCTGAGTGCTTATTCGGATGTCCACCTGGAAATTTATTCTCTTTGTTGATGACGTGTACGTACGATAAAATTCACAAATGACACAAAACTTACTAAATTTGTCATTTTCAAACTCACTCCCATGATCACTCCTAATGCAACATATTTTCTTGATTTCATGACCTTTCATATTTTTAACTTGTTTACAAAATTTCTTGAAGTATTCAAAAGTTTCGGTCTTATTTTTAAGAAAATAAACCCAATCAAAACGAGAAAAATTATCCACACATACAAAATCATATTTCTTGCCAGTAAAGTTTTCGGTTTGGATTAGCCTTATTATGCCCATGTGTACAAGTTCTAAGGGCTTCTTGGTAGCAATGTTAGTGCTTTTTTTTATGATACACTTTGGTTTGTTTACCAAGTTGACAAGGTTTATAAAACTCCATCATGTTTCTTACCAAGAAAAGGTAGACCTCTAACAATGTTATATTTTTCAATTATAGTGCACACATCCTTGCCAAAACGACCTTCTTGAAAGATTTCACACAAGTGAGTAATACTAGTCAAGTTAGCTTGTAGACCATCTACATATAAAGTGTCTTTATGTTTAGGCAATCCGGGAATACAAATTGTTCCCTTGCCTAGAACTTACTTGTTAGTTCCATAACCAAAAGCCACCCAACCACCATCCTTCATAACAAGTTTCTTAAAGAACTCCTTGTTACCAGCCAATTTCCTAGAGCATCCACTATCTAGGTACCATGAAAAGGATGAGTTGGCTTTAAGGGCATATTATGCACCACGACATTGTGTTGTGTTTTTCTTAATCCAAACTTTCTTTATATGCCTCTCATTCGTACTTTCATTATCAAAGCTTTGACTTGTTATTATGCAAATTGACTTCATTAGTCACCTTTTCAATCAAATCAAATAAAACATTATCAACTTTCTTATGCATAGTAGAATGAGGCACAACAAAAGTTCTCTCAAACATATCATCAAAGAAAATTTTCTCAACATGCTTTTCCAAGTTCTTCCTAGATCTAAGTCCAAATCCATACATGGATGATTACCTAGGACCACTCATCAAAGACAAATTATATATATATATATATATATCATTCTCATATTTGCATTTTTAATATACTCATAGCATATAGGTCTTATGTGTCCTATCGTAAAACAATAATGACAAATAGATACAAACTTGAGAGGATTACCTTTAGCTTGAGTACTTGAAGTATTATCCCTTATCATATTGTTACCTCAATGATGTAGCTTCCTTGATGCTTTATCCTTTTTATGAGAATATGAAGATTGTTGTCTTTGGAATTGTTGAAATTTTCCTTTGACATTCTTTATTGATGTTAAGGAACCTCCGGTAGTAGCCATGGCATTACAACCTACACAAACTTTACCATAAGCTTTGACAAAATTAGATTTGTTAGATAAAGGTGTAACTTTTTCATTTACATAACCTAATCCTCTTTTGGTAGTTGGATTTTTTCCACTCTTGATGAGATTTTCAACTTTACGAGCACTAAATGGCATCTCACACATCATCTTATTGAACTCATCAATCTTGTCACTAAGTTTCATCTCTAGACTTTCATGCTTGCTAATTTTGACTCTAAGTTCATTTTCAAGTCTCTTAGCACTATCAAGAAAATCATCTCTTAGCTCAATTTCATATTTCAAAATTCTCGGTCTTTCATTGCTATCATTCAAATTATAAATTATTTTATCGACTAAAGATTTTGTCTTTAAGCTCTTTGTTTTCCTTTAAGCAAAGTTCATGAATTTCTTCTAGCTTTTTTTTAAGAGACCTATTCATTTTATAGATTCTTTCATTCTCTTGAACAAAATCTTTCATCTTTTGATCGTTTGGAATAATAGGCTCATTTTCAACACTAGAAACCATGAAAGATAAAACTTCCTTAATCATACGATTAATCCACAAACAAGCACAAACACTACAAAGAGATCTATCTAATTAACTCTACACACCGAATCTGATACCAAATGAAAATTCCCTTAGCCACTTATAGTTTCAAATATACATAGATAGGGGTGGGGTAAATAGGTATAATCTCAAAACTCTTGCAATTTCATTTTCTCATACAATTGCATAAAGAAACAAGAACAAATAAATTGATTCAACTAGTAATATGATGTCAATTTAGCAATGGATGGATCCAAACAATTTGAAGAAAGCAAGGCAAATAAAAGCAAAAATCAACACAAGGATTTTTACATGGTAAAACCTCCCAAGAGTAAACTTTAGGGAAACAATCGCAAAACACAACGGAAGCGTAAAAATAGTTTGATATATTTTAAAAAAAATTCCTTTCAAAGAAAGAACCTTAATCCTAGAATAATTGACGTATATTAAAAGTATCGTACCTTTTTCTTGTGACGATTGAAGTTGTGTCAAATTGAATCCGCAAGATCTTCCAATCCAATCACAAACGTGAATCACCTAGGAGTGTTGGCTCCATTTCTTTGAATTGTACAGCTAAGGGTGGAAACAAACAAAATCTTTTTCTTTTTGTTAGTCACAATAATCCTCCAAGAGAAAACCCTTGTGAATTATCAATCTATTTGATTGAAACTCGCATGAACTAGATTCGATTTTCATACACAAAACCCTTTTGATGTAAAGGATACTAACTCACTGCCGAAAACAAAAACGTTCCCTTTTCTCTTTTGCTTGGCCGAATTCAACACACTATCTCTATTGAGTTGGCCGAATTTTGTCTAGAGCAAAAACTAAAATTTTCTCTCTCAAAATTCTATGTTGGCCGAAATTTCTATTAGAAAAACTAGGGCTTGGTCAAATTTTAAGGCCATACATATATATATACATATATGTGAGACTAAATCCTCTCCTAAAGAGGGTTTACTTGGTGGGTAAGAATCCTCTCTCCTAGGAGGATTTACTTGGTGACCAAGAATCCTTACTCAAAGAAGATTTCTTTTCAATACCAAGACTCCTAATCCAACTCAATAGTGTATTTATTCAATAACCAATTATTGAATATAAATTAAATTGTGACTATATCAAAACTTCCTAATTTGACCAATTGTCAATTTAGATTTTTTAAGAGAAATCAAATACTTTCTAATTTAACTAGATAAATAAATTCATTTTATTTATCTACTTATCAAATATAGTATTTAATACTTATCATATTACCAACAATAATATGACACTAGGAGACTTTCCCTAACTAGGAAAAAGATTTTGACTTTTAATTAAACAGTTAATTAATTAATTAATTTCCATTTAATTAAATAATAAAATTAAAACCAATATAATAAGCTATTATATACAGCCTTGCCACACAAGTCCATATATGGGCCTATATATTGTTTTTCCCAATTTTTTAAATCCATTGGTCCTTAATAAAAGGTCCACATATGAACTATACCCATTCTTACTTAAAGAAACAAGTCCACATGCCTTAATACAATTCTAGATGAACCCATAAATTGGTTCGGTAGAATATATAAAGTGATCCATGCAATTTTGTGTGAACTGAGAATCTTGGCAGGCTATCTAAATTTAAACTCCAATGGTCATAACTTAATCACAATCAACAATTGATTCACTTAGGTCCGATCTATTAATTTTAGTTCATTCCACTAAAGAAATAAAATTGAACTCTTAAATAAAGATAGAATAAGTGAATATTCCTCATTGGTACCCTAAAAAATCTTAATGGAGATAATGTATCCTTGTGAAGAATACCAGTAATCGCTAAGAACTCATAGACTGTCTATAGCTCTCCTATTTACCATATTTACTTATCTAACCACATTTTGAACTTGGATATTTTGACTTGTCCAGAAGCCATATTTCACTCACTGTTGAAAACTTAACGTTACGATTTAATATCCAATACCTCAAAATATCCATACGATGATATTCTACTCACATTTAATAAATGGAGCCACGATATCCATATCTTAAAATGAAGTCCTCTATCGATTAACAAATGAAAATCACCAAATTATCGAGGATAGACTATGCTATATAATCATACTCATTGTTAGTGCAAATGATAACACTTGCAACCATAAGTCCATCATTTATCTCAGGATCGAGATAGCTCTGATTTTCTTCAAGTTCAATCTTTTATCCATTGACAGTTCCGGATAAAGTATCTCACTGTGATCCTATTCAATTCAGCTAGTGTACTAGATTCTTTTGCCCAAAGACACCACACTTTGATGATTTTAGGCTCATTATAACACATTTGATCCCATTTAAATGCTAGCAAAAGAATCTACAACTTTAACAAGGTAAGTGAGCCCAACCTTTATCTTTAGTTGTGAATACTGTTTAAGACTAACTAAAGAATTGTGTCTACCTCATTCATATAAATGTAAGAACAATTCTTCTTTTCTCATAGTCTTTTGACCTTATGATTATTCACTTTTGACAAATAAATTAATTAAACTATAAATGTAATAAGATTTGTTAAACTAGAAATCACTTTACTAATATGAAAAGATTGTCAAATACATTATTACACTCTTGCTATTGAGCGTAATCCTAACAGAAGCATCCACAGGTTGATACCACAAACCAGCGGAAAAAGCAAATCACTATGACAAATAGGAGATACACAATCAAGAGGCAATAAACACAAGATTCACTCTCCAAGATATCTACACCTATTTTACCTTCGGGCTTAGTGAAATTACTAGACTGATTTCCTATCCAAGACCCCATGACTCTAGAAAGATTCTTTGCTTGTCTATCCAAGTCCACCCGACTCTAGATAAGACTTCCTTGAACAAATCAAAGAATCACTCTCTAAAATATGGATTCCAGTACTTAGCTATCAGGATTTCCCCATTTCTAGCCAAGAATTCCAAAGCTCAAATCAAATAATCACTCCAAGAAATGAGACTTCCAACCTCTTCACAAGGCATATGATCTAAGTGAATATAAATTTTGCAAATTCACACAACATGGTATATATGATCAATATCACCTATGGAAAGTATAAATGAATCAATAAGCACATGTGAAATGTATTCTAGTTTATAATCCTATAAATAATGCAATCAAGCAAATAAGCTTGTATATCAATTATGCTATTTCAAAAAATATTAATTCAAAATGTCCTAGCATATGTAGAGACTATTAATCATAGAAAGATGTCGATAATCACATAAAAAAAGTCCTAGAATTAAAGCTACCACAATACAACATCACAATCATGTAAAAACATAGATTTAATAAACCTAACTCAACATGCATGTAAAATGAAACTCAATCTAGCTTTACTATAGTTCATTACTCTAATCAACAATCACACATCAAACAAACATATATAGAAGAAGAAAACACAAGGTGATTGAAAAATTGAAGATCAAACTAAAGAAAGAAATCAATTCCTTTAATGGAAAATGTGCGGTACATTTTTGTAAGTGAATCTACCAGAAAACTCAGTCAAATGACTTCAAACTCACGTGGAAGAGATAGAGGGCTAGAAGATGAGAAATCTACAACTTTAATCACTCGATTTGGATACCGAATGAGAAAGTTAATGTGTTTGGGAGAAGGGAAAATTGGAGAGAAATTTTTTTGCACTTGTTTTTCTTCAACTTTTACACTTAATGAAATAAAGAAGGAAAGGAAGTATTTAAAGGAAAGTGTAAAGAGAGAAAAGACCAACCGATGTGAGGGTTCTAACTCTGCCTTCCTTTGGAGTAACATGGCCTCATTTAGGGGCAGAAGGAATCCTTTCCCATGAGGCACATACGTCTCCAAGGGAAAGGGTGCTTGGCCACTTCCTTCCTCCTTTGAGTCTTTCTTGTGTTCTTCAACCGTTCTCCGGCCTTTAAACTCTGATTTTGAATTTTTTTTTCAGATTATAAACCGAGACTCACTCACAAATATGGATGTCAACAAAACTTTCCCAAAAGATAATGAATTCAACCTGTAACACAAGAATGAAAAGCATGTACGTTAAATATACAGAAAGTTTTTTAACTTCCTATTTGGAACTTGATACTTGATGAATGTGTAACCAAAACAATCAAAACACAATTAGGAATCTATTAAGCATAAATTCTAGTTCAATACAGCAAAAATAAAAACATATAAACACAAAAACACATAAGTATGCCAATTACTAGATATAGTCCTAGAACATGCATATTCTTAAAAATTGTCAAATTAAATATAATGCATGTGCATACTTCATTTACAGTGTGTGAACGTGTTATAACAATTTAGAGCATGATACAGAGACATAAATTTATGCAATGTGTGTTTGTGTGCTAACACCTTGCAAGAGGAAAAAAGAATCTTGATACCTTTGCATCAAAGTATGCATATTTCCTCTTGAGAAGACGCTTTCTACCTTTGAAGCTTATATAAAACATGAATCATCCAAGCAACAAAACATTACAAAGAAAAAGAGTTTTGTTACGAAATCAAGCCAACATAAATCTAAAACCTAACACACTCTAACTCCTACTTCAATGTACTGGTTTAATTATGGTGTCTTTGTGAGCCATGTAGACACTCCAACTATTTATTTACATTAGGTGTCGATACATATTGTTAAATATACACACATTAGGTGTCTAATCAAGCTCAATAGATAATGGATGGGATATATTGTGATCACTCCAATCCTTCATATCCTGGCTAAGTAAAAAAGGTGAATTGTGAGCACTCAAATCCATGCCATCCAAACTACCTTACTTCTATCCAAAGCAAAACTGAAATGGCTGGATTGTGAGCCTTCCAATCCAAGCCATCTCAGAAACTCTAGCTAAGAAGGTTAGCCCTGTATTGTAATCGAAACAGGCCTAATGTTAAAATTCCTATTATTGTGTTTATATTGCATTGACTCCCATATTTATCATTAAATACTTTCACGCACATCACTTTAGCTTAATAGTAATTGCATTTCACCTTAGTTAATTTCCTATCAAACAAACAATTCAATATACTTTAATTGCACTTTACTTTTATCACATTAATTCTAGAGTAACAATTTAATTACATAGACATGATCTCTGTGGAAAATACCCTAACTTGCAACTGTACTTGTTTTAATACATTTGAGTGCACAAGTTGTAGTTTTATATAAAAAAAATTATTTTGCTTACACGACAAATGCTTGTCAAAATGGCACCGCTATAAGGGATAGACGTATGTAGTTATGATTATATTTAGCTTTAGTTAGTTGTTTATTGTTTTTGTTTTGTTTACCTTATGTTTCTTTTGTTTTTGTTGTTTCAGGCATTTAAGTTTATGTATGGGAGGCATTTGCTTAGAAGACCATTTTTTCCAGCCCAAGATAACATCAATCAGATCGGTACGATTATAAGGCAATTTGAGTGTAATCGGTTGTAAGAGGAAATGGCTGAAGTGAATTCACCAAACATACAAATTGAAGAGCAAGAAACACATGAGGAGAATTTAGGGATAACAAGTGGGGAGTACACTTTCCCATCGATATAAGATGAACAACTTACTGTGATTGTTCTAAATGACATCACTAGACAATACAAGCTGAAGGGAATGCACGTGAACTTATTGCCATCATTCTGTGGGCCATCTACAGAGGACTCTCTACAGTTTGTAAAGCAATATATTGTAGTTCTAGAGATGTTCCTCAGCATAGGATAGAGCACAGTGTTGACTAGGGGACTGTTGCAAATGAGATGCTTCCAATATTGCTTGAAGGAACGTGCAATGCAGTCGTAAATGACATTGAGGCTAGAAACTCTCACCATATTGCCCTAGGTGTGCAAATCTTTATACAACAAATTTTTTCCAACTGCTAAGCTATTTCATAAAGCATGAGAGAGATTCCACTGCCTTGGCTTTGATGCCTCAGTCAGAAGAATGGAGACTTGGATGGCTAAAATAGTAGAATACATATTCAAGCACGAAAAGGGAAAAACTATTAGTGGGAATGAACATGCAAAGGTTGTGGAAGTGGTTCAAGGAGAGAATATGGAGTCAGATAAGGGATGAGTTATGCTAAAGTTATGCAAGATTGGTAATATTGCTGAAAATGAAGAGCTAGGTGAATGAGTGATGATTATAGGGGATAATACACAATTGATGAAGGAGACCATCTCATCAAAGATGGAAGACCCTAGGATTTTCATTATTTTTGTAATCATAGGAGATTCAAATATCTTAGAGGTAGTGCTCGATATGGGGGCCAGCATCAACATGATGCCCCTCCAAGTTACAGGTAATTGGAGATTGATTATATTAAGCCTACCTCTATTATCTTGAAATTGGTTGGCAATTCCACACAAGCCTCAGTAGGTGTCATTGAAGATGTGGAGTTGGATGTACATGGGCTAAAGGTACCTATTGTGATTATGGAAAGGAAAGAAGAAGGAATCCAGGATAGTGATTGGAAGTTAATTTTAGGTGGGTCATTCATGGCTACAACAAGAATGGTTGTTGATATGGTTTCAAGCAACTTATCCTTTGGTGTGGTGATATAAGAGTAGAATTCTATACGAATAGACCTAATGACAAGGTGAGTGAAGGATGATGTTTTGTATTGGAGAAGCCAAAAGGCTAGAAGAGGAAAGGCAAGGTTGGTAAACATGTTAATGCATGTGAATTAGCATGTGAAATAGAAGAAGGTCATCTTGATGGTATTGAAAAAATAAAGCTTCAAAGATAGAAGATACAACTTTTAGTGAAGAAATGCTTGAATAGATAAGTAGGGAGTTTGAATAAGAAAGAGAAAAGGAGTTAGAAGAGAGGAATAAAAAGCTTCATCAAGAAATCGAACTACTTAAATAAAAGAATAAGACTTTGAAGAAAAAAATGCAATAACTCTCCAACCTCAATAAGAAGTTTACGAAAAAGATTGTGAATGTTGAGGGCAAGAAAAAGGCAAGTTCAGAAGACCTAATTGAACTTGCTAAACTCTCAAAGGAGTTTGAAGAAGAATATGCAGGAAAAACAAGGAGGCCATTGATGAAGATTGAAAAGAAGTCAAATTCTTGAGAGAGATGATAGAAGTTCTTAAGAAGGAAGATGAGGCCTTGAAAATTGTAAAAGTAAAGGAGTGTGACTACATAGTTTAGCTAGACAACGTAAAGAAGGAAATCAAGTCACATCAAGTACAACATTCAAAGGGATCTCAAAGCTACAAACAAAGAAGGAGTTTTCCTTATACTCTTTCGACTTGTTATTTTTGTTCTAGAAAAAGGGCATGTGCAAACCCATTGTTTTAAGTTTCAAGAAACTATTTTGACTTAACCAAACTTCAATCCATGAGCATATAGCATCATATTTGCATCTTCCAAGCATGAGTCTTCTTGTTTTTCTTTGATTAGGTAGTCTCTACATGCCTTATACTATATTGTTCCATTACTATGCCATGTTTACCTAGGAATAAAATTTATTGTTCATTGAATGCATGCTTTTATGTTCAATTGCATTTATAACATGCATGGGTTGTTAATTGTTGGTTGAGATTAGTATTTAGTGATAGCTAGCATTTAGGACGATTTTACCCATCTAGTTAAATCAACGCGCTATTGCATTTAAAGTATTGATATCTAGGATCTGCATCCATTGCCATCATTAATCCTTAGATAAACTTAAATGTGTTGACGTATCAAATTTACATATTGAATATTTCCATATATTCACATAGGTTGCATATTCTCTTCATAGTTGTTAAGTTTTATGACTAAGTGTTTAGTGCACAAGCTTGTTGGTCTAAGATCACTATTATAGGCCCGTTGGGTAAAGTGAAAGGGTTAGTAACTGGATAGTGTGACGGGAGGTCAACCTAGATTGTAAACTTCCATTGAAAGAGTTGATTTTATGGACCATGTGTGGCTATGTGGATTAGCCCATGAGTTTTGCCCAGTTAGAGGGTTTCTCAAGTACATCAAATTGTTATGTTTTTATTGTTTTATGCTAAATTGTGTTTGATTGAATGCTTGATAACATGGGGTAGTTTCATGAATATTGATTAATCAAAAAATTGGTAATTGATTCGATTAAAAACCTATTCACCCCCCTATAGGATATTAGACATACACACTAATGGAATTTCAAATTCCTTGGCAATGGGTGAAATTGGTTTGAATTCTTTTGAAAAAATTTGCTGTTTGTTTTGCCAAATACTATGATTTTTGATCTTGAATACAACTTGTCGAGTACACAAATCATTATTTCATACAATTTTCTTGAAATAAAACTCCTTGAATCTCTCTTACTTAATTGAGTTGCATAACTTTTCTTATATGATTATGCATATATTTTTATGCCATAAGCTCTCCTTATCAATGCTTCGTATTAGGGGAGACTCCCTTTGCCTATCTCATGACAAAAAGGGGGAGAAAGGTTGTGGGGTCCTTGGTATCATATTTAGGAGGGAGATGCTCATTCTTTAAGAGAGTTCATGATTATGCTTTGGGGTAGTTGATGTTATCATTATGGGGGAAAATGTTGCACTACATTGCATGGCATGATTACATTACTTGATTATATTGGTTTAATTTGCTATAGCTATTGCAATTGTTTTTTATCGGAAAGCACCTGACACGCATTTGGCCTTGGATGATATTCCTTATTGAATTTGTGTAGGTTGGCTTTTTCTACAAGCCTTGGATTGACTTGAAGATGTTCAAGACTTAGATTATAGGACTTATTGTAATGTAGAAATTGTTGTTGACCAACATTCTTTTATCGTTATGAGGTTGCTTTGTGAGTTGTGGTTTCGTCATGAAATAGCCAAATGGGGAGATTGTAAGTGTCTCATTTTATGATTGACTTATTTCGTTGACAAAATCACAATTGGGGTAAAATATTGTAAACGGTAGATTATAATTTGAAGATCTCCCATCATCAAGGCTTTGGACTACAAGTGCTTTAAGGAAGGTAGTTTACTTAATTCTAGTCTTATTTGAAGAGGTGTAGTTGCACATACTCACTTGCATTCATTATCATTTGTTATGCATTATATTCATGTGTTGACATGTATTAGAATGATTCATTTATGCCATTCATCACACTCCACTCTTGTACATCTCATGTTTAGGATAGTGTGTTGAGTTTGCTTGGAAAAGAGGATTTTCTACTTCACCACGGTGTAACTTTTTGCTTGTATGTGTCGTGGGTATTATAAAAACAAGAGTCGATAATCACTATTAAAGGCCTGTTGGTAGCAAAAGTGAATTAGTAACCATATAGGTGTGATGTGATCAACCTAGGTTGTAATCGATTTTGCAAATACTGGATTTGAGGGCTCGATTGGCTAGCTTTAGCTATTCCCCATGGTTTTTACCTTGTCAAAGATTTTCCACATGAATTCAAGTATTATTTATATTCGGCTTTTTTACATGAATTTGTTGTATTTTTACTTTTAAGGTGTTTATTTGAGATTGAGATTGATTAACCGAACCTCTAGGTTAATTAGACACACGTTAAAGTTAATTTCACTTCAAAAACAAAATATTCACATGACTTGTACATTATTCTCGACTAAAGTTGTCAAGCAATTTACATGACATTGATTCAAGATCTCAAGCTTTATTAGATCACTTGTATCCGATTTGTACTCCCTTTATTCCATTACACATTCAATTGACATGCTATTTCCATTACGATTATAACCAACATTACTCAGAACAACTAAAAGATTTCTCAACCCATACATACTATCAAATTGACCTGAAATTGTAACTACCTATAACTTACAAAATTTGTTCTTCTTAACTAATCCATAGAGATGATGGTCACAAATTGACAAAATAAAATGCACAATATGTAAATTTAATATAAATTATAATAAACTTTAAAGGATTCAAGCAATCTTCAGAACATTCGAATTCGTGCCACAAATTAATCCGAAGAAAATGGATAGCACATAAATGAGTAAGCACAAATCATCCGCTTAAATTAACCAAGGAAACAACAACAAAAACAAGTCTATGTTTGTGCATGTGATCGATTTGCGTCAAAATAGAGCCATAAATGGACCACAAAACAGAGAGAGATTTCGAAGTTGAACAAATTAAGTGATTCGTGATCCTAGAGGTTGTTCGTTTTTTCCACTTAAAACTTAATGGGTTTGAATCATATTATTAAGTTGTTTTGCTTGTTTTTTAAAACTTGTCAAACAACTTAAAAATACAAAAAAAAAAACTTGAAAAAAAAAATCCTGACTTTTCACTTAATTGCAAATCACTTAATTGTATTAGAGGCAATCCAAAATCATTTCTTCCAACACCATACTTATATATAACATATTTCCAATTTCATAATAATAATTATTTTAATATATTTCTTATTTTAAATAGATTTAAAAATGAAAAAAGAACCCTAATTACTTCTAATATTGGTGTTCAAATACCTTATTATGATATTAGGGAGATGTACTTTTATATTTAATAACCCTCACAACCAACTAAAAGTTGTCCAACGTTGTCTAGTCTCATCTCCTCTTGTAATTAAACATTGTCCAACGTTTTCATTTTATTTATAAGTCATTAAAATTACACAAATGTCTTTCATAAGGATCGAGGTAAGTTACATCGATATCCAGCATAATTTAAAAATAAATAAAACACTTACAATTTTACACCAAGAAAAGGGTGATTAGTAAATATAAATAAATACAACATTGATTTAACAAATTAATTAATTAATTATGTTCGTTTAGATGATTATTACATATTCTGAATGACAGCTACTTACATTTAAAATGATGCGAAGTTCAACAGTCGAGCAATTAAATTACCAATCCCTTTACCCATATTTCAACCAAATCAAAATACTAAACGCTTTTCAAACACTTTTTGACTTCCAATTTTTCTCCTTCTTACACAGTCATTTCTCTAAGCAACCTATGATATTCTTCCTCCAGTGACATCAAGGGATGATTACTTCTTCTGCATGCAGGCAGAAAATTATTATGAACCCTTTCTACATAATTTTAAACACAATAAGTTTTTTTTATAGAATTTTAAATTACTTTTTTTTTTGTTTTCTATGATCCCCAAATTCACCATTTTCTTTCCATTTCGACATTCTCGCAAGCATCTGATTAAAAAAATTGTAATTCTATATAGGTTAATCAACCGACATTTAAAATGAAAAAATATTAATTATTCACGCACAAAAGAAAACTAAAAATTCATTGTTTTTGGCCGATTGGCATTGATAGCCCTTAAAGTCTTCCAATTTTTACACTATGCCATGGTACGTTTTGTTGGCACTAAACCCTTTATACTCTCATTTATTGGCATACACTTGTGCTAATGCCCATTGTGAAGGGATATCAACAGTCGGCTTTTGCCAATTTGTGAGAGATCAGGGGTTTAGTGTCGAAAAAAAATGTACATGAGGCATAGTACGAATTTATGATTAAGGGACATCAGTGCCAATTAGCCACTTTTTAAAAATATTTAAAACTTGACATTTTAACAATCTGATACAAGTGAAAAAATATAAAAGAATTAAACATCATTTACTATCTACAATCACACAACTGAAAGTGTGATCCTAATAAAGAGTTTACGAACAATATTAACATAGTGAATAAAGTAAAAGTCATCAGAGTAAAATAAAGTAAAAATGGTTAGGGTAAAACATCAACTGCTTGGATTTTGTATAGATTTTATAAAATGATTTCGATAATTTTTAGGAGTTGAAATGAGTCATTGATACAAATAAATAAAATAATTTGTAACGTTGCACAATTAAGCAAAAAATATAATTAATACTTCAGTTTGTTTTTATAAAGACCTAAAACAACACTGTATATCAATCATAAACAATAGTTAACAAAAAGGAATGATTTTAACATCATTTACCATTCCAGTCATAAAACAAAAATTGATAAAAAAAATTAAGAAAAAATCAGGAAAAATAATTAGCGGCCAAAGGTAGCATTTACAATAGTGGGATTAACCTTATCCCAGTTTTCATCCAGATGCATCTTCTTCTTGTAGTCTTTAAAGATGTTAAAGTCAGGTTCATGACCAATTGAAAAACACCATTGGAAATCACGAATACTTAATCTAGATGCCTTGAATCACTTCCAACGGCGATCATCAGACACTTGATAAGTGAGGTCAAGGTGTTCCCCCTCCAAGGTTTTCACACGTTTTTCCTGATGTTTGAAAAGGCATTGGGCGATCTCATTTATTCTGTTATTATCAACCGATTTTCATTTTTCAGATCCATTATGCAGAACAGATGGATATCAAGATTTCAGAAAATATACATTTTTTTGTTTCTAAACTAGTGACAAATCAACATTTCTATTCATTACGGTCCCCATTTTGATTTTTGTTAGAGAAATAAAGTCAAATATGCATTAAATTTATGATCAATCGTAAAGATAATACTTGGGTACTAACCGGTCAGTACCAAAATACTGGCCCAGTGTTTGATTTGTTGCTATTAAATTGATTGGTGCTTGATATTAAATTCATATGCCCAAAACATTGGGGCCCTTCCGAATCTCATCCAATCTAAACACTTGGTTAGTATGTTGGGTGTTGACTTTTTAGCACCCAAGTATTATGCCCAATCATAATAAAACAATTACTCCATTCTCTCTCCTCTTAATTTACAATTAAACGACCTTTAATATTATTGCTAGAAAGAGATAGAAATCATAGTTAGCATTTGTAGGAGAGTTTCCAGAATTAGAAACATAACTCCATATTCTCTGACTATTTTTCCACATCATCTCTATAACAAATTTAGATAATTGTATTGTAAAGAGCTTTTATAACTTTTTATTTTTCTATCCTATAAGGTAGTCAATTTTCTCAAAATGAATATTCGCATTGGAAATGCTTTAATACATATCACCAACTTTTTCCATTTAAGCAATATACGTTAAATTATAACAATGCATATTACTAAAGTTGTAGGTAATTATGTTCCATGGACCCCACACCCTTCCATCCTGGGAATCTAGTTCCTTCCTTATTGAAAAGAGGAATTCATCTGTTTGTACTAAGTATGTTGACTCAAAACCTCTTATATTGTAAAAGAGTTTGAAAAAAAAACATTGTCCAAAGTATTGGCTCGGACATGGGTGAATCCGTATACAAAATATTAAGTAGAAAATCTGATCAAAATCTGAATATTTTATTTATCTGATAAGATTTAGCCGAATCTGAATAATATATGATTTGATTGGAAGTGGAAAACAAAAATTCATATCAGACTAGAATTCATCCGAATTAGTATGCTTCATGGAGTAAATCGTGAAAATAATAGGTTAAATTAACATTTACCACTGAAGTTATTTTAAACAAAACATTAATTAAAAATTATTTTAAGAGTATAATTAGAATAAAATATATTATGTACATGATTAATAGAAAATCTTTAACCATGTAATTTATAAAATAAATAGAAAATTTCAATTTGAAATAAGAGTAGAATTATAAAAATCTGAAAGCTTAGGGGAAATTTTTTATAATTGCAAAACTTCAGCCCCCTAGTCCTAAGGTTGCTCCGTCCCTAACTAAGCTTATAAGGATCTAATTACAAGTGGCATTCAGAAAAATGAATGGTCACAACCTAAATTGACTTGTTTCATATCATCCATTAGACCATAAACATTATTTTAGAATTTAATTATCGGACCTTGGAAAAACAATGATATTATTCAAAATAAATTAATTTTAAATTTAGTCAAAATAAAAAGATGAAAATATCCGATGATAACTATAGGATCTCTAATTTTCTATAATTAAAAAAAGGCAGGCTTAGTATTAGTCCACTAGTGTCAACTTGTTTTGAAATTGAATGGTACTTTACAAAATAGTTTGTGATCATAAAATGACATTTGTAATGACGCTAAATATATAATATGGATAGAAATTGAAAATTTGACAGAAAATTTTGACATGTTTTTTATGTTCATTTTGACGAAATATATTGTCATGAAGCCATTCCCTTTGTTTTCATCAAACATAAACGCTAATCATAAATTTAATTGGTAAGTAATTAATAAGTAAGCATGTTTTGTAATGTGAAATAAATCATTATTGTATTTGAACAACAAACATAATCAAGGTATATATGTTACACCAATAGCAATTGCATCATATAAGGTGTGATCGAGTTTATTAACCTTTGTAGGGTTGTGATACGGTTAAAATTAATAATTAGCACGTTTTCTGGTCTCTATTATACATAACAAAGCAACAAGCAATAATCTATTACTTTGAACTCTTTTCAAATTAAAACTGGTTCGAACATGTGGTTACACAACACCTAAGAACCCTCTAACACACAAAGTACCAAATATCCCGTATAGTGATCGAGTTGAATAAAATAAAAAATTTAAAATAAATTAAAACACTTACAGTCGATAATACCTCATAAAAAGTGTGATTTGTAAATATAAATCAAGATAACATTGGATAAACAAATAGATTAATTAATTTTGTTGGTTGAGATAATGATTACTTAGTCTTAAGGACATCCACTTTCAATTAAAAGGATGCAAAGTTCAACAGTCCTCATGTTATCTCCTTCCACCAAAAGCAACTGTCTGTGTAACCTTCGATATTCTCCGTTCAGTGACATCAATGGATTCTTCTACATGGCCAAAAACAATTATTACAATTAATTTTCAAGACCATTATATTTTTTTAGATTTTTGTTTTTGTTTTCTATGATCCCTAATCCCCCCCCCCCCCCCCCCCCCCCCCCATTTTCTTTCCATTTCACTGTTATCACAAGCAACTATTTAAAACAACAAACAAGAAAAACCAATGAACAGTCACAGAACTAAAAGTGTGATCATATTATCAAGGTTACAAACAAGAAAAAAAAATCAAAAACTTTGTTTCTTTTTTTATATAGATCTAAAACATCATTGTTCACCGAGCATAAAAACCCAATATTTTACAAACACAAAAGATTTAAACATCTTTTACCATATTTCGTTCATACAACAAAAAGTGTCATCACAAAAACAGAGGTAACAAAAATTCAAGTTAAAACATCAGCGGCCGAGGGTAGCATTTATAGCAGTGTGGTTAACCTCTTCCCAGTTTTCATCCCGCTACATCTTCTTCATGTATTCGTCGAAGAGGTTAAAGCCAGTTTTATGACCAACTAAATAACACCATTGGCAACCATGAATACTATATTTGGATGCCTTGAATCGCTTCAAACAGTTATCATCAGACGCTATATAAGTGAGGTCAACGTGTTCCTCCTCCATGGCTTTCAATTTATTTTCTAGATGTGTCAAAAAGCATTGGACGACCACATACATTTTATTATTTTCAGCCGATTGGTTTTTTTTTGGATCCATTGTGTAGAACATATGGATATCGAGATTTCAGAAAACCGATATTTTTGTAAATAGTGAAAGAGAAAAGAAGAAGAGGATACTATGATAACGACAGAGACTTGTAACCCTAATGTATACACAATTTAAGTGGTTATCGAGGAAAAAAAAGGTTTTTTAATTTTTGTTTTTTTTAACAAGTGATAAACATTTTTTTCTAAACTTTTGAATGAAATATAATAAGTATTAAACATTTGTTAGGCCATGACGAGTAGAGTAGATTTTGATTTTTTATTACCTGCACGTGATTATTGTTTAGGTATGTTTACATTTTTTGTTTAAGAACGAAAGTACTGATTTATATTATTAAACTTGTGTTTGGATATTAGATAAAGACTAATAAAGTTCTAACAATGAAAATTCATCATCTTAAATGTTATTCAATTACCCTAAACTCAATCCTGGATCTGTTCCTATATGCATTGCACCTACATATCACAATAAATAAGTTGTTTGCATCAATAAAGTCTAGCTACTATGGACCAAATTGAAACTAACTTGAAATTTCAAAACTATTTTTGTAAGTGGTTAATAATTTGAGACTATATAGTTTAATATTATTCAAACATATGGGACTATAAGAATATTTTTTTTCCTGAGGTTAAAATCAAAACAGTTTAAAAGCACTTAACAATAGAACATTATAATTGACGAACTAAAGACTAAAGTAATCTTGCAACGAAATATCAAACTAAATTAAGAAAGTAAATTCAAACATATCGGTTGATTTATGGTTTGCCTAGACTAAGTGTCAACGGATATTGAAATCCAAACGATGTTAAAGTGTTTGGCAAACATAATTCACAATAAGGACCTTGATTAGAACTAATAGCTCCTTTTGTCAAAAGCTATTCTCGATTAAAGATCTTTTAATTAAACATCTACTATATAAGCTTTTCTTGAAAACCCATAGCAAAAACCACTTTTCTCTCATAACTCGTAAGCACACATGATAGGCATATCTATAGCATACTAATACACATAGGTGAATACGTATCCAATCTATATAAATATTAAATCCAATCATTGTTTAGCTATTCTATTTATCTGATCGGATCTATATGAATATGTATAATACAAGATTGGACCAAATCTGGCAATAAAAAATGCAAATCAGACTCATAATCCATCCGATAAATTAGATATTTTCTGAAATATAAGATTATGAAAATTTGACCCAGAGACAGCCAAAATTAAGATCCATGGAGGATAGTAGGAATGATCATAGGGGCACTTTAGTACAGGTGACTGTCCCCCTACCCTCATTCCTAAAACCTCTCTCCACTCTCGCCGTTGACAAAGTCATTTTACGTGGGGAAATTTTTGTCAAAAGAATATTTATAAATTTAGCATGGCCACAAAATATTTTGTAAACAAGTCTAGCAGCAAGCGAGAGTATTGTTCCATAGGGAAAGGGAATCGAAATGGCTAAAATAAGTGAACCAGTATTTTAACTAAAACAATGTACGAAGAATGTAAAGTTCAGTGGATGCTTTGAAAGTTAACAACTATAATGCAAACTAAAATTAGGCTAATTATTCTAATATGCAACTAACGTTAAGAAGAGAGCAGAGTTAAAAAGGATGATAATAAGGACTAAAGAGTTGATGGATTCAACAAGCAAATAATGAGCATGTCAATAACTCTCATGAATGTACATAAATCTAATGTAATCAACATGGAGTGTATAGCGTTGATTGTATATCCTTCATGAGTGATCAATCAAGAGTGTATAGTATTGACGACTTGTTAGGATTATGCTCAATAGCAAGAGTGTAAAAATGTTTTTGAAAATCTTTTCATATTAATATAGTGATTTCTAGTTTAACAAATCTTATTGCATTTATATTTTAATTATTATAATTATCAAAAGTAAATAACCATAAGGCCAAAAGACTACGAGAAAAGAAGAATTGTTCAGAAATCTGGAAATGTATGAGGTTGACACAATTCTTTAGTTATTCTTGAATAATATCCACAACTTAAGATAAAGGTCTGGCACCCTTATCTTGTCAAAGTTATAGATTATTTTGATAGAATTTGAGTGGGATAAAATGTGTTATGATGAGATTAAAATCATCAAAATACGGTGTCTTTAGGCAAAAACAATCTAGTGCACTGGGTGCATTGAATATAATCACAGTGAAATACTTTATCTAGAACCGTCAACAGATAAAAGTTTTCACCTGAAGTCAGTCGGAGAGTCTATCTTAATCATAAGATAAATGATGGATTTATGGTTGCAAGTGTTATCATTTGAGCTATCAATGGGTACGATTATATAGCATAGTCTAACCTCGATAGTTTGGTGGTATTCATTTGTTAATCAATAGAGGACTTCATTTATAGATATGGACATCGTGGCTCCATTTATTAAACGAGAGTAGAATATCATCATATGGATGTTTTAAGGTATTGGATATTAAATCTTAACGTTATGTTTTCAATAGTGTCTATTGAAATATGGCTTCTGGACAAAGCAAAATTTCTAAGTTCAAAATGTGGTCATATGAGTAAATATGGAAACTTGGAGAGCCATAGGCAGTCTATGAGCTCTTGGCGATTACTGATATTCTTCACGAGGATACACTTTCTCCATTAATATTGTCTAGGGTATGAATGAGCAATATTAACTTATTCTATCATTATTTAAGAGTTAAATTTTAGTTTTTTAGTGGAATGAACTAAAATTAATAGATCATACCTAAGTGAATCATTTGTTGATTGTGATTAGGTTATGTCTATTGAAGCTTAAATTTAGATAGCCCACCAAGATCCCCAATTCACACGAACTTGCATGGATAACTTGATATATTCTACCGACCAATTTATGGCACCATCTAGAATTGTATTAAGGCTTGTGGACTTGTTTCTTTTAGTAAGAATTATAATATACCAAACCCTAATTTTACGCTTCCACCGCATTTTGAATCGATTTTTCCCTACACCACTCATAAGAGATATTTCATGAATGAACATCTATCAAATAAGGAACTAATCTCTTTATAATGTAACTAACCTATAGTGTGTTGATTCTTAATCTCTCACAAGTTACCATCCAAGAGTTTATAGTACTAACCACCCAATTGAGATTAGATAAAAATTTGGCTTGTAAGGACTTGCACTTTGTGATTGGCTTATTTCATGACAAACCACATTGAGACTATTTGAAATGTATAGCTTAGGTCTCCGATTGTGATTCTTTTTCATCGAGATTCCTAGATCCCAAAGAGCTTCAAGAGCAAAAGAAATATCACTGGACTTGACTCTTGAAGAGATTTAGTTGCACACACTCACTACTCATCCATGCTTTAGTCATCTTGCATTTGTATTCTAATTGTTTATATGTGTTTATCTTTTATACACTTTTCACACGTGCATTTTTTTGTTATATCTAAGTGTGGTATTGTGTAATGTAATTCGTTTCCATTTGATTGACCGAAAATGTCCACACATGCACAATGGTGTGCTTGTCTTAGTGTAATGAGTGACCACTTGAGATATGTATGTGCCTCACTTTATAATTGGTTTATTTCATTGACAAAGTCACAATTGGGTTCCAATCTTGTAAAGGGTAGCTTAGGATTTTAAGAATATCCATCATCAACGCCATTGGAATCCAGTGCTTCACGGAAGGTAGATTACTTGACTCTACTTTTTATTGAAGAGATCTAGTTGCACACACTCACTTGCATGCATTATTATTTGTTAAGAATTCATTCTATTTGATTACAAGTTATTCGTATGTCTTTGTCTTGGTGCATTTGCGCATTCATCACACTCCACACTTGTACATCATTCTTATAGGCTACTGTATTTTAAATGGCAAGAAAAGAGAATTTTCATCCTAACTACGATACAGGTCAGTGGTTATGCACCTGTCTAAACCATGGTCCCAATAGTGATCGGTTCTAGAGGTTTCATGTTTAAGGTACTGCGACATGTTCACATGTCTGTACAGTGGTCCGAACCACAATGTTGTACGTAAGTGCACCGTTGTGCTTACAGTTGTTTGGACAACTTGCTCAAGGCACGCTATACATAGCGGCAATGATCAGATTTTATTGGCTTTGTTCAAAACGATGTCACTTCAAATAGGGATTCATACTAGAGTTTGACTTGGGATGCAAGAGATGCACCCTTGGTGAGTTATGAACTACTTCAACATGGATCATTGCCACTATCGCGAATGCTAGTGAATAAAGGATTTCCCCCATCGAAATCATTTCTATGGTTCAGTATGCCCTAAAACTTCATGCAGCTTGTCTGCTCAGTTTCCTTTTCCTGGCATCTAGCTTTGCCCTCTAGGTGTGCTTAATTATCTTGTTTACTGCTTCTGTCTGACCATTGGTCTAAGAGTGAGCTGTTTTGGCATTATAATTTTTTATGTCAAAATCCCAACACATGTTTATGAAATTGTCATTGTCGAATTAAGTTCTGTTATCCATGATTATCGTGTCTAGGATTCCAAACTGGTAAATGGCGTTCTTATTGATGAAACTTATCATATTGGCCTCAGTTATATGCACCAATGCTTCTGCCTTGACCCATTTGGTAAATGAAATTTCCCTTTATCTTTATAGTGTAAATATACCTATAGGGGAATAGGTATATGCTCCAATTTTTGTCTTCTTTTAAAACAACGCAATTTTAATAACGCTTAATGAAAATTGCAATCAATGACACACAATATTTATGTGGTAAACCTCCGAAGAGGAAACATCCACTGGTTGATACCACAACCATTGGCGAAAGCAAATCCACTATTTCAAATAAGAGTCACACACTCAAGCAATCAACACATGCTCTCCAAGCTATCACTCTTACTCTACCCTTGAACCTAGTGATCTACTAAGCTGACTTCCTATCCAAGACCTCCTATCTCTAGGAAGATTCCTTGCTCACCTATCTGAGTCCTCCCGACTCTAGTTGAGACTTCCTTGCTCAACAATCAGAGGTCTCACACCTCTTGTCGAGACTTCCACGTGCTTAGCTATCCAGGTCCTCCCGAATCTAGCTAAGACTACCAATTGCTCAAATCAAAGAATCACTCTAAGATATGAGACTTCCTACCTCTTCAAAAGGCATCTAAGTGATCATGAATGCAAAACAAAAACAAGCACTCAATATAGAAAATGATGATCAACAAATTCTTTGGACATGCAACTAGATAGCTAGATTATACTTTCAAAGAGCAATCACAAATGTATATAGACAATCTAAGCATGTTATCAACTAAGAACAGAGATATGAAGATATAGACACCAATTCAAACACAATCTAGTTCTTAGAAAATGAAACTAGATCTAGAAATAGTCATTCAAGCATAAGAACAAAAGATTTCTAAAAGTAATTTTTTGTTTATCAAGTTTATCACAAATTATTCAATTTATCACAAATCTAGGTAAACTTGAAAATCCAATCAACAAACCACAAAATGATATCAAATTCATCCTAGTCATGCTTCTTAATCAAATAGCATCAATCAATAAGAAGATATAAGAAGAAAACTAAGAAGAAGATGATTTTACCAACAAGGATGAAAATCACGAACTGAAGATCTGATCACAACGAAAAATCTAGACATCCTTTAGTTCTGGAAATGCTTTAGGTTTGTATAACTCTTCAAGACACTCGAAATCGGTTTTTTAATCAAGTGATTCGGATTAGAAATGAAGAAGTTATCACAAAAACAAAAATCAAATGTTGAGAGAAAAATTCTGCACTTGTTCTTCAAATTCGTTTTTCTCAACCTATGTTGAATGAGAGGGAAGGAGAAGTTTTAAAGAGAGAATAACCAAAACACCATTTTTCCCTCATGCCTTATTGCCTCCCTGAGATGGCACATGGGCATCTCGGGGCAGCAAGGCTTTGGGGCCGAGATGGCCACGCGCCATCTCGGGAAGGTGCCAAGTGATGGCTTGTGCCATCGTACCTCTTCCCTTGCTCTCCTCTCGCGTTCTTCGACCGTTATTTGGCACTCCAAGTTCAAATCCATTTGTAGATTATGAAACAGGACTCCCTCACGGACATGGACATATAAGATACCCAACCCAGAAAATAATAATTCTACTCGGTATACGAAGACGAAGACAATGTATGCAACAAGAGTTGAAAGTGTAGTATCTTTTGACTTAGAACTTGAAATCAATAGTATGAGTAACCAAAATGACCGGAACTCAATCAAGAATGATTTAAGACTAAATTCAAGTTCAATATCCATGTAATACAAACATATACAAACACAAACACAATTCACACTAGAATGCAAACTACATAGAGATAGTCTTCAATCATGCATTTTCCAAAACATGTTATTTCCATACCAATGCATGAGCATTCATCTTCAAGTGTGTGAATGTGTTGTACATGGTTCATAATGATGCATGGACACATATGAATGAATTGTATGTGTGTGTCTATAATGGTTCACAACGATGCAGGGATATAAATGTATGAATTGTGTGTGTGTGCTTTACGCCTTGCAAGAGAAAGAAGAATCTCGATACCTTAGCATCCAAGAATAGTACCAATCCTCTTGAAGACGAACTTTGCATCATGAGAAGTTGCTTTTCTTCCTTGAAGCTCTTATCATCACGAACCACTTAAGCAACTAAGCATTACAAAGGAATGAAGTTTTGTTATGGAATCAAGCCAACACAAATCTAAAACCTAACAATCTTCCCCTTTGGCTATTCCATGACAAAACCTCTACCTCACCATACAATGATCACTCATAATCAATTTTGATTGCATTCTCACATCCCCACATTACAAGGAGATATTCCTAGACTAACATGTCTTCAAGAATCTTCAAGAATATCTTCACATATTCAAAGCACCTGTGAGACAAGAACAACCAAAAGAAATCTTCTACAAAGAAGATATGTGAGATAAACAAACAATATACGAAATAAAAACAAAAGTCCCCTTTTCTCTTCTTATCTTATGCAAACACAAATTCTTTCTCCCCCTTAAGACACAATTTCTCCCCCTTAATGAATTCTCTCCCCTTTATATTAAAAGTAATTAACATGTGAGGAAAACACTTTCTCTCCATTTTTGGCAAGGAATAGACAAAAACATATTACACAACCTAGAGAGAGAGATAAATTCCAATTAAAAATGCTTTCAAGGTTATAAGGGATGCATAATGAAATCATGAGATAGTGAGCAAACAAGTTGTATAGAGAACTAAGTTTAACAAACTAAGCTCCCCATTAACATATGCTCCACATATTAATAAGCAAGTAAACTTGTTCACAAGGGACTTACACAATCACACATTTCAAGCGATAAAAGATAGTAAACCATTATTTTTAGAAATTAACAAGAGAATCATAGATTTTCATTGTTCTCTCAAAAATAATCTCTCATTGCTAATGAATCAAGTACATTAAACAAAAATGTGTGTGTGTGTCAAAAAATGCTTCTAGCGTATATAAAAGGAGTGATTGTGATATTAACATGCAAACCACTTCAACACCTATCCATCTAAAGCTTTTCCAATCAAGGTCAAACCGATTATCATCCGAATTTTTGCTTTAAAGAGAATAGATTTCAGTATATGAGCGTGTATGTGCATGTGGCTTGTCATCCCATTTATGTTTTTCAACCTGAGCAATCATAATTTCAACTATACTCCATTTTAAGCCTTCCTCCAGTTCTTTTTATGCTTTGTATCAAATATTATTTTTTTTAAATGAGTTTTTTTCTTACACTTTTTTAATTTTTATTACATAAACATATACTCTTCACGACGACTTTCACTTATCACAATGGTGTATTCCTTTCCTACACTAGGCAGCTTCACAACCAAGGTGTGTAGCCTTTTCCATGAAGGTGCTCGATGAGCTCTATGTAGACGCCGAAACAAAATGGATACTAACCATAGGTCATATATCATGTACTAGACTTAAGTGCATGATCTAGAAGCAATAAAAGCTATTTTATCAAGATCATTACTTCTTACATGAGAGTAGATATACAATATATTTTTGCTTATCAAGCCACTCATAACCACACACAAGCATTAATCAACACAAATCATGCCAATGGATCTTCTAAGAGATACAAATCTCTTCTTGTCCAAGGGCTTTGTGAACAAGTCCGCAAGTTGATTTTTAGTAGACATATGTTCAAGAGTTACTATTGAATGTTCAACAAGTTCTCTAATGAAATGATGCCTAATGTCAATATGCTTTGTGCATAAGTGTTGAACCGGATTTTTAGAGATGTTAATGGCACTCATATTATCACAATAGAGAGTCATTTTACCTCGATCAATCTCATAATCTTTGATAATTTGTTTCATCCATAGAAGTTGTGTGTAAGCACTTCCGGCCGCAATATACTCGGCTTCAGATGAAGAAAGAGAGACAGAATTTTGCTTCTTGCTTTGCCAAGCAACCAAATTATTCCACAAGTAAAAGCAACCGCCCGATGTGCTTTTACAATCATCAATGTTTCTTGACCAATCGGCATCACAATAGCCATCAAGAATATCATTAGTATCAAAGGAATAGAATAAACCAAGATTATGTGTTCCTTTTATATTTCTAATGATTCTTTTATAGGCTTTCAAGTGAGATTCTTTTGGATTAGCTTGAAACCTAGCACATAAACCAACACTAAAACAAATATTCGGCCACTAGCCGTTAGGTAGAGAAGGCTACCTATCATGCTCCTATAGAGACTTTGATCAACATTTTTTCTTTTTTCATCTTTGTCAAGTTTTAAAGTAGTACTCATAGGTGTTTCGAATTTTTTTCCGCTTTCAAGGCCAAATTTCTTAACAAGATTTCTAGCATATTTAGATTGAGACAATATGATACCATTGCTAGATCGTTTCAATTGCATGCCAAGAAAGTAATTGAGTTCACCTACCATACTCATTTTAAATTCTCTTGCCATAACATTCACAAAATCATCAACCTTGGTTTTACATGTAGACCCAAACACAATGTCATCAACATATATTTGTGCAACAAAAATGTCATTGTCATAATGCTTGACAAACAAAGTTCTATCAATACCACCTTTCTTATATTGGTTGTCAATAAGATATTGAGTCAACCTATCATACCAAGCTCTAGGGGCTTTCTTAAGGCCATAACGAGCCTTTTTCAACTTAAACACATGATTAGGAGAGTGTGGGTCTACAAAACCCTTATGTTGTTTAACATACACTTCTTCTTCAAGATATCCATTGAGAAAAGCACTTTTAACATCCATTTGGAACAATTTTAATTTTCTAAGACATGCAATGGACAACAAAAGCCTAATGGACTCAAGACGTGCAACGGGATCAAAAGTCTCATCAAAGTCTATACCCTCAACTTGAGTGTATCCTTGAGCAACTAGTCTTACTTTATTTCTCACTATCTTGCCACATTCATCTGTCTTATTCCTAAACACCCATTTGTACCAATCACATTGACATCTTTTGGTTTAGGAACTAAGGACCATACTTCATTCCTCTCAATTGATTTAGTTCTTCTTGCAATTAACCCAATATTCATCAATAATTGCTTCATTAATATTTTTGGGCAAAATTTGAGAAGTGTATCAAGCATATGAAATTTGGTTAGCTAGTTGCCTTCTAGTTCTAACCCCTTTGTTCAAACCACCGATGATGTCTTGTTGGTAATGCATGTTCCTAAGCCTAGAATTAGAATTTTCAACATCTTGTTGGTTATCATATAAACCATTTTCTAACTCTTGACTTTCTTCTATAGCAACACTGCCATTATCATCATTATGACTAGACTCACTTTCATCACAACTAGTCACATCAATAGGTGCTTTAGTGTCATTCAACAATTGTTCTTTAGGTTCATTGACACCATTATTATCACACAAATCAAGCATGCTAAGATCATCTATTTTCACATTAATAGATTCCATAATAGTCTTAGTTTTCAAATTGAAAACTCTATATGCACGACTATTATTAGCATACCCAAGAAAGAGACCAATATCACTTTTAGCATCAAACTTTCCTAAGTGATCTATATCATTCAAAATAAAACACTTACTCCCAAAGGTGTGGAAGTAACTCACATTGGGCTTCTTGCCCTTCCAAAGTTCATAGGAGGTTCGTTTTGTGTCGGGCCTTCTAAAACCTCTATTAGTGAAATAGCATGGGGTATTGACCGCTTCGGCCCAAAGATTTATTGGGACTTTCTTGCTATTGATCATGACCCTAGCCATCTCTTACAAGACACGATTCTTCCTCTCAATGATACCATTTTGTTAAGGAGTTCTAGGAGCCGAGAACTCATTTGAAATCCCATAATCATCATAAAACTCGCTAAATCTATCATTTTCAAATTCACTCCCATGATCACTCCTAATGCGACATATTTTCATGATCCCAAGACCTTTTTCATTTTAAACTTGATTACAAAACTTCTTAAAGTAACCAAAAGTTTCGGTCTTGTCTCTAAGAAAATATACCCAAGCAAACAGAGAAAAATCTTCAACACATACAAAAATGTATTTTTTACCATTTATGCTTTCGGTTTGGATTGGTCCCATTAGGCCCATATGCACAAGTTCTAAAGGCTTCTTTGTAGCAAAATTATTGTTCTTTTTATAAGACACTTTGGTTTGTTTACCTAATTGACATGGTTCACAAACACCATCAAGCTTTTTACCAAGACTAAGAAGACCTCTAACAATGTTATATTTATCAAGCTTCTTTAAATCTTAATAATTCATATGGCCCAATCTTTCATGCCATAAATCAAGCTTGTTGCACTCATGTGCCATATTACATGTTAGTGGATCAACGTTTAAACAATAGCAATTGTCCGAAGACCTTTTGACTTTCAGAACAATTTTGCCCTTTTTATCGATTATTGTGCACACATCCTTGTTAAAACTAACTTCTTTAAAAATTTCACACAAGTGAGTGATGCTTATTAGATTAGCTTGTAGACCATCTACATACAAGGTGTCACGAAGTTTAGGCAATCCGGGGATACAAATTTTTCCCTTGCCTAGAACTTGCTTTTAAGTGCCATCACTAAATGTAACCCATCCACCATCATTCATAACAAGATTCTTAAAGAATTCCTTATTACCGGTCATATTCCTAGAGCAACCGCTATCTAGGTACCAACAATAGGATGAATTAGCTCTTAAAGCATATTGTGCAACCAAACATTGTGTTGTGTTTTTCTTAACCCAAACTTTCTTGACAAGTTTCTCATTCCTACTTTTCTTAACATGCTTTGACTTGTTTTGAGGCACATTGACTCCATTAGTCACATTTTCAAACAAATCAAACAAAGCATTATCAACTTTCTTATACATAGTAGAATGAGGCACAACACAAGATTTAACAAACAAATCATCAACACATTTATTCTCAACATGCTTTTCCAAGGTCTTCTTAGGTCTAATTCTAGATCCATACATGGATGATTTCCTATGACCATTCAAAGTCATATCATGCAAATCATTGGCAATTCTACATTTACTAATGTATTCAAAACATCCAGGTCTTATGTGTCCTACCATGTTGCAATAATGACAAATAGGTATGAATTTGAGAAGTTTACCAATTGCTTGAGCATTCAACTCATTTTTCCTTCTCACATTTTTACCTCTTTGGCGTGCAACACTAGATGTCTTGCCTTTTGCATTTGATTATGATGTAGCTTGTCTTTGGCATTGTTGAGTCTTTTCCTTGACTTTAATTGTTGATGTTGAGGCATCTTCGGTAGCATTCATGGCTTTACCATTTGAGAGTGTACCTACAATTAAATTGCTACAAGATTTGATAGAAGTAGATATGTTAGATGAAAGAGTTGACTTTTCATTAACATATCCTAAACCTCTTTTGTCGCTTGAAGACTTTCCGACCTTAATGAGAGCTTTCACTTTATTAGAACTAGATAACATCTTGTTAATCATCTCTTTAGCCTCATTAAGTTTGTCATTAAGCACTTTCTCTTGATTCTCATGCTTATTAAGTTTTTCTTTAAGCACATTTTCAACTCTCCTAGCACGATCAAAAGATTCATATCTTTTCTCAATTTCATGCTTCAAAATACTTAATCTATCATTGCTATAAATCAATTTTTTCTCAAGATTAAGAATTTTATCATTAAGATCAATAACACATTTTGAGCTACAGTCATGATTTTCTAACTTCTTAGTGAGAGACTTATTGATCTTAGAGTTCCTTTCATTTTCTTGAATAAGATCTTAGATCTTTTGATCATATAAGTCAATAGACTCACCTTCAACAAGAGAAGCCACAAAAGAATACATTTTTTTTAATCTTGATGAAACAAAAGAAGATAACAAACACAATAAAGAAGATCTATCTAAGTGCGTCTAGACACCTGCTTTGATACCATTTGAAATTTCCCTTTATCTTTATAGTGTAAATAAACCTAGAGGGGGGGGGTGAATAGGTATATGCTCCAATTTTTGTATTCTTTTAAATCAATGCAATTTTAATAACGCTTAATAAAAATTGAAATCAATGACACACAATATTTACCTGGTAAACCTCCAAAGAGGAAACATCCACGGGTTGATACCACAACCACCTGCGAAAGCAAATCCATTATTTCAAATAAGAGTTACACACTCAAGTAATCAACACATGCTCTCCAAGCTATCACTTTTATTCTACCCTTGAACCTAGTGATCTACTAAGTCGACTTGCTGTCCAATACCTTCTGTCACTAGGAAGATTCCTTGCTCACCTATCCGTATCCTCCCGACCCTATGCAAGAATTCTTGCTCAACTATCCGAGTCCTCCCGACTCTAGTTGAGACGTCTTTGCTCAACAATCCGAGGTCTCACACCTCTTGTCAAGAATTCCACTTGCTTAGCTATCCAAGTCCTCCTAACTCCAGCTAAGACTTCCAATTGCTCAAATCAAAGAATCACTCTAAGATGTGAGACTTCCTATCTCTTCACAAGGCCTCTAAGTGATCATGAATGCAAAATGCAAACAAGCACTCAAAATAGGAAATGATGATCAAAAAATTCTATGGACATGCAACTAGATTGCTAGATTATACTTTCAAAGAGCAATCAGAAATGTATCTAGACAATCTAAGCTTGTTATCACCTAAGAACATAGATATGAAGATATAAACACCAATTAAAACATAATCTAGTTCTTAGAAAATGAAATTAGATCTAGAAGTAGTCAATCAAGCATAAGAACAAAAGATTTCTAGAAGTAATTTCATGTTTATCAAGTTTAGCACAAATTATTCAATGTATCACAAATCTAGCTAACCATGAAAATCAAATCAAAAAACCAAAAAATGATATCAAAGTCATCCTAGTCATGCTTCTTAATCAAATAGCGTCAACCAATAAGAATATCAAAAAAGAAAACCAAGAAGAAGATGATTTTACCAACAAGGATGAAAATCAAAAACTGAAGATCTGATCACAACGACCAATATAGACATCATTTGGTTTTGGAAATACTTGGGTTTGTAGAAATCTTCAAGACACATCGGTTTTTAAATCAAGTAATTTGGCACAGAAATGAAGAGGTTATAACAAAAACAAAAATCAAATTTGAAAGAAAAATTGTGCACTTGGTCTACAAATTCGTTTTTCTCAACCTATGTTGAATGAGAGGGAAGAAGAGGTTTTAAAGAGAGAACAACAAAAAGACCATTTTCCCCTCATCCCTTAATCCCTCCCTAAAATGGCACGTGGGTATCTCGGGGTAGCAAGGCTTTATGGCCGAGATGGCCACGCACCATCTCGGGAAGGTGCCAAGTGATGGCTTGTGCCATCGCACCTCTTCCCTTGTGCTCCTCTTGCGTTCATCGACCGTTCTTTGGCATATGAATTCCAAATTCGAATCCATTTGTAGATTAATAACCGGGACTCCCTCATGAACATGGAAATATAAGATAATCAACCTAAAAAGTAATAATTCGACTCGATATACGAAGACGAAGACAATGTATGCAACACGAGTTGAAAGTGTAGTATCTTTTGACTTAGAACTTGAAATCAATAGTATGAGTAACCAAAATGACCGGAACTCAATCAAGAATGATTTAAGACTAAATTCAAGTTCAATATCCATGTAATACAAACATATACAAATACAAACACAATTCACACTAGAATGCAAACTACATAGAGATAGTCTTCAATCATGCATTTTCCAAAACATGTTATTTCCATACCAATGCATGAGCATTCATCTTCAAGTGTGTGAATGTGTTGTACATGGTTCATAACGATGCATGGACATATATGAATGAATTGTATGTGTGTGCCTATAATGGTTCACAACGATGCAGGGATATAAATATATGAATTGTGTGTGTGTGTGCTTTACGCCTTGCAAGAGGAAGAAGAATCTTGATACCTTAGCATCCAATAATAGTACCAATCCTCTTGAAGATGAAATTTGCATCATGAGAAGTTTCTTTTCTTCCTTGAAGCTCTTATCGTAAAGAACGACTTAAGCGACTAAGCATTATAAAGGAATGAAGTTTTGTTATGGAATCAAACCAACACAAATCTTAAACCTAATAGTAAAGTAACCTATGTCCATAATGGCATGCTTTGCCCCACCTTTGGTTGCTACTGGCATTGGGCCGATCATGTCTAGCCCCCACATGGTGAACAACCAAGGTGATAATAGGCTCTTCAACTGCTCAGGAGGCCTCTTTATGTCATTGGATATCCTTTAGCAACCACCACACTTATCCATGACTGCTTAAGTATCTTAGAATAGGGACGGTAAATAAAGCCTTGTCTGAGAGTTTTGTGTGCTAGGCTTTTACCTCCGAAGTGATTCCCACATACTCCTTTGTGGATGCTTTCTAACATCCGTCTGCCTTCCACTAGGCAGACACAACTCTATAAGGCCTTTGAGAATTCTCTCCAGTACAATTATCCCCCGATCATTGAGTACCTGGTAGCTCTATACCTGGGATGTTTTGCTTCAGTCACTTCTGTTGGTAGTGTTCCTATTGGGATTATGCTCGATAGCAAGAGTATAATAATGTGTTTGATAATATTTTCATATTTATAATGTGATTTCAAGTTTAACAAATCTTATAGCATTTATAGTTTAGTTATTATAATTGTCAAAAGTAAATAATCATAAGGTCAAAAGACTATGAGAAAAGAAGAATTGTTAATACATCTAGATATGTATGAGGTAGACACAATTCTTTAGTTAGTCTTGAATAATATTCACAACTTAAGATAAAGGTTGGGCGCCATTATCTTGTTAAAGTTGCAGATTCTCATGCTAGCATTTGAGTGGGATCAAATGTGTTATGATGAGTCTAAAATCATCAAAGTGTGGTGTCTGTAGGTAATGGAATCTAGTGCACTAGGTGCATTGAATAGGATCACAGTGAAACACATTATCCAGAACCGTCAATGGATAAAAATTTTCACTTGAAGACAATCAGAGAGTCTATCTAAACCCTGAGATAAATGATGGACTTATGGTTGCAACTGTTATCAATTGAGCTATCAATGAGTACGATTATATAACATAGTTTATCCTCGATAGTTTAGTGGTATTCATTTGTTAATCGATAGAGGACTTCATTTATAGATATGGACATCATGTCTCCATTTTTTAAATGAGAGTATAATATCATCATATGGATGTTTTGAGGTATTGGATATTAAATCTTAACGTTAAGTTTTTAATACTGTCGATTGAAACATGGCTTTGGACACATCAAAATATCTAAGTTCAAAACGTGGTCAAACTAGTAAATATGGTAACTTGGAGAGCTATACGCAGTCTATGAGCTCTTGGCGATTACTGGTATTCTTCACAAGGATACACTCTCCATTAAGATTGTCTACAGTATGTATGAGAAATATTAACTTATTCTATCTTTATATAAGAGTTTAATTTTAGTTATTTAATGGAAAGAACTAAAATTTATAGATCGGACCTAAGTGAATCACTTGTTGATTGTGATTGGATTGTGTCTATTGGAGCTTAAATATAGATAGCCCGCCAAGATCTGTAATCCACATGAACTTGCATGAAACACTTGATATATTCTACCGGACCAATTTATGGGTCCATCTGGATTGTATTGAGGCATGTGGACTTGTTTCTTTTTGTAAGAATGGGTCTAGTTCACATGTAGACTTTTTATTAAGGTCTAATGAATTTAATAAAATAGAAAAAATAATATAATGGTCCATATATTGTGTTGGGCGGTAAAGCTATATAGTTTAGCTTAGTTATATTATTTTTATTTTATTATTTAATTAAATGGAAATTAATTAATTTGTATTTAATAAATTAATAAAATAAAGCCAAAATATTTTTTCTAGTAGGAGATGGTCTCATAATATTATACTATTGTTGGTAGTATAATTAAGAAAGGGAACCTCAAGTTATCAACCGAAGTGACTCACTTAAGTGAGAAAGTGATGAATGGAAGAAAGATGGAAGAAAGGTTGAAGGAAGAGATTAGAGAAGCTAGAGAGTTGATTGGTAAGATTACTTTGAGTACAGAAAGGCTTGATCATATGTTGGGATTTGGCAAGAAACCAAGTGACAAGAGAGGTATAAGGTTTGAAGATGACAAGAAGTCAACTTCTAGCAAGACAGTATTTGTCAAAAGCATGGACTTCAAAGAGCCCCTTCCTCTACTTCATCTTGGGAAGAAAAGTGAACTAGGAGAGTGTTCTAAGAATGTCCAGGTCAAGATGGCACCAAGGAGTCAAGCTCCAACTCATCCAATGAGAGCATATCAAGCAAGTCTTCCTAACCCTAAATGCCATCAAGCCAAGAAGCATTTCCTGCATGTTCAACTAAGGAAGCAATCTTCTCCAACTCAACAACAAGGGAGAAGAGAACCAACACTACACAAAAAGAAAGCTCAAAGAAATGGGAAAGCACCTTTGTCCTCACAAAGGAATGGTATGACCCCATATTTTATTCCTTCATGTCATTTTTGTGGTGTTGATGGTCAAATTAGACCAAATTGCTTCAAGTACATTAACATGTGTAGAAACAAGAACATGATTGAAAGAAAAAGGGCTAGAGCCAATATGCATGTGCCAAAGAAAGCTAGTGTTAATGATCCTAGGAGTAATATGATGATCTTGACCAATAGGAATGACAATGTGTCACCTAAGTGGATTAGAAAAGATGAACTCACATGGCATTGTGCTAAGGGTTCACCCATAGGCTCAACTAGGTCCAATGGACTTGGTAAGTATATTGGGACTCATATCCCGTCTTGACTTATTTTGGTTGACCCTATATAGGGAGCTCAAGCAAAGAGAGCAAATTGGCAATGCATTGTGCTCATTGATGATATTTATGCTTCTTTATTAATTGCTTGAGATGATTAGATGCACAATTTTTTTTTATAATTGTGAAAATTTGCTTTACATGCAATCCATGTCTTATTTATGACCAAACATGCAATTTTGGAATAAGAGAATTTATTGGGAAGTACACTTTGAATGACCTATAATTGATCTCCATGACATGTTGATTCTTTCTATGACATGTTTTAAAGTAATAAGCATGATGATACTATTGAATGCTTAAAAACGAATGCAAAAATGTGTGTGTGAAAGCAATTAAGACACTTCAATAAATAAGGATCTTATATCCATTTCAAGGATTTTAGAATCCAAAAGTCTCGCTCTCTTTACTTGTTGAACAAGGCTACTATCATACAGGCATTCCAACCGGAAAAATCAAAAAGGGTACAATTGTCGCTCATATCTTTTTTTGCTTGTAAAGTTTGATATAGTTGTTCTTAAAATGAATTTATTTTACAATTTATATCTTGCTTATTCCATGACAAAGGGTGAAATTGGTTTGAATTCTATTGGAAACCCTTGTTATTTTGCTTTGCCAAATACCATGTTTTGATCTTAAATACAACTTGTGTTGTATGCAAAGCATTAATTCACTTTTTTTTTTGTAATAAAAACTCCTTGATTCTCTCTTCTTAATTGAGTTGCAAAAATTTGTTTATATGATTATGCATATGTCTTGTGCCATAAGCTCTCATTGCTAATGCCTTCTTCAAGGGATACTCCTTTGTCTATCTCATGACAAAAAGGGGGAGTAGTGTGGTTTTAGTGGGAGTTGAGAGTGGCATGACTTTAGAGGGAGTTAACCTATTTAGGGGGAGCATTTGCATTTGCATTGTTGATGCATGTTGCTTGTTTCTATTATATGCAAATTGCTCTTGTTTTTATTTCTTTGATCATCACACATACACTTGTCTTGTAAAGTGTAGTATTTTGTTTTATAGGAATGTTGATTCTACAAGAGATGAATGACTTGAAGATCTAGTTTATTAGGCATCTCTGTGTAATGTAGAAAAACTTTGTTGACCCCTGTCTTTTGTTTTGTTTATTTGTGAGGATGAATTGTGAGTGGTGGTTTTATCACGAAATAGCCAAATGTGGAGATTGTAAGTTCCTTAGTATTTGATTGGCTCATTTCATTGACAACCACATTTGGGGATTAATGTGTAAAGGTAGTTTAGGCCATCATTGCTCAAGACCTAGCTCAAGCTTCAAAAGGTAAATCACTTGCTTGACATTGTTTGAAGAGTTTTTAGTGCACACACACTCTCATGCATGTTTTGATCATCTTGCATGCTTGTTTATATGTCAATTTGTGTGTCTTTTCACCAACACTCTTGCTTGGCTATTTGATCCATTTGGTTTGCCCTTAGAAGAGGATTTTCCTCTTAATCGCATTTGGGACCACTCCAGGTGCATTGCCTCCTCCTCAGTATGCACATCGGTGTTCTCCACACGTTGTACGCTGCATCTATTGTTGTCTGTGCACGTTGCATGCACACTGGTCTCCCAAGCGGAGGTTCCCAGGTGTGTACTGCTGTCTAGACAGCTTTTGGTGCACATTCCTAGCCAGCGACCTAGGCAGCGGTAATGTCCAGCTGTGCGATGCTGCATGGACCGTGGTCTAGACACTTGCCTAGGCCGCGGCACACACAACGGTCATGATAGGATTTAGTTACCCTTTGTCTAAAGCAATGCCATTTCGTGTAGGGCACATTATAAATATGTTCTCTTCTCTTCTCTTCTCTTCTCTTTGGCTTTGGGAGTCCAAGAAGCCATTTTTATTGTTCAAGCCATTCTTTGAGAGAGAAATTGACACCAAGAGAGGGAGAGCTCTCAAGAACTCTTTTTGACTTAACCAAACTCCGATCCATGAGCATCTAGCATCCTCTAGCATCTTCCAAGCATGAATTTTCTTGTTTGTCATTGACTAGGTAATCTACATGCCCTTGAATTTCTTGTTCCATTCTTATGACATGTGTGCCTATGTTTAGCAATTATTGTTGATTAAATGCATGTCATTGAGTTTAATTGCATTTATAACTACTTGGTTTGTTGATTGTTGGTTGAGATTTATATTTTGTGATAGCTAGAATTTGTGCCATTTTGCCCTTCTAGCTAAATCTCCATGCTTTGTATTTAGATATTCTTTAGGACTCCTTGATTGCACTTTGTGATTGCATTATAGTCATTGCCATGCTTAATGACAACTTATGTTGAAATGGCTTTGTTTGATAACTATGATATAATGTTGCATAACTATATCTAGTTAAGTCTTGATGAACATTCATTTAGACATTGATATCTAGGAATTGTACTTGGTGACATTTTTAATTTCCTAGATAAGCATTTAGTGTTGCCTAGCATTACTTGCATGTTTAAATATTTTATTATATTCACTTAGGTTGTGTTTGACTCTTCAATGAGGTTAAGTCTAGTGACTAAGTGGTTAGGGCGCAAGCATGTTGACAAAGAATCACTATTAAGGCCCGTTTTGTAGAGTGAAAGGGTTAGTAACTGGAGGGTGTGACGGGAGGTCAACCTAGGTTGTAAACTTTCATTAAATAGTGGATTTGAGGATCGAGTATGGCGCAAATATCAGCCCATGGTTTTTCCTATTTTGAGGGTTTCCACGTAAATATTATGTGTTGTTAATGTTTTGAGCATAATTGGTTTTATTGAATGCTTGTTTATTCGAGGTGATTTGTGTTCATAATGATTAATCGAAAAATTCGTAATTGATTCGTTTAAACATATTCACCCCCCCCCCCCCCCCCCCCTCTAGGTTATAGACACACACTTTCTAGGGAACTTTCAAAGTGCTCCATGCAAGTTCTTGTGAATTGGGGATCTTAGCGGGCAATCAAAATTGAGCTCCAATAGGCATAACCTAATCACAATCAAAAAAAGATTCAATTAGGTCCGATTTATTAATTTTGGTTCATTCCACTAAAGAACTAAAATTGAATTGATTAAATAAAGATATAATAAGTTAATGTTCCTCGTTCGTACCCTAGTCAATCTTAATTGAGATGGTGTATCCTCTTGAAGCATACCAATAGTCTCTAAGAGCTCATATACCGCCTATGAGATAATGTCTACCTCATACATATCTAGATGTATGAACAATTCTTCTTTTCTCATAGCCTTTTGACCTTATGATTATTTACTTTTGACAATTATAATAATTAAACTATAAATGCTATAAGATTTGTTAAACTAGAAATCACTTTATTAATATTAAAAAAATGTCAAATACATTATTACACTATTGTTATTGAGCATAATCCCAACAATCTCCCACTTACTCTATAACAAATGCATCATATCTCTTATCCCCATATTCTCTAGGTGCTCGTCAAAACTCTTTTGCGGTAGAGCCTCTGTGAATAGATCCACTAGATTTTTTGCTATCACGATCTTGGTAATCGTCACGTCTCCCATATGCAAAAATTTTCTCAGAAGATGATACTTTATTTCATTATGTTTCCTTCTCTTTTGACTTTTTGGTTCTCTCGAGTTAGCCACTGCTCCACTACTATCACAATAGATAGTGACTTGCTTGTTCACATCAGGAGTCACTTCCAAGTCAATCAAGAATTGGCAGAGCCAGACAGCCTCTTTAGAAGCTTCACATGCGGCAACATACTCAGCTTCCATGGTGAAATCAGTAATACAAGATTGCTTGAAACTTCTCTATAGGGCTATGCCTCCTCCAAGAGTAAACAAAGATCCTAATATTGATCTCCTAAAGTCAGAATCCAACTGGTTATCAGAATCTGTATACCCAATGTGAGTTAAATCCCTTTCAGAGTGTACAAGCATATGATCTCCCGTTCTCTTGAGTTACTTGAAAATATGCTTGACTGCCGTTCAGTGATCAGGACCAGGTTTCAATTGAAACGTGCTAACTATGCCAACAGTCAAACAAATATCTGGTGTACTGTAGAGCATTAAATACATGAGACTTCCAATTGCCGAGGCATATGGAACACTACTCATGAATTGCTCTTCATACACATTCTTAGGAGCTTGTTCCGTAGAAAGTTTGATTCAATGTCTGAAAGGTAACATACTTTTCTTTGAAACTTGCATGGAAAACCTAGACAAGAAGTTATCTATCTATGAAGCTCAGGATAATGCAATCGTTCAATTCTTTCTATCCCTTATTACTCGGATACCAAATATATAACTTGTTTTCGAACAAAGATTCAATTTTGGATTGCATTGCCTTTTGCCAATGGCGACAATCAACATCTTACATGGCTTCCTTGTACGTGTAGGGATCATCGTCATTCGGGAGATTCTCTACTGGTTCTCCTAGACATAGGTATCTCTTGGGTTGTCTATTAACCCTCCCACTATGATGACGAATGCTAGGTTGTTGATCTTGAGTTTGTGCGGAACTCACAATTGGTTTAGGTTGTGAAACCCCTTATGGAATTGTATTTGTTGGGATTTTGCTCTATAGCAAGAGTATAATAATGAATTTGACAATCTTTTCATATTAATAAAGTGATTTATAGTTTAACAAATCTTATAGAATTTATAGTTTAATTATTATAATTGTCAAAAGTAAATAATCATAAGGTCAAAAGACTATAAGAAAAAAAGATTGTTCATACATCTAGATATGTATGAGGTAGACACAATTCTTTAGTTAGTCTTGAATAATATTCACAACTTAAGAAAAAGGTTGGGCACCTGTATCTTGTAAAAGTTGTAGATTCTTTTGCTAGCATTTGAGTGGGATCAAATGTGTTATGATGAGTCTAAAATCATCAAAGTGTGGTGTCTTTGGGTAAAAGAATCTAGTGCACTAGGTGCATTGAATTGGATCACAGTGAAATAATTTATCTAGAACCTTCAATGGATAAATGTTTTCACTTGAAGACAATTGGAGAGTCTATCTCAATCCTAAGATAAATGATGGACTTAAGGTTGCAAGTGCTATCATTTGAGCTATCAATGAGTACGATTATATAGCATAGTCTATCCTCGATAGTTTAGTGGTATTCATTTGTTAATCGATAGAGGACATCATTTATCATTATGGACATCGTGGCTCCATTTATTAAATTAGAGTAGAATATCATCATATGTATGTTTTGAGGTATTGGTTATTAAAACTTAACGTTAAGTTTTCAATAGTGTCTATTGAAACATGGCTTCTGGACAAGTGGAGAGCTATAGGCAGTCTATGAGCTCTTCACGATTACTGATATTTTTCACGAGGATACACCATCTTGAAAATACAATCATGGTTAAATGCTCAACGCTAACCAAGAATGGGGAGAGGGGTGAATAGGTTAGACACCTTTTTCGACTCCCTTAGAAACAAAAAAAAAGTTTGTCCCTCTAGATTGCTTGTATCACAATATATATATTAATTAAAGACAATTAGTCAATATATAAACACAAGTAAAGTGTGATACAAACAAGTAATTGTAACATATACACAATCAATATTATAAAGAGGAAGTCAACATACAAAGAAAGTTCTATCCACAATACAAATATTAGAGAGATAGGGATAGAGAAAAGTTGACAAAAGATATAACGTGGTAAACCTCCGAAGAGGAAACATCCACAGGGTAGCAGCCACCGGCAAACAAAATCCACTAGTAGATAAGACAAGTACAATCTCTCAAGTGACCTCTTCACCTAAAAACTACCCTCCTATCCTACTCTAGAAGTTGTCGCCCTATGCTCAACAATCCGAGGCTTCACACCTCTTGTCAAGACTTCCTTGCTCACCTTATCCGGATCTTCACAACCAAAGGCAAGACTTCTTGCTCAACTATCTGAGTCTTCCCGAATCTAGTCAAGACTTCCTTGCTCACCTATCCGAGTACTCCCAACTCTAGGCAAGACATCTTGCTCGACTATCCAAGGCTTCACACCTCTAACCAAGACTTCCTTGCTCGACAATCCGAGGCTTCACACCTCTTGCTAAGACTTCTTGCTCAACACCATAGGTCTCACACCTATTGTCCAGACTTCCTTCTCATAAGGCATCTAGGTGATCATGAATGCAAAACTCAAGCAAGCACGCAACATAGAACGCCAAGATCAACACATCGTATGGAAAATACTAGACATGAGCATGAATGCACAAATCACATATAGTATAGTTTATCATGCATGTGTAATCAATCTAGATTATGTAAGATATATTCAAAAATAATCACAACCTAGATACATGCATAGATCTAAACTTGAATCGCAAGATATGATCACTAAATCACAAGATCAAGTTTAAATCACATAAACCAAAAACATGCTAAAATCATATGACAATGTCAATTAGATTTAAGCAAAAGTTCTAGAGCATATTCCTAATCATAGATTCAACAAATCACATGAATAGCTCAAAAGAACATAAGCACATGTATTATGTGAGAATTTTGGCCAAGAGAGCCTAATATATGTGAGGAACTATTTTTCTCAAAATCAATCAATCAAAGATCATCAAATAGTCCTAGAATCAAAGCTAGCACAATACAATCCCAAACATGTGATAACATAGGCAAAATCAAAACCTAACTCAACATGAATGATTTCAATTGAAACTCAACCTAGCTTTGAAAGTGTTCAAAACACAAATCAAAACACTCACAATATACAAATATATGTAGAAGAAGAAAACCCAAGGCAATTGACCAAGTTTTAAAAGAAAACTTAGAGAGAAAATCAATACCTTAGTTGATCTAGGTGCAGTCCCGTTTTTGTATGATTAGACAATGAAAATAGCAGAAAAATAAACTGAAACCTTTAGAGAAAGGATGGAGGATGAATATATGAACACTCTCAACTTTGAATCACTCAAATCGGAGTTCAAATGAAGAAGTTATGTTGTTTGGAAGCTGAGAAAATTTAAAGAGAAAATTTCTGCACACTTGATTTGAATTTCTTTTTAGAATGAAATGTGAGAGGGAGAGAGATTATAAAGGAGTGGGAAAGAAGAAAGCAAGAAAGAAATTTTTGCTCTCCTTTGGAATTTCACCCCTGAGATGGTGCGTGGGCATCTCGGGGCAGCAAGGTTGTGCGGCCGAGATGGCCACGCGCCATCTCGGGCATGCACACCTCCATGGCCTTTTGGCCATGATGCAATCCCCTCGAGCTCCTCTCGCGTTCTTCGACTGTTCTCCGGCCTCCGAACTCAGAATTTTAATTCGTTTGCGGATTACGAACTGTAACTCTCACACAGACATGAAAAAATAAGATACACAACCCAGAAAATAATAATTCTACTCGATATACGAAGACGAAGACAATATATGAAACATGAGTTGAAAGTGTAGTATCTTTTGACTTTGAACTTGAAATCAATAGTATGAGTAACCAAAATGACCAGAACTCAATCAAGAATGATTTAAGACTAAATCCAAGTTCAATATCCATGTTATACAAACATATACACATAAAAATACAATTCACACTAGAATGCAAACTACATAGAGATAGTTTCCAATCATTCATATTCCAAAACATGTTATTTCCAAACCAATGCATGAGCATTCATCTTAAAGTGTGTGAATGTGTTATACATGCTGCACAACGATGCAGGGAAACATATGAATGAATTGTATGTGTGTGCCTATAATGGTGCACAACGATGCTGGGACACAAATGTATGATATGTGTGTGTGCCTCTAAAAGTGCACAACGATGCAGGGACACAAATGTATGATATGTGTGTGTGCCTAACCCTTGTAAGAGAAAGATAAGGTCTTAGTATACCTTTGTAGAACCAAATTGAATTCTTTCTCTTTGAAGACTTAGAACTTGCTTTGACTTGTTTTTTCTTCCTTCTTGAAGCTTGAATCATCATGAACCTAAACAACTAAGTCATTACAAGTAAACATCATTTTGATATGGATTTCATGCCAACACAAACTAAAACCTAACAATCTCCCCCTTTGGAAAATTCCATGTCAAAACACATATACATTTACTACAAATATAAAAATGTAGAACGGTCGAAGAACGCGAAGGAAGGTCGAAGGAGAAAGAAGCAAGCAAACACTTCTTTCCCGAGATGGCGTGTGGCCATCTCGGGGCAAAAGGCTTGCTGCCCCGAGATGCCCACGTACCATCTGGGCTGCAAGCTTGCTTGGCTTCATTTTTCCCCTCTTGGTCATTTCACATGTCCAAGTCTCCCACTCCTTTATAAACTCTTTCCCTCTCACATTTCATTCTAAGAAGAAATTCAAATCAAGTGTGCAGAATTTTCTCTCTAAATTTTATCACCTTCCAAACACCATAACTTCTTCATTTGAACTTCGATTTTAGTGATTCAAAGTTGAGAGTGTTCATCTATTCATCCTTCATATTTTCTCTGAAGGTTTAAGTTAATGTTTCTGCTGATTTTGATGTCTAATCATACAAAAACTGGACTGCACCTATATCAACTAAGGTATTTATTTCCTCTCTAAGTTTTCTTTTAAAACCTGGTCAATTGCCTTGGATTTTCTTCTTCTACATATTTTTGTATATTGTGAGTGTTTTGATTTGTGTTTTGAACACTTTCAAAGCTAGGTTGAGTTTCAATTGAAATCATTCATGTTGAGTTAGGTTTTGATTTTGCCTATGTTATCACATGTTTGGGATTGTATTGTGCTAGCTTTGATTCTTGGACTATATTCTGATCTTTGATTGATTGGTTTTATGAAAAATAGTTCATCACATGTATTAGGCTCTCTTGGCCGAAATTCTCACATAATACATGTGCTTATGTTCTTTTGAGCTATTAATGTGATTTGTTGAATCTATGATTAGGATTATGCTCTAGAACTTATGCTTAGATCTATTTGACTTTGTCATACGATTTTAGCATGTTTTAGGTTTTTGTGTTTTAAACTTGATCTTGTGATTTGTTGATCATATCTTGTGATTCAAGTTTAGATATATACATGAATCTTGTTTGTGATTAATGTTGATCATATCTTACATAATCTAGATTGACTACTCATGCATGATGAACTAGACTATATGTGATTTGTGCATTCATGCTCATGTCTAGTATTTTCCATAGAATGTTTTGATCATAGCAGTCTATGTTACGTGCTTGTTTGCATTTTTCATTCATGATCACCTAGATGCCTTGTGAGAAGGAAGTCTTTACAATAGGTGTGAGACCTATGGTGTTGAGCAAGAAGTCTTGGCAAGAGGTGTGAAGCCTCAGATTATCGAGCAAGGAAGTCTTGGCTAGAGGTGTGAAGCCTTGGATAGTCGACAAAGAAGTCTTGCCTAGAGTTGGGAGAACTCGAATAGGTGAGCAAGGAAGTCTTGACTAGAGTCGGGAAGACTCAGATAGTTGAGCAAGAAATCTTGCCTTGGGTTGTGAAGATCCGGATAAGGTGAGCAAGGAAGTCTTGACAAGAGGTGTGAAGCCTCGGATTGTTGAGCATAGGGCGACAACTTCTAGAGTAGGATAAGAGGGTAGTTTCTAGGTGAAGAGGTCACTTGAGAGATTGTACTTGTCTTATCTACTAGTGGATTTTGTTTGCCGGTGGCTGCTAGCCCGTGGATGTTTCCTCTTCGGAGGTTTACCAGGTTATATCTTGTGTCAACTTTTCTCTATCCCTATCTCTCTAATATTTGTATTGTGGATAGAACTTTCTTTGTATGTTGACTTCCTTTTTATAATATAGATTGTGTATGTGTTACAATTACTTGTTTGTATCACACTTTACTTGTGTTTATATATTGATTAATTGTCTTTAATTAATATATATATTGTGATACAAGCAATCTAGAGGGACAAACTTTTGTTTGTTTCTAAGGGAGTCGAAAAAGGTGTCTAACCTATTCACCCCTCCCTCTAGATTAGCCTTGAGCATTTAACCATGATTGTATTTTCACACATGATGAAAGTCATAGCACATCTCAACATTGCTGAACTGAATGGTGTTGAGATAAATGATGAGATGAAAATTGACATCATCATCAACTCACTGTCTGATTCATTTGATCAGTTTAAGTTGGACTACACCTTGAACAATAAGGAATACACCTTGCAAGGCCTGATGCAAGATGTTCAAGTACCAAGAAAATCATTGTGAAAGGCAAGGGTCAATAGATTCATATGCTTGGTAAGTTGCTACTGTTAAAGACCTATAAGAAGGTCAAGAGGCAACAGAAGAAAAAGCAAATTGAGCTTTCTTAGAAGGAGACTAGGAAAGTAACCACGATTAAAGGGAAGTGTTTCCTTTGTGGTGAAAAGGGACAAAGGAATAGACTGAATAAGAATGAATTCAATTTGCATTTAAGCAATGGAGCGTCGGTGTCTACTAGTGTAGTGGGAGATATTTGACTTAATTTAAATTCTTATAGGCATTTAGTTTTAATAAATGCTTATTATGTACCACAATTCAAGAGGAATTCAATTTCGGTCTCATGTCTAAATGAATTTGGATATTCGGTTACTTTTATTAAAGGTTTTATTATTAGTAAGAATAACAAATTTGTTTGTAAAGGTGCATTGGAAAATGGTTTATTCTACTTGCATAGAAATATCTCTCACTTTTTAGATACGGAATCAATAGAACCTAATCATAAAAGAGTAAAATTATCAAAAGAAGAAATCTACCTAATGTTCACAAGTGACCTAACGTTCTTTGTTTTTTTTTCTTGGAGGATTATTGTGATTAACAAAGAAAGAGATTTTGTTTGTTTCCATCCTCAGATATACAATTTAAAGAAAGGGAACCCACAGTCCTAGGCGATTCACATTCGTGATTGGATTGGAAGATCTTACAGATTCAATTCGGCGCTAGTTCAATCATCACAAGAAAAAGGTACGACACTTTTAATATACATCAATTAATCTAGGGTTAAGGTTTTTTCTTTTAAAGGGAATTTTTTTTATTTATACCAAACCCTAATTATAATTTTTAACGCTTCCGTTGCGCAGATTTTCCCTACAGTATCTCCTAAAAGCTCATTCATGTCAATTCTACTTTTAGGCATAAAATTATTCATATAGTCCTCTTCCATAAACTTAGCATTTGTCTAAACAAATACTTCAAGATCTTAAGGACTATAGAAATAATATCTTTTGGTTCCTTTTGAATACCCTACAAATATGCTTGTTTTTTAACGGGACTCTATCTTTTTTGTCTTTCCTTTTGACACATGCACAGGGCATCCAAATATCCTTAAGTGTTGTAAACTAGGCTTTCACCCAGTCCATAACTCATGCAATGTTTTAGGAACCGACTTAAATGGTACATCGTTTAGAATATACATAGCAGTTTCTAAATAATATCCCCAAATAGAATTAGGAAGTGTTGAGTAATTCAACATAGACCAAAACATGTTCAAAAGAGTTTCATTTCTCCATTCTACCACCCCATTTTGTTGAGGTGTACCAGGAGCAGAAAACTAAGAAATTAAACCAATATCAATAAGATATTGTTGAAACTCACCAAATAGATTTTTTCCACCACAATCAGACCTCAAGATTTTTATGTGTTTCTTAGGTTGATTTTCTACTTCAGCTTTAAATGCTTTGAACATGTCAAAAGCATCCGTCTTATATCTCATGAGATACTCATAACCAAATCTTGAGTATTTATCCATGAAAGTGATGATGTACTCATATCCACCTCTAGCTTGAATGCTCATAGAACCGCACACATCAGTGTGTATTAATCCTAATCTTTTAGTGGCTCTTGTGCCTTTGGTCGTGAACGACCTTTTGGTCTTATTACCTTCCAAACCAGATTCACAAGTTGGTAGATCATCGATCTTTAACTCACTTAAAGTTCTATCACTAACCAATCTTTTGATCCTACCTAGGTTAATATGACCTAGGCGCAAATGCCATAGGTAGGTTTCATCTTTTGATAATTTTACTCTTTTATGATTAGGTTGCATTGATTCCGTGTCTAACAAGTGAGAGACATTGCTATGCAAATAGAATAAATTGTTTTCTATTGTACCTTTGCAAACAAATTTGTTATTTTTACTAATAATAAAACCTTTATTAAAAGTAATCGAATATTCAAATTTATTTAAACAAGAAATTGAAATTAAATTCCTCTTAAATTGAGGTACATGATAAACGTCTATTAAATCTAAATGCTTACTAGAATATTTATTAAATCTAATATCTTCCATGGCACTGGCAGACACCAACGCTCCATTGCCTAAGCGCAAGTTGAATTCAATAGCATCAAGCCTTTTCTTTTCCTTGAACCCCCATGATTAGTGGCTCTAGAGTCTATGATCTAAGAATCTATAAAATGTGTCAGAAAACATGTTTCAAGATAATGAATATCACCTTATTCCTTCTTTTCCTAAGACTTTGGGCAATTTCTTTTCCAATGTCTCTTTTCACCACAAAGGAAACACTTCCCTTTGACCTTGGTTACTTTCTTAGTCTCTTTCTTGGTAGGTCCAAGTTGCTTTTTCTTCTGTTGTTTCATGACCTTCTTACTGTTCTTAACAGTAGCAACTTTACCTACCGTATGAATCTCATGACCCTGGCCTTTCATAAGGATTTTCTCTATGCTTTGAACATCTTGCATCAGGCTCTACAAGTTCTATTTCTTATTGTTCAAGGTGTAGTCCAACTTGAACTGATCAAAGGAATCCGCAGTGAGTTTACAATCTTGTCAATTTTTGTCTCACCATTTATCTCAGCACCATTGAGTTCAGCAATGTTGAGATGTGCTATAACTTTCATTATGTTATCTTTAACAGCTTGTCTAGGATTCATCCTAAGATTGACGAAAGCAGTCACTGCTTCTCTCTTAGTCATCCTAGACTTCATAGCAAACATCTCATCCAAACACATCATTATATCGACACCAGTCTCCATTCCTTCATGTTGTTCTTACAACAGGTCAAAAATGGTAGACATAATGTATCATTTGGCCATATCATCTGAAGTCTTCCACTACTGTTACTCATCTCTTTTCACCATAGAAGATTCATTAGTAGGAGTTGGTGGTTTAGGGGTACACAGAACAAACATAAGCTTTTCAGCTTGCAGCAACAACCAAATTTTACACTTTCATGTGACATAATTATCACCAGTTAAAGTATTACCTTTTAGGATGTTGGTTAGGGATATGGTCATAATTTCTGAATGATAATAGAAATTATATAAGTAAACAATCATGATAAAGCACTTTTGAATATTTATCTTGAATAGAATAAAATAAAATAAAATGATTCAATCATAAAATTCAACGGTGATCCAACACCCATAAATGTCTTGTCTTCTTTGGGAGTTTGGACCATCCACTAGTCAGATTAGGTCTCACCTAATTGTTAACATAACAACTAGCATTTTCAATATTAGCCTTTCAATTTTTTAACAAGAACTCCTTGGAGGATATTAATAAAATCACATTACCAATTTATCGACCTTCAGTTATATTCCCTCATGAATATCCCTCCTTTAAGGGTAGATAACGTTTGAGTCAATTGTCTAGTCTATTCTTGTAAGGAAGTATCTTGCTAAATTCCATTCATGAGCACCCCTTGGAGGATTATCACAAGAAACATAAATCTCAACTAAACTTGGAGGATGTTGGTGTTCCAAACACCTTCTCCCACTCAATTGTTTAAGGTGTGCGATCGTATTTCATAGAATGATTTACCAAGTTATCTAGATGTCTATTAGATACCTAAACCATTCAATGTTTTTTCATATCAAAAGAGATATATGAATGGCACTCTTATTCTACATGACATGTTATTAAACAATGACAAATAATACAATATTTACTTAAAAGTAAATAGCCATAATTTTGGTTAGTCATAGAACAACAACTAAATTACATTTGTTTGAAATACAAAACACTAATCCTAACTTGGCGAACAAGTCATCAAGCGGCCACCGTCCAAAGGTCTCGTGTCAGAGAACTTGAGCCCCTGAACCCTTGCATCTACTCAGGTATACTCAGTTGCTACTTTTTCTGCATTCAATTCTTCAATTCTTCGATTCTTCAAAACTTGAATATATTAGAATAGAATTTTTTTATTTTTTTATTACAACAATAAAATAATAATAATAAAAAACTTTACAACTGCCAAGATGGAAATTATGGTGATGATAGGCTACCCTTCTTGTTACAGTTTTCAAAACAAAAATATATTGAAATTCTAGGACCAAAATTGAGCAATTACTAATCACATTATAAAAACACACACGCACACACACACACACACACACACACACACACACACACACACACACACACACACATATATATATATAATATCCATACATTACAATATAAATATATATGTGAAAACCTAGAGGGTCATCTCTTTCTAAAACTGCATGTTTACAATAAAAAGAAATAGATTCACGTATATATACATCAATTAATCAAGAGCACAACCTAGCTCTGATACCAATTGTAGGATAAAATCGCACGGCGGAAGTGGAAAATAGACTCTCCGATTGTCTTGAAGTGAAATATTTTACCAATTCATGGTTCTAGATAAAGTATCTCACCGTGATCCTATTCAATGCACCTAATGCAATACATTCTTTTGCCCAAAGACACCAAACTTTGATGATTTTAGACTCATCTTAACACATTTGATCCCACTCAAATGATAGCAAAAGAATCTACAACTTTTACAAGGTAAAGGCGCCCAACCTTTATCTTATGTTGTGAATATTATTCAAGACTAACTAAAGAATTTTGTCTACCTCATACATATTCAGATGTATGAACAATTCTTCTTTTCTCATAGTCTTTGGACCTTATGATTATTTACTTTTGACAATTATAATAATTAAACTATAAATGCTATAAGATCTATTAAACTAGAAATCACTTTATTAATATGAAAAGATTTTTAAATACATTGTTACACTCTAGCTATCGAGCATAATCCCAACACACATTTGATCCCACTCAAATGCTAGCAAAAGAATCTACAACTTTTACAAGATAAAGGCACCAAACCTTTATCTTAACTTATGAATATTGTTCAAGACTAACTAAAGCATTGTGTCTACCTCATACATATCCAGATGTACAAATAATTCTTCTTTTCTTATAGTCTTTTGACCTTATGATTAGTTAATTTTGATAATTATAATTATTAAACCATAAATGCTATAAGATTTGCTAAACTAGAAATCACTTTAATAATATGAAAGATTGTCAAATATATTATTACACTCTTGCTATTGAGCATAATCCCAATAGCAGCATGGGGCTATCAACATCTTTTTGAAGGGTTTTTTCAAAGTCTCCGGCCACGTCTTCTACCCGTGTCCCTAGACTGACATCTATTGTACCCTTAATCTATTGTTCCTCCACAACAACATCTTTGCCTACAGAATTATATCTGAAAAGAATAAGTTTGTTTTGTCCCTCAACCACCTGCTCCTACTGATGAATCTACTGAGGTACAAAAAGACGAGTATGATTAGTGGAAGGCCTCAGATGGGATGGCCAAATGTTACATTATGGCCATCGTCTCCAATGTGTTGCAATAGTAACATGAAAGAATGGAGGCTGCTACCATATAATGATGTCTTTGGCTGAGAAGTTTGCTATAAAGTACAGGAAGACTAATAGAGAAGCAATGATTGCTTCATGAATCTTAGTAAGAAACCTGGAGAGGTAGTGAAAGATCACATGATAAAAGTCATAGCATATCTCAACATTATTGAACTTAATGGTGTTGAGATAGATAGTGAGACGAAAATTTACGTGATTGTCAACTCACTATTGGATTCCTTTGATCTGTTCAAGTAGGACTACACCTTGAATAATAAGGAATATACCTTGCATGGCCTTATGCAAGATGTTCAAAGCACCAAGAAAATCCTTGTGAAAGGTAAGGGTCAAGAGATTCATACGGTAGGTAAAGTTGCTACTGTTTAAACCCGTAAGAATGTAAAGAAACAACACAAGAAAAAACAACTTGGGCTTACCAAAAAGGAGACCAAGAAAATAACCAAGATCAAATTGAAGTACGTAATATTAATTATCTTGAAACATGTTTTATGGTAGATTCTATAGATATTTGGATCATAGATTTTGAGCCACTATTCATGTTTGTTATTCCATACAGGGGTTCAAGGAAAAGAAAAGGCTTAATGAGAATGAATTCAACTTACGTTTAGGCAATCGAGCATTGGTGTCTGCAAGTGCAGTGTTAGACACTAGAATTTAATTAGATTATTATAGGCGTTTAGATATATTAGTCATTTATTATGTACCTCAATTTGGGAGGAATTTAATTTCAGTTTCTTTTTTAAATAAATTTGGATATTCAGTTACTTTTAATAAAGGTTTTATTATTAGTAGGGATAACAAATTTGTTTGCAAAGGTACACTGGAAAATGGTTTATTCTATTTGCATAACAATATCTCTCACTTGTTAGACACAAAATAAAAGGAACCTAATCATTAAAGAGTAAAATTATCAAAAGATGAAACTTACCTATGGCATTTGCCATTAGGTCATATTAACCTTGATAGGATCAAATGATCGGTTAGTGATGGACCTTAAAGTGACTTAACGGTTAATGATTTATAAACTTTTGAATCTTGTTTGGAAGGTAAGATGATGAAAAAGTCGTTCACAACCAAATGCACAAGAGCCACTGAATGTTTAGGATTAATACACACTGATGTGTGTGGTCCTATGAGCAATCAAGCAAGAGGTGGATATGAGTACTTCATCACTTTCACGGATGATTACTCGAGATTTGGCTATGTGTGTTTTGTTAGACATAAGTCGGATGCTTTTGACATGTTCAAAGCATTTATAGCTGAATAGAAAATCAGCTTGAGAAACACATGAAAATTTGAGGTCTAATCATGGTGGATAATATCTATCGGGTGAGTTTCAGCAATATCTTATTGATGATGGGATAATTTGTCAATTTTTTTACACCAGGTACACCTCAACAAAATAGGAAGGCAAAAGGGAGAAATAAAACTTTTTTGGACATGGTTATATCTATGATGATTTATTCAACGCTTTCTAATTCCTTTTAGGGATACGTTTTTCAAACTACTACGTACATTCTAAACGATGCACCATCTAAGTCGGTTCCTTAAACACCGCATGTGTTCTGGACTAGGTGAAAGCCTAGTTTACAACACTTAAGGATATTTGGATGTCCTGCATATGTGATAAAAGGAAAGACAAAAGATGGAGTCCCATTCAGAAATATGCATATTTATATGGTATCCAAAATAAACCAAAGGATATTATTTTTGTAGTCTTCTAGATCTTAAACTATTTGTTTCGACAAATGCTAAATTTCTGGAAAATGACAATATAATTGATTTTGTGCCTAAGAGTAAAATTTTTCGGAATGAGCTTTTAGGAGATACAATTTCACAAGAGGTTTCATAACCTAGCCCAATTGTAAGCTGCATAACAACACAAGATTAACAACCTACCATTCCTCATCATAATGGGATGGTTTCTAGACAACCTGACAGATACATCAGACTTGGAGAATCAATGGAGAATCTCCGAAACGATGATGATCCCTACGCGTACAACGAAGCTATAGAGGATGTTGACTGTCGCCATTAGGAAAAGGCAATACAATATAAAATTGAATCTATGATCAAAAACAAAGTTTGGTCTCTTGTAGACTTGCATAAAATGATAAAACCCATTAGGTACTAGTGGGTATACAAGAGAAAGAGAGGAGTGGATGGAAATTTGAAAACCTTTAAAGCTAGATTGGTAGCTAATGGTTACACATAAAAGGAAGGTATCGATTATGAAGAAACCTTCTCTCCATTGGCTTAAATCCATTAGGATACTCTTATCCATTGTAGCATCTTTAGATCTAGAGATTTAGTAAATGGATGTCAATATAGCTTTCCTTAATATAAGTTTTGACGAAAGCATATATATGATACAACCATAAGGATTCATTGAAAAAGGCCAATAGGAAACGGTATGCAAGTTGTAAAGATCCATATATGGATTTATGCAAACATCCATATCCTGGAATATAAGGTTCGATCAAGCTGTAATTTTTTTTGGATTTATTCAAAACCTTGATGAACCTTGTGTATACAAAAGGAACAAAGGCGACAAGTTGGTTTTCCTAATTTTGTATGTTGATGAGATACTACTGATCAGAAACGATACAGGTGTATTGACATCAGTAAAGAATGGTTAGCAAAACAATTTGATATGGAGGAGTTAGGAGAAGAAAGTTATATTTTTTGTATCCAAGTAATAAGGGACAGAAAGAATAGAACGAGTGCATTATCCCAAGCTTCATGCATAGATAAAATCGTTTCTAGGTTCAAAATACAAGATTCCAAGAAAGGTATGTTACCTTTCTGAAATGGAATCAAACTTTCTAAGGAACAAACTCCTATTAATGAGCATGAAGAGCGATTCATGAGTAGGGTTCAATATGCCTTCGCAGTTGGAAGTCTCATGTATACAATGATCTACACTAATGCTCTACACTAGACTAGATATTTGTTTTGCTGTTGGCAGAGTTAGTAGATTTCAATCAAAAGCTGGTCCTGATCACTGGACGACAGTCAAACATATTTTCATGTATCTTAGGAGAACGGGATATTATATGCTTATATACTCTGGAAAGGAATTAATTCCCATTGGGTATATAGACTTTGATTTCCAGTCAGATTCTGACTCCAGGAGATTAACATCTGTATCTGTGTTTAATCTTGGAAGAGATGCAATCATATGGGGTAGTATCAAGCAATATTGTATTACTGATTCCACCATGGAAGCTGAGTATGTTGTTGCATGCGAAGCTGCTAGAGAGGCTGTCTGGCTCCGCAAATTCTTGATTTACTTAGAAGTGGTTCCTAAAGAGAAAAAGTAGAACACTATCTACTATGATAATATTGGAGCAGTGGCTAATTCAAGAGAACTAAGAAGCCATAAGAGAGGGAAACACATTGATAGAAAGTATCATATTTTGAGGGATATTGTGCATAAGGGAGAAGTGACGATTACTAAGATCACGTAAGAAGAAATCTAGCGGATCCATTCACAAAGGCTTTACCACAAAAGAGTTTTGAAGAACCTGGAAAACATGGAGAAAAAAGATATGACACATATGCTATAGAGAAAGTGGGAGATTGTTTGGATTATGCTTAATAGCAAGAGTGTAGTAATGTATTTGACAATCTTTTCATATTAATAAAATGATTTCTAGTTTAACAAACCCTATAGCATTTAAAGTTTACTTATTATAACTGTCAAAGGTAAATAATCATAAGGTTAAAAGACTATGAGAAATGAAGAATTGTTCATATATATGGATATGTATGATGAGAATCAAGAAGCGTCACCAAAGGATCCATTGCATATTCCAGTTGGGCCAATTACATGAAAGCAATAAGATCAAAGAAGCATTTATTGATGGGTTGATTCTGAGTTGTTAAAGTCCAAATTCGGCTCACATGAAGACCAAGCCTTAATTAATGTCATCAAGACAATGGATTAGGCCGAATAAGGAAGACTTGGACATGTGGTACAAGCTAGAAGAATAGTCAACTTTGGCTGATTTATTTCCAGATTTAGCTTTCCAATTAGGAAGCAAGTCAATAGTTGCTAGTTTAGTATTTGTTTATTTCCTAAATTTGTTTGCATTTATTTTCATGATTATAAGGCATTAATTGCCTAATATTTATTCCCTTTTAGGTCTTAGATATTTTTAGTATAAAAGGGACCAATTGATGTAATTTGAGAATAGATTTTGAATTGAAATAAATTTGAGATAATTTTCTCTTTGGTTCTTCATAGAACTTGTGAACTTATCAAGGTTCTACCTTGTGGCGTTCCAACCTTGACTTATCACTCACCTTCTTTCCTATTCTTGAGTGTGGCGTCTACAACTTTCTTGATACCGTTGGTTCTTACCTCCTTATAGGTAACGGGTCGCGGTCCGATAACGTTCTTGTTTATAAACTTGATTAGAAAACGATCCTTCGTAATATATTGGTTCCGGGTCTCACTGCTCTTGGTGAGGGTCATATCAGTTGGTATCAGAGCTTAGGCTTTTAAATCAGGTTTAATCTATCATTGTTCTTCTTCTTCTATTTTTCTATTTGATAAAAAAAAATCAGATTTTTTACCAAAAAAAAAAAAGTTTGATTAGTTTCGTTATAAAAAAAAAGATCCAACAAAAAATAGTACATTTTTTTTAGGTTGTGTAGTTGAACTTATATCAACTATTTCTTTTTCTTTTCTTGATTCCAAGCATTGATAAAACAAAAAAAAATATGTCTTTCAAAAGTGATTCATCAAACAAAGATAAAAGAGGGGAACCATATTTCATGGTTCAGACTATCAACAACATTATGGTGAAGATTCGAGGACGAATCCTTTTGAAGAGAGGGGGAATGATGAGAATCAAGAAGCGTCACCAAAGGATCCATTGCATATTCCAGTTGGGCCAATTACATGAAAGCAATAGGATCAAAGAAGCATTTATTGATGGGTTGATTCTGAGTTGTTAAAGTCCAAATTTGGCTCACATGAAGACCAAGCCTTAATTAATGTCATCAAGACAATGGATTGGGCCGAATAAGGAAGACTTGGACATGTGGTACAAGCTAGGATAATAGTCAACTTTGGCTGATTTATTTCCTTTTAATTTCCAAAGAATAATAGTTGATTTGTTTCCCAAATTAAGGGGCTGATTTGTTTCCAGATTTAGCTTTCCAATTAGGAAGCAAGTCAATAGTTGCTAGTTTAGTATTTATTTATTTCCTAAATTTGTTTGCATTTTTTTTCATGATTATAAGGCATTAATTGCCTAATATTTATTCCCTTTTAGGTCTTAGATCTTGGTGAGGTTCATATCAATGTATGAGGTAGACACAATTCTTTAGTTTGTCTTGAACAATATTCACAACTTAAAATAAAGGTTGGGCGCATTTATCTTGTTAAAGTTGTAGATTCTTTTGCTACCATTTGAGTGGGATCAAATGTGTTATGATAAGTCTAAAATAATCAAATTTTAGCGTCTTTGGGCAAAAGAATGTATTACACTAGGTGAATTGAATATGATCACAGTGCGATACTTTATCTAGAACCGTCAATGGGTAAAATATTTCACTTCAAGACAATCGAAGTGTCTATCTCAATCATGAGATAAGTGATGGACTTATGGTTACAAGTGTTATAATTTGAGCCGTCAATGAGTACGATTATATGACATAGTTTATCCTCGATGGTTTGGTGTTATTCATTTGTTAATCGATAGAGGACTTCATTTATAGATATGGACTCATTACTCCATTTATTAAATATGAGTAGAATACCATCATATTGATATTTTGAGGTATTGGATATTAATAATAGTGTCTATTGAAATATGGCTTCCGGACAAGTCAAATATCCAAGTTCAAAATGTGGTCATATGAGTAAATATGGTATCTAGGAGAGCTATACGCAATCAATGAGCTCATGGAGATTACTGGTATTCTTCACGAGGATACACTATATCCATTAAGATTGTCTAGGGTATGAATGAGGAACATTAACTTATTCTAACTATATTTAAGAGTTCAATTTTAGTTCTTTAGTGGAATGAACTAAAATTAACGGATCAGACCTAAGTGATTCATTTGTTGATTATGATTAGGTTATATCTATTGGATCTTAAATTTATATAGTTCGCCAAGATCCCCATTCTACATGAACTTGCATGGATCACTAAATACATTCTAGTAGACCAATTTTTGGGTCCGTCTAGAATTTTTTTTGGATTTCGGAATCCAAAAGTTTTGGAGAGGTGTGATCAAGACATGTGGCAACACTTCAAAATACTTGGGATGGGCGGCCAAGGATGTTGGAATCCTTGGGACAACGCTAATGGGGTATGATTAGCATTCCATTAAAACATTAAGAATATAATTGGCACATTTTAACTAATTGGGATGTTTAAAATATATTAATGTATTACTTTAAGGCATGTGGACTAGTTTCTATTTTAGTAAGAATGAGTCTAGTTCATAAGTGGACTTTTTATTAAAGTCTAGTGGATTTAGTAAAATGGAAAATAATATATTGCCCATATAATAGGCTTGGGCGGCAATGGCTAATATAATAGCATAATATATTGTTTTATTTTATTATTTAATTAATTGTGAATTAATTAATTAATTAATTAATTAATTAAAAGTCAAAATTGTTTTCCTAGTAGGAGAAGGTCTCCTAGTGTTATTCTATTGTTGGTAGTATAATAAGTATCAAAGACTTGATTTGATAAATAGATAAACAAAAGGATTTTATATATCTGCTCAAATTAGGAAGTATTTGATATCTATCAAAACTCTAATTTACAAATTGTCAAATTAGGAAGTTTTTGATAAAGTCAAAATATAATTTATATTCATTAATTAGTTATTGGATAACTACACCAATGAGTTGAAATAGAAGTCTGGGTGTGGAAAAGAATTCTTCATTGAGTGAGGTTTCTTGGCTAACATACAATTCCTCCTTTTAAGAGGATTTGGCCACAATACATAAATCCTCCTAACGAGAGGATTCAACCATGACCTATATATTTTCCCTAAGAGAATTCGGCCAAGTGAGGTTTTGGAACCCTATAATTTTATGTGGAAAAATTCGGTTTTTTGCTCTAGAGAAAATCGCTCAACTCGTAAGAAAAAGGAGTGAGAATTCATCCAAGCATAGAGAAAAGAAATGAACTTATTTGTTTTCAATAGTGCACCAGTAGCCTTTACATCAAAAGGTTTTGTGAAGTTAGTCAGATTCAACTAAAGAAGGAGGACAATTAGATATAGATGTAAAGAAGAAAGAAAGGAAATTTTCATTTATTAAACCAAGTAACCTATCCTCTAGTTACGGGCAACATTTTTGATAAAGAAGTAGTACATCAGAACTAGTTTTTTTTTTCTAGATCTAAAAGGGATCCCACCCCCTTTTTTCAGGTGACATACGAAGTGGTTTCATATGATAGGTTTATGCATCAACCCCCTCCTAGATCATCTCATCCACTACTACTTCATCAACACCTATCCTGACCTCCCCTATAAGTTCACCAACTTCCTGCCTTTCCACCTCCGCTTTCATCACATTAGAATGAACCTCCACCTAAGCTGTACCGGTTTGAAGTTCCACCGCGACTTTCAGCTAAGCATGCTCCACAACCTCTTTGGTAGCAGGTTGATCCTTTCCACCACTTCCTTGGAAGCAGGACAGGTCGGGGTTTTTGCCCTAAAGATGTAATTAACAAATGGATTAATGAAATAAATAAAAGAAACTTCAATTTAATCTTGTTGTGACGTTTATTTTTTAACTTGTGCATATATTAACATTCTAGACTGCCGGATTTAATCTCGAACTATGTATATAAGTGCCATATATAGATGAATACAGTAAGAGACAAGCAATCTGAAAAGTCTATAGTTAGCAAATAAAGCTGGGTAGTTAGTTTGTGGTAAATCTATAGCTGCGGTCTATTTTGTAATGTACGGTGATTCTATCCTGAGTCATTCATATGAGTTATGGGAATGGAGACACCTTGTATGTTGTGATCATGTAGGACTAGGCCATGATCTATATGACTCTCTCACCAAGATCCTTTTACCGATGAGATTCATATGTATCAACTAAAGATGGCTATATGTGGGTGATCTTAATCCTGAGTGTCTTATCAATTCCTTTAGGTTAGATCGTGGTCTTTGATATACCATTGGTGAGGTCGGATGTAGTTCATGATCAAGATGCTCCGTTTGTTGGCATTACAATTGGGCTTGTGGATGGGAATGTTTGTACACAATAGCGGAATCCACTCCTTCTCTTTGGAAATATAAGGTAGTTCCTTTATGGGTTGCTTCTGGGCTTGGACAATATGAGCACTCTCCTAATTCCGTGAGGAAATAGGATTTATTGTTCATTAGGGAATCAGTGGTACTTAAAGATGGATATTTGTAATTAAAGGGGTATAATGGATATTATAAACCAGCTCTAATTAGGAACTACTGTGGAGGATCATACCATGTGTAATAGTTATATCGATGGACATTGAGCTGTATTGGTCTGTGTAAAAGCATTTGCAAGTGAGAGAGTGCAGCTTCGGGTTTTTAGTGGAAAAACACCGGAGTTAATAGTGAAGGAATATTAATTAAAGAGATTAATTAATGTTCCAGGGATTATTGGAGCTCAAAATACTATGGGTCCATTAGGTCCCCATGCTAGACTGATCGATTTAGGTCTCAAGGATCACAATTATTAATTGAATAAGTAATTGGATTGTTCAATTAATTGTGTTACGAAAGTGACACATATTTATTAAGAAATTAATTGAATAATTATATTATTTAATTAATGAATGTTAATAGTTAAATTAATTAAATAATTAGATTATTTAATTATATTGATAATTATGAATTATTAATTAACCATTAATTTGGGGGTGTTAGTTGATATTTGGATTTAGATGAAGATAAAATAATAGGATTATTTTATTTTTACTAAATCATATACCTAAGTATTTGAATTTAAGTTTAAATTTAAAATACTTATTATCACTTTTAATATATTAGATATATTTGAAAAGGATAATTAAAAGATTTTAGTTCAAGATGTATATGATATATTTTTTGATAACTAAAATGATATATCAACCGACAACACAAGAGTTTGCATTGGATGCAAATTGGTATGGCACGTGAAACAATAGATAAGAGATGCAACACAAACGTGTAGATAAGAATTTGCATATGATGCAACTTGTGTGTGCGTGAAACATCATTAAAATTGCATGGCTATAATTGCAATAAAGATTGCAAGCAACTGTATGCGTGAGATGGTGAAGTGTGTGTGTTTGTATTAAAGAGCGAAGTCAAAAGAGTTTTGAAATTAGTATATGTCCGTGCACTGTGTAGTGCAAACAAAATTTTGAGAAAAAATATTGGTTAATATTTTATACAAGAATTGTTCTAATTTGTGAACATAGAAGAAAAGAGTTTCTTCAATTCTCTCTACATCCTCCATTCTAAGTTCTTGAGTCTGTGACGCGCCCATAGGTAGTTTCAGTCCCAGGATATAATGAGGAAGATCAAGTGGTTCAGACAGGAGCATTGCAAGAAGTGAAGGAGCTTCTAAACGTTGGTAAGGTTTTATAATCTTTTTCAGATTATATTGATTTCAATTTACTGTATATACCTATATTTTATTATTGTAATAATTTTATATGTATAAGTTCCAAAAAAGAATTATGATCCTAAGTTCACTGGTCCCAAATCAATTATGATATGTATAAAAAATTTGAAAATCTATTTCCATTGCGTAAATAGTGAATGGGGTTCCATCAGGACAAACCTTCACCCTCTCAGTAGGTCTAGGAGTAGGCAAGACAGAGGTTCAACCTTCAGCCTAAGTCATAACATCACCAGAGGACTTCGAGGAGGGATCCATTCCAGTAGCCCTTTTGCTTGTTAAGAAAGAAGAGATAAGTCACTAGTCTTTATCATCATCTGTCCCTTCATCAGTTTTACCAGCTCAAGAAGAACCAACCTCATCATTAGTGGGTGCATACATCATCTTAGCCTTCTCTAGTATCTCCCCTATCATGATTTTCAATGATTTTTAAATAAAAAAGGAGAGGCAGAGCTTAACCTACCTGGTAGGCTGCGTAGAAATATCCATCTCCAAAAGAGGAGCCTACCTCAGCCTCGAAGCTGGCCACGTTGGCACAAAGAGCCTGGTTCTCTTTCTTTAGGACCTTGACCTTTCCCCTCTCAAGATTTCTTTCAATAACGTGACACTTAGATTGGATGATTTCTTTGTCATAGATGCGGTTCATCCTTTCCAGGTCATATTGAACCTCGTCCACAACTTTCTTGGTACTGTCGAGGTCACAGTTCTGATTCTTCATTGTACTTTGAGAGTGAAATAGCTTATCCTGAGTTGCTCTAAGCTCTGTCTCAGCTTTTTTAGCATGCCTCCAGAGAGAGATAACCATGTGGCTCATGGCAACAATGTACTTGAAGGCCTGCAAGTCACATCATTCGAGTTAACTGCCATCCATGTACCAAGCATGTACATATAAATCGGTATGAAACAAGATATTCTTACCTCGGCTAAGAGGGCAGAACCCTTGGTGATCAGTAAATCTAATGGCATGGAAGTCATGGGTCCTAGCCCTTGTCTGGTTAAGAAGCGCAGAAACTATCCAGGACATCGTTTTAAAGCCAAGATCAGGGCTGCTCATAAGGAGCAACAAAAACAGAAGTAGTAACTGAATGAAAGTTCCCCTCCATCTGGGTAGGTATTGCAACAGGTGGAGAAGGAGGAATAACAGAAGAAGAGGTAGCATCAGCAATGGTAGAAGCAGTAGCAACAGATACAACAGATTCTTGACCCTTCACCCACCCCGGTTTGGATGCAAATACATCTATTTAGGATCTAAGTTTGGAAGGAGGAGAGAGAAGTGCCATTGGTACCTCATCTAGGACAGGCCCCGGCCTGACATGTCCTGCTGAGCCTGATGGATGAGGGGTTCTCGCAGTTTCGATAGATGAGGGGTTTTCTATCAAACTCGGTAGCTGGGGATCCGAGTGGAGTAGGATGCAGAGAATAAGATAGATCATCAGAGATTTCTGTTTCCCTTGAACCGACAGGGTAACCATGAAAAATATAAGAAATAAGAAAAAGTTGGAGTCCACCAAGATCAATAAAGAAATACAAAGAGGCAGAACAAAAAAATCTCATTTACCTAGAGAATTGAGAGAGATATAGAGGTAGCGGTAGCATCTAAAGCATTCAAGGTGGGATATTGTTGGTTCAGGTAGGACAGGTTGAAAATAGCATTCAGGACTGACTCTGATTCAGCAGAAAGAGAGCCTTTCTCCTAGACTGATTTATCGTCAAATTGGATGGGGACCTTGTACTTAGTACCCTCGATGTGGACGGAGCTCTTTCAGTCGCCACCTACCATGACCCACTCATTTTTCTAGAAGGTATTCTTCTTTGTGGCTCCCAATACCACAAACTTCAAATTGTTCTTTGCTCGGGCATAAAATTGTCTCCTTAGACCAAAAGAATTGACATTGACCAGAAATATATACTTCAACTCGTCCAGTCTCGGTTCCTTATTTATGTTGTCCTTCTCACATTGTTCTTTCCACAATACCATGAACTTGACGAGATGCCCCCCGGGGCCAATTAGAGGGTTGTAAGCTACAAGGCATGAAGCATGTTACGAAGGGTAGGGTTAAGAGAAAGCTTAACTCCACTATCAAAAGTAGTAACACTAATAGGAAGCTCGCTTGGAGAGAGGGTGTACACATCATACTCCTAGTGTGGGATGGTAATTGCGATGCTATTAGGAGTAAGAAATTTCATCCTTAGACGTCTGATTGATTCGGCTTTGGCGGTCGAGTCGGGGATGACCCAAAAGTCGTATGGGAGAGTAAATGCCCCTCTTGGCAAGCTTGAATCGATCCCGATTAGGTCTCCACCAGATCTGGCACAATTGGATTCCTCTTTTGAATCCCCATCAACTATCTCGGATGGAGTATCTTGGTTGTTCGAGAAACTTGTTCCTATTATAGTATTCCAGCTTGATCGACGATGTTGGAGTATAAGGGTGTCACTTCCACCACTATCCCCCTTGCAAACCCTCTTACCACGAGCAAGGTTTGAGAAGTTACCCTCGATAATCCTGTCAAAGCTATCATTCTTTGAAGTAGACATGCTAGTAGTTGAATTTTGAAGAGAGATTGAAGATAGAGGTTTAAGGAAGACAAAGAAAGACGCTAGAAAGCAGGTTAGGGATTTAAAATTTTGAATAGTAAAAAGCCAATAATGCATGAGGCATACCAAGGGGTTGTCATGCTTAAATATATAATGGAACAGTAACTACTGATGGAAGCGTGATCTTGAAGATGAGAAGGAAGATAGCCAGAAAGCTCTATTATAAATGATCAAGTGCCATGTCACTAGGTCGGTACCTCGAGGTACCTCAACATCAGACTTGAATTCTTCCACAAGCTACACAGAATAAAAAGTTGACCCTTTTTGCCATTAAAGCAACATAAAAGAGACTGCGTGAGTCAATTGTATAGCCATTATTTCATTTTTAAACTTGGATGGAAATGTGATGTAATCAACGACAACAATTTCTACGTAACTCGATATCCTCCATCAACGACAATCAATTCTTGTAACACGGCTATTCAGCTAGTCTAAATTACAGGGATTTGATTAGGAGAACTGAAGAGTTATTTACGACACTAAAATTGGTGAAAAGCATCTAACATATGAGTTTCTTAGACTTATCAAAAATCAGAGAAACATAGAATACAATGGCCATTTGAGAGACTTTTGCCACCAAGGAACTAAAGACTTATCGACATGAACGTACTCACCATTTCTAACAGTGTTTTGAGCAAGAGAGATTGAGGAGGATTTAGAGAGAATATTATCATTATTGTACCCGCTGTATCCATGTTGATCAGGTTCCCAATAAATATTTTCCTATATTGCACAAATAGATCATCATTCTCATTCCTTCGTCCTTGTCTATTAATCTTTATCATTTCTCAAATCACCTAGGTACGAAGTACCTACCCCAACCGTAACCTACCAGATAGCGGTCTCGAGGGTGTTGATTGAAATTCCTCACCCCGAGCGAATTTTTAGTCTACGGCTATGTTAAAAAAAAAAGAAATGTTAATACCACTGTTAATTGGAATTTTTGGCAAGGGACAAAAGAGAAAATTTCCACCCAACCGGTACTTGGTAGGACATACTTTCCAATACCAGGTATAGCCAGCTTGTTATGGCCTACCTCAAAGTAACTTGTCTTTTCGCTGCCTGGTTACCTCGATACGACCACCTGATACCGGTTGAGGACTACCCATTGTAGAAAAAATTCGTTCAAAATGCGGCGGAAGCGTAAAATTAGGGTTTGATATATTTTTTAAAAATTCCCCTTTAATAGAAAGAACCTTAACTCTAGATTAAATGACGTATATTAAAAGTATCATACCTTTTTCTTGTGACGATTGAACTAGTGCCGAATTGAATCTACAAGATCTTCCAATCCAATCACGAATGTGAATCACCTAGGAGTGTGGGCTCCCTTTTTTTAAATTGTATACGTGAGGATAAAAACAAACTAAATCTCTTTCTTTTGTTAGTCACAATAATCCTCCAAGAGAAAACCCAAGAACGTTCGGTCACTTGTTAATTATCAATCTATTTGTTTGAAACTCGCGTGAACCTGATTCGATTTTTGAAAACAAAACCCTTTTGATGTAAAGGATACTAGTGCACTATCGAAAACGAAAACGTTCTCCTTTTATCTTCTTCTTGGCTGAATTCAATAAACAATATCTATGAGTTGGCCGAAATTTGTCTAAAGCAAAAACTAATTTTTTTTCCTCTCTCAAAATTCTCTCACTAGGCCAAATTTTCTCTCATAAAACCCTAGCCTTGGCCGAAAATTCACATAGAATTAAGACTTGGTCGAAATTTAAGGGTAGTATATATATGAGACCAAATCCTCTCCTAAGAATGATTTACTTGATGCGTAAGAATCCTTTCCTTAGGTGGATTTACTTGGTGACCAAGAATCATTTTCAAAAACAAATTTTTTTCTACACCAAGACTCCTAATCCAACTCAAATAGTGTATTTATTCAATAACCAATTAATGAATATAAATTAAATTGTGACTAATTCAAAAAATTTCTAATTTGACCAATTGTCAATTAGAGTCATAATAGTAATCAAATACTTCATAATTTGATTAGATAAATAAATTCCTTTTATTTATCTACTTATAAAATATAGTATTTGATACTTACTATATTACCAACAATAATATGACTCTAGGAGATCATCTCCTACTAGGAAAAAGATTTTGCCTTTTAATTAAATAAATAATTATTAAAGAAATAAATTTCCATATAATTAAATAAAAAAAATTAAAATATATATATATATATTTAAGACTAATAAATAGTCCTTTGCCGCCCAAGCAATATATATGGCCCAATATTGTTTTTTCTATTTTATTAAATCCATTGGACCTTAATAAAAAGTCCACATGTGAACTAGACCCATTATTACTAAAAACGAAACAAGTCCACAAGTCTTAATACAATTCTAGATAGACCCATAAATTGGTCTGGTAGAAAATATCAAGTGATCCATGCAAGTTCGTGTGGATTAGGGATCTTAGCGGGCTATATAAATTTAAGCTCCAGTAGATATAACCTAATCACAATCAACAAATGATTCACTTAGGTCCGATCTATTAATTTTTGTTCATTCCACTAAAGAACTGAAATTGAATTCTAAAATAATGATAGAATAAGTTAATATTGCTCATTCATACCCTAGACAATCTTAATGGAGATAGTGTATCCCCATGAAGAATATCAGTAATCGCTAAGAGCTCATAGACCGCCTATAGCTCTCTAATTTGCCATATTTACTCATATGACCACATTTTAAACTTGGATATTTTGACTTGTCCTGCAGCCTTGTTTCAATAGACATTATTGAAAACTTAACTTTAAGAATTCATGTCCAATACCTCAAAATATCCAAATGATGGTATTCTACTCTCATTTAATTAATGAAGTCACGATGTCCATATCTATAAATGAAGTCCTCTATCGATTAACAAATAAGTACAACCAAACTATCGAGGATAGACTATGCTATATAATTGTACTCATACATATTTCTAATGATAACACTTGCAACCATAAGTCCATCATTTATTTCAGGATTGAGATAGACTCTCTGATTGTCTTCGAGTGAAAACTTTTATCCATTGGCGATTCTTGATAAAGTATTTCACTGTGATCCAATTCAATGCACCCAGTTCACTAGATTCTTTTGCCCAAAGACACCACACTTTGATGATTTTAAACTCATCAAAACACATTTGATCCCACTCAAATGCTAGCAAAGGAATCTACAACTTTGACAAGATAAATGTGCCTAACCTTTTTCTTTAGTTGTGAATATTATTCAAGACTAACTAAAGAATTGTGTCTAACTCATACATATCTAGATGTATGAACAATTATTATTTTCTCATAGTCTTTTGACCTTATGATTATTTACTTTTGACAATTATTATAATTAAACTATTAATGCTATAAGATTTGTTAAACTAGAAATCACTTTATTAATATGAAAAGATTGTCAAATAAATTGTTATGCTCTTGCTATCGAGCATAATCCTAACACCCATTACTACATACCTTGAGATACTAGGTCATACGCCACCTAGGCACCGCCATGTTACTATCTACAGGAAAGAGTGCTTTCACATCTCTAGGAATTATCAGGTATCAGGACGAGCCAATGTCACGGTAGCTTCTACTTAGTACTCTGGTATCGGGACGTCTGACTGGTACCCTGGGACCTCAATGCTATCTCGCCATCTCTTTAAGGTACATATTTTAGCCATCAAGCAAGAAGAAAGATATCCAGGAAGCTTCAGTGCCATTCATCAAGTGCCACATCACCAAACTGATACCTCTAGGTACCTCGTTATCAGTACATAGAACCTGAATAATTCTCCATGCTATAACAGAATAAAGAGATGACCTATTTCATCATTCAAACACCATAAAGCGACCACTTTGTTTGGCTCCTCCGTTAGTATAGTATCATTTTTGTTTGAAATCATGATAAGAAGTCGGGGATTCCTATCTCATTGAGAGCTCTCAAGTTAGCGGTTTACCCTACTTTCAAGCCCGATAAGCTGAAACAATGACATTTCAACCTTGAAAGGAACACCGCAGAACAAGAAGAGTTTGATAAATCACTAAAAGCTAGATTCATCTAGGAATCCTGTTACCCAGAATGGATAGCTAATGTGGTAATGGTCACTAAGGCATATGGGAAGTGGCATATGTGCGTCGACTACACTGACCTCAATCACTCCTACCCAAAGTTAGTTTCCCGTTGTCGAAGATTGATGAGCTAATGGACTCCACAACAGAGAACAAGCTCCTAAGCTTTATTGACATGCTCTTGGGGTACAACTAGATGGTGACATACCCCGAAAAGTAAAAAAATACTAGTTTCATTACCAGTAGGGCCATTACTATTACTAGGTAATTCCATTTTATCTCAATAATTCAGGTGCAACATATCAATGCCTGGTCAACCAGTTATTCAAGTAGGAAAAGGAAAAATGATGGAGGTCTACATTGGTGATATGATCACCAAGTCCTAGGTGGCAGAACAGCTCCAAGACCACCTCCAACAAACTTTCTAGATAGTAAAAGAGAATCAGATACGGCTTAATCCTGCCAAATGAGCCTTCAAGGTAGCAACATGAAAGTTTCTCGGGTTTATGGTTCATGAGAGGGGCATAGAGGCCAACCAAGAGAAAATCCGAGCCATCTTAGACCTCGAATCCCCCAGCCCCCTTAAGTAAATACAAGTTTTGACTGGCCAGGTTGCTGCTCTCGACTGTTTAATCTTACGATCAACCGATAATTGTCTCCCTTTTTTCAAAGCTATAAAGTAGAGGAGAAACATGAAGTGGGACCAAGACAGTGAGCAGGCCTTTCATTCTCTGAAAATGTAACTATCTTGCCCGTCGTTGCTAGTCAAACTGATACCCAAGGAAGAGCAATAGATGTACCTGGCCATATCGGAGATAGTGGTTACAGGGGCCTTTTTTATAGAGTGTAGGGATAGGGTTCAATGACCTATATACTATATGAGTCAGGCTCTAAATAGACAAGTGAGAAACTACTTTCCTGGAGAAGCTTGCCTTTACCCTTGTGTCTTCGGCTTGGAGACTACATCCTTACTTCTAGGATTGCACGATTACAGTTGTCACCAATCAACTTCTCTTCCATTTCATACAAATGCCAAACATGTTAGGGAGATTAGTACTCTAGGCTATTGAACTCACCCATTTCGATAACAAAAAAAAAGCCAGAACTACCATAAAAGCCTCGGCATGGCTGGACTTTGTGGCTGAGTTCTCTAGGAATTCTGATCCTGGTACCTCTTCGAGCCTAGACCTAGTCTTTCTAAAGGATCAAGAACTAGCAGAATAGCTAGCTGACTGAGATATTTGGACCTTGTATACTGATAGAGCATCAAGTTAAATAGGTAGTGGAGCTGGAATCATTCTAACCGATACAGACAGCATCGAATGCTGCCACTATTTTCGGTTCGAGTTCAGCACCACCAATAACGAAGCTGAGTACTAAGCTTTGTGGGTACAAAACAGAGTGGCGACCGAGCTCAAAGAAAATTACCTCCATGTGAGGAGTCATTCACAGGTAATCGTGAAGCAAGTTGAAGGGAAAATCGCGTAACAGAAGCATAAAAAATTGATAAATTAGGGTTTCGGTATAAATAAAAAAAATCCCGTTTTAATGACTAAAACCTTAACCCTAGATTAATTGATGTATATAAAAAGTATCGTACCTTTTTTTTCGTGATGATTGAACTAGCGTCGATTTGAATTCGCAAGATCTTCCAATCCAATCACGAACGTGAATCACCTAGGAATGTGGGCTCCCTTTCTTTTTAATTTTATACTTGAGGATGGAAACAAACAAAATCTTCTTCTTTGTTAGTCACAATAATCCTTCAAGTGAAAAACTAAGAACGTTCGGTCACTTGTGAATTATCAATCAATTTGATTAAAACTCGTGTGAACCTTGATTCAATGTTATACACAAAACCCTTTTGATGCAAAGGATACTAACCATTCTTTTACTAATGTCAATACACCTACATCGTTTCCGATGAGTAGTATATCATCACATAAAGAACTAGGAAAACAAACTTGTCACCTTTAATCATTTTATATACACGTGGTTCATCAAGGTTTTGAATAAATCTAAAACATTTCACGGCTTGATCGAACCATATGTTCCAAGATTTGGATGCATGCTTCAATCCATATAAGGATCTTTGCCACTTGCATACCCTTTCCTCTTGGCCTTTTCCATTGAATCCTTCTGGTTGAATCATATAGATGCTTTCGTCAAGACTTCATTTGAGAAAGTTGTTTTTATGTCCATTTGCCAAATCTCTAGGTCTAGTGATGCTGCAGTGGATAAAAGTATCATAATGGATTTAAGCATGGCCACAAGAGAAAAGGTTTCTTCATAATAGATACCTTTCTTCTATGTATAACCTTTAGCTACCAATCTAGCTTTAAAGGTTTCCACATTTCCATCCACTCATCTTTTCCTCTTGTATACCCAATTTAACCGGATGAGTTTTATCCCTTTAGGCAAGTCTATAAGAGACCAAACTTTGTTTTTGAACTTAGATTCAATTTCGGATTGCATTACCTTTTGTCAATGGCGAAAACCAACATCTTCTATTGCTTTCTTGTACGTATAAGGATCATCGTCATCCGCAAGATTCATTACAGATTCTCCTAGATCGATACATCTCTCGGGTTGTCTACTAACCCTCCCATTACAATGAGGTATATTAGATAGTTGGTCTTGTATTGGTACGGAACATACAATTGGGCTTGGTTGTGAAACCTCTTGTGGAATTGTATCTCCTGAAAGCTTATTCAGGAAAATTATACTTTTAGGCTCAAAATTATTCGTAAAGTCCTCTTCCATAAATTTAGCATTTGTCAAAACAAATAATTTAAGATCTGAAGGACTACATAAATAATATCCTTTTGTTTCTTTTTGATACCTTACAAATATGCATTTTTCTTAACGAGACTCCATCTTTTCTATCTTTCCTTTTATCACATGCACAGGACATCCAAATATCATTAAGTGTTGTAAACTAGGCTTTTGTCCGGTCCATAACTCATGTGGTGTTTCAGAAACCAACTTAGATAGTACATTATTTAGAATGTACATAGCAGTTTGTAAAGCATATCCCAAAAAAGAATTACGAAGCATATCCACCTCTAGCTTGAATGCTCATAGGTCCACACACAACAGTGTGTATCAGTCCTAAACATTCGATGGCTCTTGTGCCTTTAGTCATAAACGACCTTTTGGTCATTTTACCTTCCAAACAAGATTCACAAGTTGGTAGATCATCAACCTGTAAGTCACTTAGAGGTCCGTCACTAACCAATCTTTTAATCCTATTAAGGTTAATATGACCTAGGTGCAAATACCATAGGTAGGTTTCATCTTTTGATAATTTTACTCTTTTATGATTAGGTTCTAATGATTCCGTGTTTAACAAGTGAGAGATATTTCTATAAAAGTAGAATAAATTGTTTTCCAATGTACCTTCGAAAACAAATTTGTTATTCTTACTAATAATAAAACCTTTATTAAAAGTAACCAAATATCCAAATTTGTTTAGACAAGAGATCAAAATTAAATTCCACTTGAATTATGGTAAATAATAAGCATTTATTAAAACTAAATGCCTATAAGAATCTAAGCTGATTCTAATATCTCCCACTACACTAGTAGACACCAATGCTCCATTGCCTAAATGCAAGTTGAATTCATAATTATTCAGTCTATTCCTTTGACCCTTTTCCCCATAAAGGAAACACTTCCCTTTGATCTTGGTTACTTTCTTCGTTTCCTTCTAAGAAGGTTCAAGTTGCTTTTTCTTCTATTGTCTCTGGATCTTCTTACGGGACTTTAACAACAGCAACTTACCAAGCATATGAATCTCTTGACCCTTGCCTTTCATAATGATTATCATAGTGCTTTGAAAATCTTGCATCATGCCTTGCAAGGTGTATTCCTTATTGTTCAAGGTGTAGTCCAACTTAAACAGATCAAAGGAATCTAACAGTGAGTTGACGATCATGTCAATTTTCATCTTATCATCTATCTCAGCACCATTCAGTTTAGCAATGTTTAGATGTTCTATGACTTTGATAATGTGATCTTTCATAGCCTGTCCAGGTTTCATCCTAAGATTCATGAAAGCAGTCATTGCCTCTCTCTTAGTCGTCTTAGACCTCAAAGCTAACATCTCTTATAGAGACATCATTATATCAACAACGGTTTCCATTCCTTCATGTTGTTGTTGCTGCAACACGTCGGAGATGATGGCCATAATGTAACGTACATTTAGTCATCTCATCTAAAGACTTCCACTACTGATACTCACATATTTGCTCTTGAGTAGATTCATTTGTTTGTTGGTTAAGGAATAGGCATAATGAATTTTTATTTTTCAGCTTGTAATAACAACCCAATTTTCCTTTTCTATGTGACATAATTGTAATAAGTTAAAGCATTATCTTTTAGGATGTTGATTAGGGATGGGGTCATGATTTTTTTTTAATAACCAAAATTATATAAGTAAATAATCATGATAAAGCACTTTCGAATATTTATCTTTGTTAACGGGAAATTTTCTTAGAATGAGAAAATCCCTATTAACACCCTCAAGACCACTACCACGAAAGTGGTGACCGGGTCAGTATCGTTGATACCTGACCTGTTAAGAAGTAAATGAGAGGCTGGATCACTATAACAGTAAACGGGAGCTTTTATTTTTGATTATCAGTTTCGAAATACAAATCACTCTCTTGTAAGCTCACAGTCTCTTTAGGATCTAGGAAGGTGGCTACTCCGTGCTTGTCGAATTGTGGAAACAAAGGTGGCCATGTTCTGAGTACAAAATTTAGGCCTTCCCCTCTTTTTTTATTTTCTTTTTTTATGTCATCCTTGGCCCTATTTATATATGGTCCAAGTAGGTTTGAATGTGCTGATATCTCGCCACGATCCTATGAATCTGTTACCTCCTTATCGGGCGGAATCCTTTGTTTAAAAGTTATTGACTTCGAGTAAATAACGGAAATGATGATATTGTTAACGAAAATGAGTTTGTTTCCTTTTAGGAATCAAACTCTTGACTCACGCGTAAACGGAATTAACGATATGATCTTGTAGGTTATCGGGGCATGGCTTTTCTTGAAGGTCACCGAGCTAGCTGTCTATCATCTCATAGAGTGAGGTAGATCCATGCTTCGACTATGTTCTTAGAAAATCGGGATGGACTTTCCTTGATCCTTTGGAGCTTGAGTTGTCCTTGTAGACATTCCTAGGAGGTAGCCGGGGTAGTGTAGATTTAGGCGTGATTCCTCTTTCATGCCCAGTAGGGACAACGGGCTACAAGTGTGGTTGGCGGGCTTCTGTCTAAGACTACTGTTAAGTTTGTCCTCCGAAAGTCTTAACCCGGAGAAAGCCCACTTTGCTTGTCGGGCTTCTCTCGAAAGTCTCTTAAGCTTGAAGACCCCATCTGGCTTTCATGGGGTGGTTGAGGAGCTCGTCCTCAGGAAACGAGGTTTCCCGATAGGTGGCCTGGAGAAGCCCGGGTTCCAGTGTTCATTTGAGGGCTCGTCTTGGTCTCGCCTAGCTTGTTTTCTGAGAGTTTTGAAGCCGGGCTGGCCTTACTTGCTCATGTGGGGTAGCTTTATGGTCTACCGGGCTTCATGAATGTCGATTTATGGGCTTTGGCTTATGGCGGGTAAGTGGAAAATTTCTCTTTGACCCCTGGCCAAAATTTTACTATTAATAGAAGTCAACTCTGATTTGAACACCAGAGGTAGAGTTGGGTTTGGAGTCAGATTCCTTGTTTGATTGGGAAATTTTTCTGTTTTAAAAATAATTAATGAGAGCGAAATCTTCTCAATAATTACCTAATATTGAATTCGAACTAGTGTTCTCTTCGAGGAAAAAAAACGGTCATAAAACGGCTCTCTCCGTGACCCTAGGCGATCTTCCTGAGGTTATCGCCGATATCATTACCCTTAACTTCTATTTAAATCGTTCTTACAATCACTTCCATCATAATTTCTCAATTTTCGAATTTTCAAACTCCTTCTTTCTTGCTGCCCTCTGCGACTTCCCCATAACTTCCGCTTACTTCCAAATTCTTCTCATCCGTCAATGTAGAATTTAACAGACAGTATCGAAGCCTTGGTTGAGGGAACCAGAGGCCCGAACCTAGTTCCTCGTAAACGGGTGCGAGGAATTTATAGTGATGAGGAATCTTCTCCGGTCCGCCAGCGTCGTCGTTTTAGCAGAAACGTCTCTATTGGCTCCGGCTTCTTGAACTAGCCCGACAATCCTCTAAACCTAGTTGACGAGGATTCTAGTGCTGGGGAGAGAGTCGACACTGTCGGGATGGTTCAAGCTACAGTGGTGGGGCTTCCTTCAGCGATGACCTTTCCTTTCAAACCCTGGGTAATCCTCGACCCTATCGTTGACCCTCAATCGATTATCCACCTTCGGGATAAATACGGCATCCCTAACACCGTTTCTCTCACTGTCCCCTACAGAAATCACGATGTCTTCAACCCGCCCAAAGACGTACTTCCCATTCATGTCACCGCCCTCGAGAGTGGGTGTTGTTCCTTCTTCATCCTACCCTTTTACGGGCTCCCAATGCCCTTCAACTGGCTCCGCTCCAACTAATGCTTGACTTCTAGAGGCACTTAGTCGGCTTCCTCGTGCTATGAAGTGAGTAGTACGAGATGAGCAACATAACTAGGGAGCCCAGGGCAGAGGAGCTTGCTTTTTAATTCCAGATTGAGAGCATAGCTGGGGTCCCTTGGGGTCAATTTTATGCCAACGCCAAGAACAAATTCAATTTTATCATTTTCGGGGCTTCAAGGAAAGACCCTGCTTGGAAAGAAGAATAGGTACTAGCGGGGGGAGATTAGGGGAGCTCTGTTTTCATCGGCAGGCATCAGCTCGCGGTCCCTTCTACTTTTAGTGAAAAACCCTCGTGGGATCGAGATTACTTACCTGCTGAGTCTGAGGCTGTGTTGAAGACCATCATGGCTAGGAATTATCTTAATTTAAGGTTTCCAACTACTGACCCCTTCGACTCTCGCAGGGTGAACAAGTACCTGCGGATCTGTGACGCTACTCCTCGTAAGTATCTTGCTTTATCAACACTGCCTTCCCAAGTGAAGTCCAAGATGGCTATTCTTGCATCTCGGGCAGCGAAGGCTCTAAATCGAGGAGGACCAGCTTCCCAAGCCGTTGATACGTCCACCTCTACCCCTTCACCAGTAGTTCCTGCTGCTTTAACTGATGCTTTCCCGGTAATATCATCTCCTTCTGCTGATCTAGCTGCCACCCAGGTAGTTCAGGTTCCTAGAGGTCCCGAGGTGGGTCAGGACGAGGTTCTGAAGCAATTCATGGCATCCTGTCCAGGTGGCGGGCTTTCTAGGATGACATCGATGCCTATGGACATCATGGCTACCAAAGGGTCTGCCCTTTTAGCTGAGGTAATCGTTGCTTTACTTCCTTATTCAGTAGCTTGATTTATCATTCCCTAACATGAGTTCCCTTTGTAGGCCTTCAAGTTTCAAGTAGCCATGGGACATCAGGTGGCTTTTCTCAATGACCGGGAAGTTAAGGCTGAGGCTGAGGTTGAGCAAGCGATTGGGTTGCTGGCACGGGATCAAACCCTGATACAGGAGATGACCTCTAGCCAAAGGGGAATAGAAACATAACTGGTTGAGCTCCAATGCGACCACGAGAGGTTGAAACAGGCCTTTGATTAGAAAACTCTCTGATCGAAGCGGCGAGCTTGCCTGCGGGATGATTAGAAGGAGAGGCTCAGGCACTGTATGTCGAGAACCAAGCTCTGCAAGCCCAAATTGCCAAGCTCTAGGCCAAGGTGGAAGCCTCTTTCAAAAAAGGGTACTTCAATACCTCCTATCTGGTTGCGAAATACCCCCCCCTCCCAATTTGATCTCTCTAGCATCCCCGTCTTGGACAGGAAAGAGGTTATGTCATGAGCTACAGAGATGTCACACCCTGAAAATGATGGAGCAGGTCTTTCTACTGGAGAGGGAGTTAGGAAGCGGTTTGAAGTACCATATCTGCCTCATCCTGTTTCGACCTTCCCAACGTTTGGTCCTGGCAAATCCTTGAGGGGGGTCCAAACTGATAAGTTAGAGGGAGACTTTGCTGAAGCCCGAGATCCTTCATTGGTGCTCTCAAGAGTTGAGTCAATAGAAGGCGTGATTATGCCATAGTCAGTGGACAGCCTTATTGATGCAGCCATACCGCATGAGGTTATGGCTGTGATCAACGAAGTTATGGAGAACGACCCTGTTGACCCTGAAGTAGCTGAGGCGAATCCCCAAAAGGAGGTGGCAGAGGCGGTAGATGTAGCTGACTTGGATGAGCTACCACCAGAGAGGAGAGCATGGAGTGAGGTTCATTCTGTGGAAGAGGAGGTTGAAGGTCATCAGGAAGATGAAGAATCTTGAATTCTCCTCTTGTTATTCATTTTGTGTACCCGGAAAAGGGGGTGGACATCGTATCTTTAACCGTGTCTGATCCTTTATCATTTCATTTTCTTTTTTTTTTATCCCAGAATTAGGGGTTGGGCTCCCTGCCTAATGTAGCCTTATTAGGGAATAGGCTCCCCCGTACATCAATAAATTTTAACTTTAGATCTAGTTCACACTTCGACTTGCATGTACTTTCTCGATCTCCCTCTAGGTCCAGCATCGATAGCAAATTGACTTATCTTGGGGGGAAATAACAAGATAAGAACACTGTTTAAACGTGAAAGCGGAAAGCTAGCTCGGGCTTTCTAGCTAGAAAGACTCGTAGCTCAACATCTTTAGTCGATAGTCCCTAGATTGATCGTAGGCCTGTTATAGTAAGCAACCGCATATCAAGGGAAACTTAGTAACCAGTTAATAACTATGGTATTTAAAGTTTAAGTAAATTGAGCCCTCCATCCTTAAGCCCCCTTAATGGGCTGTAAACCGAGTGAGGCATCATGTAAATGACTGTTTAGCCTCCTCCTAGCCTAGGGATCGGGTTGGCTTCCGCGCTATTAAACTTGAATCCTTTTTGGTGGTGGTAACTTGTCTAAGGTTTCAAGAGGGCTATCCAGCTACCTCTTGGTCTTGAGATCTGGATGGCAACTATGCTCTTACACTTAGACCCATCTTGGGGGTGGTAGCTCGACCAAGGCATCATGAGGGCTATCTAGCTATTTCCTGATCATGAGATTTGGATGGTAACTATGCTCTTACACTCAGACCCTTCTTGGGGTTGGTATCCCGACCAAGGTATAAGGAGAGCTATCTAGCTATTTCCTGGTCTTGAGATCTGGATGGCAACTATGCTCTTACACTCAGACCCTTCTTGGAGGTGGTAGCCTGACCAAGGCAACAAAAGGGCTATCTAGCTATTTCCCGGTCTTGAGATCTGGATGACAACTATGCTCTTACACTCAGACCCTTCTTGGAGGTGAAAGCCCGACCAAGACATCAGGAGGGCTATCTAGCTATTTCCTGATCTTGAGATCTGGATGGAAACTATGCTCTTACACTGAGACCCTTCTTGGGGGTGGTAGCCCGACCAAGGCATCATGAGGGCTATCTAGCTATTTTCTGGTCTTGAGATCTTGTTTGCAACTATTCTCTTACACTTAGACCCTTCTTGGCGAGGAGTAGTGCCCGACCGAGGCATTAGAAGTGGCTAGGGGGCTTCCCTGACCTACCCCTGGTCCTGGAGTGGTAATGTCGAATTTCCCACGTAGACCCAAATCATTGTAGAACATAGTTGAAGATGGAGAAAATAAGAAAAAACAGGCTTTATTGATATGAAAGATTAGGTACATTATTGTCGGAGATAAAAAGAAACTAGGCGGAGGCTTCTTGCTCATGAGTCCCCTATTAAAGGGTAGAATTTTCTTAAGTGATCTGCATTCCAAGTATGATCGATGAGTCGACCATTTATATCCTCAAGCTTGTATGCCCCAATACGGATCACCATCTTTATTAGGTATAATCCTTCCCAGTTTGGCCCTATGACCCTGTCTGACCTCTTCTTGGTATTCAACGTTACTTTCCTGAGAACTAGGTCCTCTTCTTTGAAGTTTCAGGTTTTAACCCTCCTGTTGAAGTACCTAGCCATCCTGCTTCGGTAGATTGCTACTTTCTCGGCTATTCGATCTTGTTTCTCTTCCAAAAGGTCCAAGCTAGCTCGGAGCTTACTTTCATTGCTCCCTGGTTCAAAATGTTGGACTCTAAAGGAGGTCAACATGTGCTCGATAGGTAGGACTGCTTCAACCCCGAAGGCTAATAGTAGGGCGTTTCCCCGATAGCTGTTCTCTTTGTAGTGCGGCAAGCCCAGAGGACCTCGGGAAGCTCTTCTGCCCATCTACCTTTCTTCTTCAACAACTTCTTAATGGTTTTGTTCATGAATTCCACCAGTCCGTTGGTCTAGGGGTTGGCTACCGAAGCAAACCAAAGGTCGATTCCCAAGCCTTCGTAGAAATCTTTGAATCGGCCATTATCGAACTGTTTTCTGAGGTCAGCTATAATGACAGGAGGGGTTCCGAATCTGCAAACTACATTAGTCTTGATTAACCTTATTGTGTTTTCTTATGATATCTGAGAGAGCGGTCCGGCTTTGACCCATCTTGTGAAATAATCAATTGCCATGATAGCATGCTTGGCTTTACCCGAAGCGGTAGGAAGCGATCCAATCAACTCGACTCCCCACATCTTACACCAAGCTTTTCGCGTCATGATGGATGGTTGGCCAATAATATCCCATGCAAAGAACTTGATATGCCAAAGCCTCTCCACCAATGTGGTTCCCGTATTCCCCGGAATGGACCTCTCTCAAAGCCCATTTGGCATCTTCTGGGTGTAGACATCTGAGCAGGGAAAGGGATCTTCCCCTCTGGTATAGATGCCCATCCACTAAACAATACCGGACCAAGAGCCTTTGGACTCTCTTAGCTTGATCGGGCTCCCCGGGAAGTTTCCCATTCTGCAGATAATCGACTATCGGATCCATCTAGCACGGTTATCGATCCAAGGTATAAGCTTCCTTACTTGTCATTGTGCTAGGTAGGGGGATCACTTGAAGAGGGACTCCGTGGGGTAAGGTCTTGCCACCATATGCAGCTATCTTGGCAAGTACGTCAACTCGGTGATTCAGTTGTCGAGGTATCTACTCGATTTAAAATCCCTTAAATCTGCTCTTGAGTTGTTGAACCAATTTTAGACAAGCGATCATATTATCCCCTTTTGCCTGGCAGTCCCCGGAGACTTGGTTGACCATGAGCGAAGAGACGCTCTTAACATTCAAGAAATGAACCCCAAGCTCAATGGCTACCCTTATTCCGGCTAGAAGGGGTTCATACTCTGACTCATTGTTCGTGACTTTAAATTCAAATCAGAAACAGTGGCAACACTCAGTTCCTTCTAGGTCGATTAGGACTATGCCGGCTCCTCCCCCAGCTTGCCCGGAAGCTCCATCAATGTAGAGGGTCCATGACTCGCAACCTCCTGGCCAGTTGCCAGATTCTAGAAACCTCTCGGGGTTACTGAAGGGAAAAAACGGTTCATAACACAACGGAAGCGTGATAAAAAAAATTTAGGGTTTGCGTATATATATAAAAAAAATTTCCTTTATGCAACGAGAACCTTAACCCTAGATTAACTGACATATATAAAAGTATCGTACCTTTTACTCGTGACGATTGAACAAGTGCCGAATTGATTTCGCAAGATCTTCCAATCCAATCATAAACGTGAATCACCTTTCTTTAAATTGTATTCCTGAGGATGGAGACAAAGCAAAAATATTTTCTTTGTTAGTTACAAAAATCCTCCAAGAGAAATATCCAAGAACGTCCGGTCACTTGTGAATTATCAATCAATTTGATTGAAACTCGCGTGAACCTTGATTCTATGTTGTACACAAAACCCTTTTGATGTAAAGGATATTAGTATACTATCGAAAACAAAAAGTTCCCTTTTTTTCTCTACTTGGTCGAATTCACACACTATTGTTTAGAGATGATCGAATTTTGTCTAGAGTAAAATCTGAATTTTCTCCCTCAAAATTCCTATGATGGCCGAATTCTTTTCATAGAAAAATAAGCTTGGCCGAAATTCACCTCTAATTTCCTTAGTCATGACCGAAATTCTCATGCACATATATATATATAGGATCATAAATCCTTTCCTAAGAAGGATTAACTTGGATGTTAAGAATCCTTTCCTTAGGTGGATTTATTTGGTAGTTAAGAGTCTTTATCTAAAAGGAAATCTAACTTCTCCTATAACCATATGTGTTGCCGAATTTTACTCTTTGATGTAGATTATGAGAGTTTATTCTTTCCTAAGTAGGATTACTTGATGGACAAGAATCCTATCCTTAGGTAGATTAACTTGGTAGTGATGAATTCTTTTAAAAAAAAAAATCTACCACTAAGTAGTTTTACTTGGTGGCCAAGAATCCGAATCCTTTTCTGAAAAGAATTCTTTCCTACACTAAGACTCCTAATCCAACTCAATAGTGTATTTGTAACCATATTAAAGACTTCTTAATTTGATTAGATAAATAATTCCTTTTACTTCTCTACTTATCAAATATAGTTTTTAACATTAACTATACTACCAACAATAGTATAGTTTTAGGAGACCATCTCCTACTTGGAAAAAGATTTTGACTTTTAATTAAATAATTAATTAATCAACAAATTAATTAATTTCTATTTAATTAAATAATAAAATAAAAATAATATATTTAAGATATTCACAATAGCCTTTGCCGCCCATACGAAATATAAGGGCCATATATTATTTTTCTTATTTTATTAAATCCATTGGACCTTAATAAAAAGTCCACATGTGAACTAGACCTATTCTTACAAAAAGAAACAAGTTCTCATGTCTTAATACAATTCTAGATAGACCCCTAAATTAGTCCGGTAGAATATATCAAGTTATCCATGCAAGTTCGTATGGATTGAGGATCTTGGCCGGCTATCTAAATTTAAGCTCCAATAAACACAACCCAATCACAATCAACAAATGATTCACTTAGGTCCGATCTATTTAATTTTAGTTCATTCCACTAAAGAACTAAAATTGAACTCTTAAGTAAAGATAGAATAAGTTGATGTTACTCATTCATACCCTAAAAAACCTTATTGGAGAAAGTGTATCCTCGTGAAGAATACTAGTAATCGTCAAGAGCTCATAGACCGCCTATAGCTCTCCAAGTTACCATATGTACTCATATGACCATATTTTGAACTTGGATATTTTGAATTGTCCAGAAGTCATGTTTCAATAGACACTATTGAAAACTTAACGTTAAGATTTAATATCCAATACCTCAAAACATCCATATGATAGGATTTCTACTCTAATTCAATAAGTAGAGCCACGATGTCCATATCTATAAATTAAGTCCACTATCGATTAACAAATGAATACCACCAAACTATTGAGGATAGACTATGCTATATAATCGTACTGATTGATAGCTCAAATGCTAACACTTGCAACCATAAGTCCATCATTTATCTTAGGATTGAGATAGACTCTCTGATTATCTTCAAATGAAAACTTTTATCCATTGATGGTTTTAGATAAAGTATTTCTTTTTTATCCTATTCAACGCACCCAGTACACTAGATTATTTTGCCTAAAGACACCACACTTTGATGATTTTAGACTCATCATAACACATTTGATCTCACTCAAATGCTAGCAAAAGAAGCTACAACTTAGACAAGATAAAGGCGTCCAACCTTCTATCTTAAGTTGTGAATATTATTCAAGACTAACTAAAGAATTGTGTCTACCTCATACATATCTAGATATATGAACAATTATTCTTTTCTCATAGTCTTTTGACCTTATGATTAATTACTTTTGACAATTATAATAATTAAACTATAAATACTATAAGATTTGTTAAACTAAAAATCACTTTATTCATATGAAAAGATTGTTGATTACAATATTACACTCTTGTTATCGAGCATAATCCTAACAATCTCCCACTTACTCTATAGCAAATGTGTCATATCTCTCATCCCCATGTTCTCTAGATGCCTATCAAAACTCTTTTGAGGAAGAGCATTTGTGAAGGGATCCGCTAGATTTTCCGCTGACCCGATTTTGGTAATCGTCACATCACCCCTATGCACAATATCCCTTAGAAGATGATACTTTCTTTCAATGTTTTTCCTTCTCTTATGCCTTCTTGGTTCTCTCGAATTAGCCACTGCTCCACTATTGTCACAATAGATAGTGATCTACTTATTCACATCAGGAACCACTTCCAAGTCAATCTGGAATTGGCTGAGCCAGACATCCTCTTTAGCAGCCTCGCATGTGGCAACATACTCGGCTTCCATGGTGGAATCGACAATACAAGATTGCTTGATACTCCTTCATATAACTGTCCCGCCCCCAATAATATACACAAATTCAAATGTTGATCTCCTAGAGTCAGAATCTGACTGAAAATCAGAATTTGTATACCCAACCGGAATTAAATCCCCTCTAGAGTATACCAGCATATAATCTCTTGTTTTCCTAAGATACTTGAAAATATGTTTGACTGCCGTCCAGTGATCAGGACCAGGTTTCGATTGAAACCTGCTAACTATGCCTACAACAAAACAAATATCTGGTATAGTACAGAGCATTACATACATGAGACTTCCTACTACCGAAGCATATGGAATCATTCTCTTGAATTGCTCTTCATGCTCATTCTTAGGAACTTGTTCCTTAGAAAGTTTGATTACAGGTCTGAAAGGTAACATACCTTTCTTGGAATCTTGCATGGAAAACCTAGACAAGATTTTATCTATGTATGAAGCTTGGGATAATGCAATCGTTCTATTCTTTATATCCCTTATGACTTGGATACCAAAAATATAACTTGTTTCTCCTAAGTCCTTCATATCAAATTGCCAACCATTCTTTTATTGATGTCAATACACCTAATCGTTTCCGATGAGTAGTATATAATCAACTTAAAGAACTAGTAAATCCAACTTGTCGCCTTTAATCATTTTCTATACACAAGGTTCATCAAGGTTTTGAATAAATCCAAAATCTTTTACAGCTTGATTGAACTTTATTTTCAAAGATCTGGATGCTTGCTTCAATCTATATATGGATCTTTGCAACTTGCATACCCTTTCCTCTTGGCCATTTTCAATAAATCCTTCTGGTTGCATCATATAGATGCTTTCATCAAGACTTCCATTAAGGAAAGTTGTCTTGACATCCATTTGCCAAATCTCTAGATCTAGAGATGACGCAATGGATAAGAGTATCCTAATGGATTTAAGCATGGCCACATGAGAGAAGGTTTCTTCATAATCGATACCTTCCTTCTGTGTATAACCTTTAGCTACCAATCTAGCTTTAAAGGTTTCCACCTTACCATCCATTCCTATTTTCCACTTGTATACCCACTTGAACCCGATGGGTTTTATCCCTTTAGGCAAATTTACAAGAGACCAGACTTTGTTTTTGAACATAGATTCAATTTCGGATTGTATTGCCTTTTGCCAATGGCGACAATCAACATCTTCCATTGCTTCCTTGTACGTATAGGGATCATCGTCGTCCAGAAGATTCTCTTTAGATTCTCCTAGACCGATGTATCTCTCGGGATGTCTAACAACCCGACCATTACGATGAGGTATGGTAGATTGTTGATCTTGTGTTGTTACGGAACTTACAATTGGGCTTGGTTGCAAAACCTCTTATAGAATTATATCTCCTAAAAGCTCATTTAGGCACAAAATTATTCATATAGTCCTCTTCTAGAAATTTGGCATTTGTTGAAACAAATACTTTAAGATCCGAAGGACTATAGAAATAATATTTTTTTGTTCCTTTTGGATACCCTACAAATATGCATGTTTCTGAACGGGACTCCACTTATCTATCTTTCCTTTTAACACGTGCGCAGAACATCCAAATATCCTCAAGTGTTGTAAACTAGGCTTTCGCCCAGTCCACAACTCATGCGGTGTTTTAGGAACCGACTTAGATGGTACATCGTTTAGAATATACATGGCATTTTGTAAAGCATATCCCCAAAAAGAGCTAGGGAGCGTTGAATAACTCAACATAGACCTAACCATATCCAAAATAGTTATATTTCTCCTTTCTGCCTCCTGATTTTGTTGAGGTGTGCCTGGTGTAGAAAACTGAAATGTTTTTCCATTATCAATAAGATATTGCTGAAACTCACCAGATAGATATTCTCCACCACAATTGGACCTCAAGATTTTTATGCATTTCTCAAGCTGATTTTCTACTTCAGCTTTAAATGCTTTGAACATATCAAAAGCATCCAACTTATGTCTCATGAGATACACATAGCCAAATCTTGAGTGATCATCCATGAAAGTGATGAAGTACTCATATCCACCTTCAGCTTGAATGCTCATAGGTCTATACATATCAGCGTGTATCAATCCTGAACATTCAATGGCTCTTGCGCCTTTGGTCGTAAACGACCTTTTGGTCATTTTACCTTCCAAACAAGATTCACAAGTTGGTAGATCATCAACCTTTAAGTCACTTAGAGGTCCGTCACATACCAATCTTTTAATCCTATTAAGGTTGATATGACCTAAGCGCAAATGCCATAAGTAGGTTTCATTTTTTGATAATTTTACTCTTTTATGATTAGGTTCCGTTGATTCCGTGTCTAACAAGTGAGAGATATTTCCATGCAAATAGAATAAACCGTTTTCCAATATGCCTTTGCAAATAATTTTGTCATTCTTACTAATAATAAAAGTTTTATTAAAAGTAACAGAATAACCAAATTTATTTAAACAAAAAACTGAAATTAAATTCCTCTTCAATTGAGGTATATAGTAAACGTCTATTAAATCTAAATGCCTATAAGAATCTAAACTAATTCTAATATCTCCCACTGAACTAGCAGACACCAACGCTCCATTGCCTAAACGCAAGTTGAATTCGTTCTTATTAAGCCTTTTCCTTTCCTTGAACCCCTGTAAAGAAAAACAAACATGATTAGTGGCCCTAGAGTCTATGATCCAAGAATCCATAGAATCCGCCAAAAAACATGTTTCAAAATAATTAATATTACCTTCTTCCTTTTTGTCTTGAGATTTTGGGCAATTTATTTTCCAATGTCCCGTTTCACCACAAAGGAAACACTTTCCTTTGATCTTGGTTACATTCTTTGTCTCCTTCTTTGTAGGTCCTAGTTACTTTTTCTTCTGTTGTTTCTTGACCTTTTTATGGGCCTTTACAGTAGCAACTTTACCTACGGTATGAATCTCTTGACCCTTGCCTTTCACAAGGATCTTTTCCACACTTTGAACATCTTGCATCAGGCCTTGCAAGGTGTATTCCTTATTATTCAAGGTGTAGTCCAACTTGAATTGATCAATGGAATCCGACAGTGAGTTGACAATCATGTCAATTTTGGTCTCACCATCTATCTCAGCACCATTCAGTTCAGCAATGTTGAGATGTGCTATGACTTTTATCATGTGATCTTTCACAGCCTGTCCAGGTTTCATCCTAAGATTCATAAAAGCAGTCACTGCCTTTCTCTTAGTCATCCTAGACCTCATAGCAAACATCTCCTCTAGAGACATTATTATATCGGCAGCAGTCTCCATTCTTTCATGTTGTTGTTGCAACACGTCGGAGATGGTGGCCATAATGTAACATTTAGCCTTCTCATCAGAAGACTCCCATTGCTGATACTCATCTTTTTGCTCCTAAGTAGATTCAGTAGTAGGAGTAGATGGTTTAGGAGTGCACATAACGAACTTATGCTTTTCAGATTGCAATAGAAGCCCAATTTTCCTTTTCCATGTGACATAATTATCACCAGTTAAAGTATTGTCTTTAAGGATGTTAATTAGGGATGGGGTCTCGATTTCTGAACAATAACAAAAATTATATAGGTAAATAATCATGATTAAGCACTTTTGAATATTTATCTTGAATTAAATGAAATAATTCAATCGTAAAAATTCAACGGTGATCCAATACCTATAAATGTAACGCCTCTTTTGGGAGTTCGTAATATTTACTAGTTGGACTAGGTCCCACCTAATTGTTAACATAAAAACCAACATTTAAATTTTAACCTTGTGATTTTATTAACAAGAACTCCTGGGAGGATATTAATAAACTCACATTGAGTGTGTTACCAAGTTATCAACCTTCAATATAATCCCTCATGAATATTCCTCATTTGGGAGTAGATATCGTTTGGGCTAATTGTCTAGTCTATCCTTGTAAGGAAGTATCTTGCTAAATTCCATTCATGAATACCTCTTGGGAGGTTATTCACGAAACATAAAGCTCAACTAAACTTGGAGGCCGTAGGTGTTCCAAAACACCTTCTCCCACTCAATTGTTTAAGGCGTGTGATCGAATTCCAAAGAATGATTTACCAAGTTATCTAGATGCCAATTTAGATACTTAAACCATTCAATGCATGTTCATACCAAAAGAGATATATGAGTGGCACTCCTATTCTATATGACATGTTATCAAACAATGACAAACATTGCAATATTTACAAAAATATAAATAGCTACAATTTTGGTCCATCCTAGAAAAACAAGTAAATTACATATATCTTGGAATAAAACAACTCCTTTCTTGGCGAACAAGTCTTCACGTGACCTTCGTCGTTCGGACTCCCTCAACTACCTCCCGTGGGTGTGCGCACCCCTCGCCCTTACCCATGGGCGTGCGCATAAAGGGCTGCCATGCGCAGCCCATAACTACCAAAGGGGCTGCCGTGCGCAGCCCATGCCACAACAAACATGGCTGCACGCTCTTCGCACGCACGTTCATTGTTCCGGTTACTCCTAATTCTTTAAATCTTCGAGTCTTCGAAACTTGAATGTATTACAGAAGAATTTACATAACAAAATACTGCAGTTTTTTTTTATTACAACAAATAAAAATTAGTTCCAATAGACACAACCCAATCACAATCAACAAATGATTCACTTAGGTTCGATCTATTTAATTTTAGTTCATTCCACTAAAGAACTAAAATTGATCTATTAAATAAAGATAGAATAAGTTGATGTTACTCATTCATACCCTAGAAAACCTTATTGGAGAAAGTGTATCCTCGTGAAGAATACCAGTAATCACCAAGAGCTCATAGACCACCTATAATTCTCCAAGTTACCATATTTACTCATATGACCACATTTTGAACATGGATATTTTGACTTGTACAGAAGCCATGTTTCAATAGACACTATTGAAAACTTAACGTTAAGATTTAATATCCAATACCTCAAAACATCCATATGATGGTATTCTACTCTCATTCAATAAATGGAGCCACGATGTCCATATCTACAAATGAAGTCCTCTATCTATTAACAAATGAATACCACGAAACTATTGAGGATAGACTATGCTATATAATCGTACTGATTGATACCTCAAATGCTAACACTTACAACCATAAGTCCATTTATCTTAGGATTGAGATAGACTATCCGATTGTCTTCAAATGAAAACTTTTATCCATTAACGGTTCTAGATAAAGTATTTCTTTTTGATCCTATTCAATACACCCAGTGCACTAGATTCTTTTGCTCAAAGACACCACACTTTGATGATTTTAGACTCACCATAACACATTTGGTCCCACTCAAATGCTAGCAAAAGAATCTACAACTTTGACAAGATAAAGTCGCCCAACCTTCTATCTTAAGTTGTGAATATTATTCAAGACTAACTAAAGAATTGTGTCTACCTCATACATATCTAGATATATGAACAATTATTTTTTTCTCATAGTATTTTGACCTTATGATTATTTACTTTTAACAATTATAATAATTAAACTATAAATGCTATAAGATTTGTTAAACTAGAAATCAATTTATTCATATGAAAAGATTGTTAATTACAATATAACACTCTTGCTATCGAGCATAATCCTAATAGTTACATCTGCTACCGTGGGGGTTGCTTGTCCTAAAGGTATAGAGAGCTCTGCTACAAATTCTACTAGTGCCTGACCTTTTATTACGGTCCTAGGCTTATACCTTAAATCAAACTGGGTAAGCTCTAGGCCTATAGAACCAGCCTTCCTAAAACATCCGAGCTTTGTAAGAATTGACAAAGGGGTTGGTCCATCACCACTTCTATTGAATGAGCATGGAAGTAGGGATGAAGCTTCCTTGTCGAGATTACCAAAGCGTAAGCGAGCTTCTCCAACAGAGTATAATTTTTCTAGGGCTTGGTTAGAGCGTGACCCACATAGTAAATAGGTCGTTGGACCCTATCCCCGCATTCCTTGACCAAAGCCTAGCTTACGGCTGTTTCTGAAACAGCCAAGTATATTTGGAGCTCTTCTCCAGGACTTGGCTTATCCAACAGTGAAGGGCTTGATAGATACTTTTTCAAAGCTTGAAAAGCTTGCTCGCTCTCCTGATCCCATTTCATGTTTCTTCCCTGCTTGATGGCTTTGAAGAATGGTAGACACTTATCGGTAGACCGAGAGATGAACCTATTGAGTGCTGCTACTTTTTCAGTCCGGGCTTGAACCTGTTTAAGAGATGTGGGGGATTCTAGATCCATGATAGCCATGATCTTTTTCGGGTTAGCCTCTATGCCTCTTTCATGAACCATGAAGCCTAGAAACTTCCCTACAGTTGCCCCAAAGGCACATTTGGAAGGGTTCAACCTCATCTGGTTCTCCCTTAGGAACATGAAAGTTCTACGAAGGTCATCCAGGTTGCCATTCGAAGTTGAAGACTTGGTGATCATGTCGTTAATATACACCTCTATTGACCTTTCGATTTCAGGCTTGAACATCCGATTGACTAACCGCTGATAAGTAGCTCCATTGTTATTGAGCCCGAAAGGCATCACCTTAAAGCAGTACAAGCCTTGCGCTATGATGAAACTGGTATTTTCCTGGTCCGTAGGGTGCATCATAATCTGATTGTACCTTGAAAATGCATCAATGAAGCTCAAGAGTTTTTTTTCGGAGGTAGAATCGACCAGCTGATCAATTTTTGGTAGAGGAAAGCTGTTCTTCGGGCATGCCCGGTTGAGGTCGGTGTAATCTACACACATGTGCCACTTTTCATTTGCCTTTGTGACCATGGCCACGTTGGCAATCCACTCGGGATAACGTGCTTCTCGAATGAATCCCACCCAGGTCAGTTTGTCCACCTCTTCCTGAATTGCAACATTTCTTTTGGTGTTAAAGTGGCATTTTTTTTGTTTAATGGGTTTGAAGGTTGGATCAACTGTCAATCGATGAGAAGCTGATGTCATCGGGATCCCTGGCATCTTAGCATGACTCCAAGCAAAAATGTCGTTAAACTCTGTGAAGAGCCTGATCAAGCCTTCTTTCATTCCCGATTCAAGAGTGGCTCTGATTTTAATGACCTTTGAGGTATCGCTTATTCAGACAGGAATCTCTTCTAACTTATCCACATGATAACCACTGGCTCGATCCCTTCTTTGTTCCTTCATGTCGGGCTTTATAAGGCTGTCTTCAGGGTGATCGGTGGATCCTACATCTCTAAGGCTTAGTGTAGGGGTTGCCCTGTCTTGGATCGTTGTCACCTTGGTGAGTTGTTTTGCTGGAGCTGCTGGGTTGGCCGATACTGCGTAGCATCTCCTGACTGCTTGTTGATTAACCCAAACTTCCCCCACCTTGTCTCCTACTGGGAATTTCAAGATATTATGGTAAATAGATAGGACCCCTTTCAAGGATGATAGAAATGGCCTCCTTAATATTGCATAGTAGGCCGATGGGGTACCCACCACAACGAACTCGATCATAATATTCTATAGGAGAGGTGTGGCTCCAATGATCACTGGTTGGATTTTTGATCCAACGGGTGTGATTGAGTCCCCAGTGAACCCATATAATTGAGTAGTGCATCTATTGTAACACCACTGTTTCAAGTTTAGTTTTTCCAATGTATCTTTAAACAGGACGTCAACGTTGCTACCTGTGTCAACGAGTACACGGTGTACCATGCATTTTGCAATCTGAACCGTGATCACCATGGGGTCATCATGAGGTAGCACAGTGTTATAGATGTCCGCTTCGGTGAAAATGATTTGTGACAGCTGGGAGGGGTTGGTTGGTCTCTGTTCCACCTTAAAGATATCCCGCCCCTTGTCCGTACGAGGGACTTTCCTTGCATGGTTTTTCCTGGAACTGTTGAAGACGCCAGGCAGAGTAAGCCCCCCATTAATAGTATTTATTATCTAGATATCTTTCCGATCTAGGTTGAGAAAGGGGGAATCGGTATGTTGATTTGTTGGGGCGTTTGTTCTGGATTTTTTAAGTTTTCCCGGGTCTGGGGGCTTCCTTCTTTTGTCACTTCACAGCTCTCATGTCGTCATGTTCATATTGACCTTGAGTTGTTCGTCGACCTCAGTCTGCTCTAGAGCCCTATCATAGGCTTCTTGGTAGGTTTTCAGAGGTCTCTTAGCAAAAGATCAAAAAAGTTTTCTCGCCCACTAGTTTCTTCTGAAGTTGGTAAGGGTTTCTTTCTCAGTGAATACCCTCATCTGGATGACTTCCTTGTGGAAACGATCGACATAAGCCCGGAGGGTTCTCCTCTCTCCTGGATCATGTACTGTAGGTGGATCGGATCCTTCAGCCGAGGCTTAACCCCCTGGAATTGTAAGCAGAAATCAGTTGATAGCTTGGTGAAGGAATCCATACTACCAGCAGGTAGTTTCCTAAACCAGGTTTTCGTGTAATCCGTGAGCGTAGTGGGGAACATTCGACACATAGTGGCCCTGGTTATGTTCTGGACCACCATCTGTTGAACGAAGCTCTCTAAGTGGCTCAGGGATCCTCAGCCTTAGAGAATCTGTCAGTTGGCATTTTAAATTTGGGCGGGAGCTCCGCCTCCTGGATCCTTATAGTGAAGGGAGCATTCATTTCACTTAAAGACGGACATTTTCTACCAAGGCCGGGCCTGCTAGACTCTTTTCGGTTGCAAAAATCTGTTTGCTGGATGGTAATGCCCTTAGCGAGCAGTTGAAGGCGGACGTTTTCTACGAAGGCCGTTGCTTGATGTCAAGCTCGACCTGATTTCGTAGAGGGGGATCCAGAGCTCGTACAGTGGTTGGCTAGGCTGGAACCTGGCTATGGAGCCTGGATTTTCTCCCTTTCTTCAGGACCTTTTGTGTTGATGCAGCAGAAGGTTGTCCCGATGTGCCTGGCTATGAAAATACAATCACAGTTAAATGCTCAAGGCTAACCTAGAGGGGGGTGAATAGGTTAGACACCTTTTTCGAATGCCTTAGAAACAAACAAAAGTTTGTCCCTCTAGATTGCTTGTATCACAATGTACATATTAATTAAAGACAATTAATCAATATATAAACTACAGTAAAGTGTGATACAAACAAGTAATTGTAACATATACACAATCAATATTATAAAGAGCAAGTCAACATACAAAGAAAGTTCTATCCACAATACAAATATTAGAGAGATAGGGATAGAGAAAAGTTGACACAAGATATAACGTGGTAAACCCCCGAAGAGGAAACATCCACAGGCTAGCAGCCACTGGTAAACAAAATCCACTAGTAGATAAGACAAGTACAATCTCTCAAGTGACCTCTTCACCTAGAAACTACCCTCCAATCCTACTCTAAAAGTTGTCACCCTATGCTCAACAATCTGAGGCTTCACACCTCTTGTCAAGACTTCCTTGCTCACTTTATCCAGATCTTCACAACCCAAGGAAAGACTTCTTACTCAACTATCCGAGTCTTCCCGATTCTAGTCAAGACTTCTTTGCTCACCTATCCGAGTTCTCCGAACTCTAGGCAAGACTTCTTGCTCACTTATCCAAGGCTTCACACCTCTAGCAAAAACTTCTTTGCTCGACAATCTGAGGCTTCACACCTCTTGCCAAGACTTCTTGCTCAACACCATAGGTCTCACACCTATTGTCAAGACTTCCTTCTCACAAGGCATCTAGGTGATCATGAATGCAAAACGCAAACAAGCACGCAACATAGAATGCTATGATCAACACATCCAATGGAAAATACTAGACATGAGCATGAATGCACAAATCACATATAGTCTAGTTTATCATGCATGTGTAATCAATCTAGATTATGTAAGATATGTTCAACAATAATCACAACCTAGATACATGCATAGATTTATACTTGAATCATAAGATATGATCACTAAATCACAAGATTAAGCTTAAATCACACAAACCAAAAACATGCTAAAATCATATGACAATGTCAATTAGATTTAAGCAAAAGTTCTAGAGCATATTCCTAATCATAGATTCAACAAATCACATGAATAGCACAAAAGAACATAAGCACATGTATTATGTGAGAATTTCGGCCAAGAGAGCCTAATACATGTGAGGAACTATTTTTCTAAAAATCAATCAATCAAAGATCATTAAATAGTCCTAGAATTAAAGCTAGCACAAAACAATCCCAAACATGTGATAACATAGGCAAAATCAAAACCTAACTCAACACATATGATTTCAATTGAAATTCAATCTAGCTTTGAAAGTGTTCAAAACACAAATCAAAACACTCACAATATACAAATATATGTAGAAGAAGAAAACCCAAGGCAATTGACCAAGTTTTAAAAGAAAACTTGGAGAGAAAATCAATAACTTAGTTGATCTAGGTGCAGTCCCGTTTTTTATATGATTAGACACCAAAAACAGAAGCAAAATAAACTCAAACTTTCATAGAAAAGATGGAAGATAAATAGATGAACACTCTTAACTTTGAATCACTCAAATCAGAGTTCAAATGAAGAAGTTATGGTGTTTGGAAAGTGAAAACATTTATAGAGAAAATTTTTGCACCCTTGATTTGAATTTCTTCTTAGAATGAAATGTGAGAGGGAAAGAGTTTATAAAGAAGTGGGAAACTTGGACATGTGAAATAACAAAGAGGGGCCAAATAAAGCCAAGCAAGCTTGCTGCCCAAGATGGCACATGGGCATCTCGGGAAAGAAGACAATGCTTGCTTCTTTCTCCTTCAACCCTCCTTCGCGTTCTTCTACTGTTCTCCGGTCTCCGAACTCGGAATTCAAATCTGTTTACGGATTACGAACCATAACTCTCACACGGACATGAACATATAATATAATCAACACATAAAATAATAATTCAACTCGATATACGAATACAAAGACAATGTATGAAACATGAGTTGAAAGTGTAGTATCTTTTGACTTAGAACTTGAAATCATTAGTACGAGTAACCAAAATGACTGAAACTCAATCAAGAATGATTTAAGACTAAATTAAATTCAATATTCATGTTATACAAATATATACACACACAAACACAATTCACACTAGAATGCAAACTACATAGAGATAGTTTCCAATTATGCATATTCCAAAACATGTTATTTCCAAAACAATGCATGAGCATTCATCTTAGAGTGTGTGAATGTGTTATACATGGTGCACAACGATACAGGGACACATATGAATGAATTGTATATGTGTGCCTTTAATGGTGCACAACGATGTAGGGACACAAATGTATGATATGTGTGTGTATGCCTATAAAGGTGCACAACGATGCAGGGACACAAATGTATGATATGTGTGTGTGTGCCTAAGCCTTGTAAGAGAAAGATAAGGTCTTAGTATACCTTTGTAGAACCAAATTGCATCCTTTCTCTTTGAAGACTTAGAACTTGCTTTGACTTGTTGTTTCTTCTTCCTTGAAGCTTGAATCATCATAAACCTAAACAACTATGTCATTACAAGTAAACATCATTTTGATATGGAATTCATGCCAACACAAACTAAAACCTAACAATCTCCCCCTTTGGCAAATTCCATGTCAAAACACCTATACATTTACTACAAATATAAAAATGAAGATAGGTCACAAAATCAGTTCCTCACATTACAATGAGTAAGATTCCTGTAACTAATCTTCACTAACTCTTGAACTTCATCTTGATCTTTTCTTGAAGCAACCTACAAATCATCTCAAAGCACAATGCATATACAAGAGAAAAACAACAAATGGAAACATATAATATGGATAAGAATATACAATTAAGTCCATAAATACATGTATCTCCCCCTCAATACATTTCAAATACAAGAATTCTCAACCAAATCTTAAGACTAATTATTACATGCCATTGAAAGTCCAAAAATTCATAAAAACAACATAAAAAGGAAACTGTTAATAGCAAAATTTGGCTAGGGACCAAATAAGAATTTTCCACTTCCCTGCCTTCCTGCAAGGGTCCAAATTCGGGCTTGTATGACGGGGTATCAAGGTCCCCGAGGTCGAGCTATCACGCCATCCTACAAGAGCAAGGCAAGGCTGCCCATACCATCTGGGCATCTCGCATGTGTCCAAGCTTACCAAATAAAGCCCGACGAGACCTCGTCAAGCTTCTTAAACCAGGATAAAGCCTGAAGCTAGGTCGACGTGAAAGGACATGGGTTCCCCGACATCAAGGTATCTCGTGACACTCTCTTAGAGCTTGCTACTATCTCTACTTTCACTAGGAGACCATCAAGGTACCAAACTTGTCTTGCAAAGGCACTTCTGCCTCGTCGAGGTATATCCTCGACCTGTCCGAGCATAAAAGGAAGAAGCCCGTAAAGCGCCGTCGTCACCAAAAGTGCCAAGATCCACTGTAGATCTTGGCATGGTTAAATCAAATAGTAAGAGCAGTACTTGAGCGTACCTTTCCACCCTTCCAGAAGTGAGCCAAGGTCGTCTGTTTATGGCAAACACCTTACCAGGGCCTGCTAGCCAAGCCCGCTACCCCGCTAGGAAGCCTGCATAGTTAGGTCAAGCTCCATGATAAAGCTCGGTATAGCTAAACCAAGCTCCCAGCTACAAGGTTGGAACCCTATGGGATATTTCACCCCTAAAATGATTAGCACAAGCTCTATGGGAAGACCAGCATCTAGCTACGTGACAATCAATAGGTCCTAGAGGAACCCCGCCAGTGTACTGGATCCTAGGGTACATCGCCCTCAAGAAATATCAAATGTTACCTCAGGTAACCTCTATGAAGTACCTCTCCAAAGTGACATGCAGAACTAGAGCTCTCATCTCGGCAACGTAGGAAGAGAGGATTGGCTTCCATGACATTTAAAGTACCATTAATAAGGTCAACCGCATTAATGGAGGCGTTCAACCCAGTTAATGTCATGATCAACACCATTAATAAGAGATTATTCAACTCTTTAAGGGCCACCATTAGTGAAAGAATCCTTAAAGGAAATAAATACATTTACCTCCAAGATATCCTCCGTATCCGATTCTTTAGGGTCAACTACAACAGAAAATCCCGCCTATCAAGGAAGGAAGAGTCCGAAGAGGAAACAGTCACATCCCCTCCGAGATATTAGCCACGATCCGATCAAGTACATTAAAGGAAGAATCGTACTCAAGAAGGAGGGGAGGATTGAAGAATCCTGGACTTACACACCAAAGGTAGTCACCATTTATAAATATGCCTGTAAAAGGCATAGTAAGGGTCCGATCAATGACAGAAGATACATGCTTTGTTTAGAGATCTCTCGACATCGTCAATGTATGTATTACCTTTATCTAGAATATACCGGTATCGGTCTACATTCGACCGCCATTATAAGCTCTCCGGACCAACTACGTTGTATTACTTCACCATTCTTGTAAGCTCCCCGGAGCATTCTCTGATATATACATAAGGAAGGGTATTCCTCCTTCCTCCGGATACTGCTTTAGGGTTTTTCAGCATGTGATCATTCGTGATGCTTTTTCCCCCTTGGTTAGTCCATCTCCCTCTATAAAAGACTTGTGTATTTCCTATTATTTACTGTGTTACACATGTGTGTATACGGGCTAGGAACCGACCTCATTGGTCCTAGCTCTCTAATCTTTCTAACATGAGATCGGGAAACAACAACGAAGACCTAAGGAAAAGAAGCTAGACCTAGCGCTCTTATCCTCTCATCTATACGCCAAAGTTGCACGTTAAGATGAGGAGAAACCACACAGACCAGCTTGAAGAAAGTCGATGAGCTCTCCCGTATCATCTCTGTGGTAGAAATCGAGCTCTCCGACACTGGAGCTAGATAAGCCCTCCTGCTTACTTGCTATCTAGATCGGGGAATTATAGAAAGGAATCGGGCTCCAGAACCGAGCTCCAGGTACCATGAAGGGCTTCGACCCCGACCGAGGACCAGAACCATGACAAGGACCAAGATCAACCCCTTCATACCAGTAAAGAAACCTCGAGCTCCCTCGTTTCCTACCTACCACAAAGCTCAAAGGAAAGGATGACTTCTCTCCTAAATACTACGAAGCCCGGCAGGTGGGATGATTCCTCTCCTACCTACCACGAAGCTCGACGGAAAGGATGACTCGTTTACTACCTACTACGAAGCCCGGCAGATGGGATGACTCGTTGCCTACCTATCGCGAAACCTGATGAGTGAGATGACTCATCTCCTACCTACCACTCCATACTTAATATCCATACAAGATCAGGTCAGGTATCAACGATACCAACCCCGACCACCACCTCTGTGGTAGTGGTCTCGAGGGTGTTAACAGGGATTTCTCATCCTAAACAAATTTCCCGTTAACAGAAACTAAGTAACTAGCAATTCATATTAACTCTTTGTCCCCATTTTTGACATGAAATGATGCCAAAAGGTAAGAATCATACCATGAGACTCAAATACTAGCTACTAGATCCATCAAAGAAAGATGTGCGTGTAGTTGACCTAACATAATGCTTGAGAGGTGGTATTGAACTTGATGCAATACACTTTTCCAACTCTTTTATTCTAGCATCTTGTTTTTCAACTATAGCACTAAACTCATCAACTTTCTTCTTCAAATGCAAAGCCCAATCCGGAAGAATGTTTATGCTAGTTTCTTGACAATCAACTTGTGAAATGAAAAGTCCAAAAGTGTCACATATCTTACCCTTATCCTTATATGACATGTATGACACACGTTTATCTATAAAATTTTACAAGGGTTGTACCAACATATCATCTCCACTACTTTGAACACCACAAAGAAGTTATAAACCCCGGTAATGCAAGCTTTTTATCTCCTCTAGTTGAGAAAGTCGCATTATCCAAATAAAACATGAGCAAATCCCCAAGGTTTATAGGTTTATTAGTCACTAAGGCATATTCCATTTTGATCTTGTCTTTATTCAACTCGGTTGAATTCGAAGATCCAATAATATTTGTGTAAATGAAAAGATGCCAAAATACACTTGCCTTAGTTAACTCATGTGGAATTTAGTGTGGTATCTGACGTCCCTCATATAAAAAAAGAGACTTATAGAATTGTCCGCTGATCATGAAATCTGGATACTACATATGGATGAATTGTCAAACCAGACAGATAATGGAGCAGGGATTGTCTTGACCGATCCAGAGAAAGTCAAATGTTGCCACAACTTCAGGTTTGAATTTAGCACCACTAACAACGAGGTTGAGTATGAAGTCTTGCTAGCGAGGATGAGGGTAGCCTTGAAGCTTGGTGCATATTTCCTCCATGTTAAAAGTGACTCACAATTGGTGGTCAACCAAGTGACAAGGCAGTACCAGGATAAAGGGGAAAATATTGTGGCCTACCTTGAAAAGGTCCAGGAACTGATGACCTGATTCGAGGGAGTAAAGGTATAGCAGATACTAATCGTGCCAAAATTGTCATATATTTTGGCCCTTAATTCCATTCCATTTCCTTTATCTTGTTTTCGAGCATATTTGATGTTTAATGGCTCAATTTATAGTGATTGAAGGCATTAATGGATTTTATGTGCTTGAGGCTAAAACCGGGACATTCAGGTGAAAAACAAGTCAAAATTCAATGAAAATGAGCTTTGAGGCATCGTGCTCGGGTCCTTACCTTTGGTGTGGAAAATATCGGTTGGTATAGTTCAAAAAAATTTCCTTTAAATGAATGAACCTTAGCCATTGATTAATTAACATATAATAAAAGTATTGTACCGTAAGATCTTCCAATCCAATCATGGACGTGAATCACCTAGGAGTGTGAGATACCTTTCTTTGAATAGTATACTTGAGGATGGAAAACAAACAAAATCTTTTTCTTTTGTTAGTCATAATAATCTTCCTAGAAAAAACCTAAGAACGTTTGGTCACTTGAGAATTATTAATCTGTTGATTGAAACTCGCTTGAACCCGATTCAATTGTTTTACATTAAACCTGTTGATGTAAAGGATACTAGTGCACTATCAAAAACAAAAACGTTCTCTCTTTTCTCTATGCATGGCCGAATTCTTCACACACCTATCTTAGAGTTGGATGAATTTTTCTAGAGCAAGAACCTAATTTTCCTCTCTTAAAAATTCTAATGGTTGGCAGAATTCTCTCACAAGACTTTTGTCTTGACCGAATTCTCTCACTAAAACCACTATACCGAATTCTTTCTCTGAGACCAAAAAATTCAACATGGTCGAATTCTCATATAGTAATATATATATATAGCTGGTTGTCAAATCCTTAGGAGGATTTACTTGGTAGGCAATAATCCTTTCTCTAGGAGGATTTACTTGGCATATCCTTGGTCGCCCATTCCAAATATTTTGAAGAGTTTCCGCATGTCTTGATCACACATGACCGCATCTCTCCAAAACTTTTGGATTTCAAAATCCAAAAAAAATCTAGATGGACCTAGAAATTGGTCCAGTGGAATATATCAAGTGATCCATGCAAGTTCATGTAAATTTGGGATCTTGGCGGGCTATCTAAATTTAAGCTCCAATAGACATAACCTAATCACAATCAACAAATGATTAACTTAGGTCGGATGTATTAATTTTAGTTTATTCCACTAAAGAACTACAATTGAACACTTAAATAAATAAAGAATAAATTGATGTTCCTCATTCATACCCTAGACAATCTTAATGGAGATAGTGTATACTCTTGAAGAATACCACTAACCGCCAAGAGTTTATAGACCGCCTATAGCAATCCCAGTTATCATTTTTACTCATATGGCCACATTTTGAACTTGGATATTTTGACCTGTCCAGAAGCCATATTTCAATATACAACATTGAAAAATTAACGTTAAGATTTAATATCTAATACCTCAAAATATCTATATAATGATATTCTACTCATTCAATAAATGGAGCCACGATGTCCATATCTATAAATGAAGTCCTCTATCGATTAACAAATGAATACCACCAAACCATCGAGGATAGACCATGCTATATAATCATACTTATTGATGGATCAAATGATAACACTTATAACCGTAAGCCTTAATTTATCTCAGGATTGAGATAGACTCTCCAATTGTCTTCAAGTTAAAACTTTTATCCAATGATGGTTTCAGATAAAATATCTCACTAAGATCCTATTCAATACACCTAGTGCACTAGAATATTTTGCTCAAAGACACCACATTTTGATTATTTTAGACTCATCATAACACATTTGATCCCACTCAAATGCTCGCAAGAGAATCTACAACTTTAGCAAGATAAAGACGCCTAACCTTTATCTTAAGTTGTGAATATTGTTCAAGACTAACTAAAGAATTGTGTCTAGTTCATACATATCCATATATACGAACAATTCTACTTTTCTCATAGTCTTTTGACCTTATGATTATTTACTTTTGACAATTATAATAATTAAACTACAAATACCATAAGATTTGTTAAACTAGATATCACTTTATTATTATGAAAAGATTATCAAATACATTATTACATTTTTGCTATTAAACATAATCCCAACACACTTCCTGTGCATCGGGTGTAGAGCAGATCAAGAAATATCACTGCACGGGTACTGCATGGGTTCCTTACCTGTGCACAATCTGTACACTACGCATACCAGCTCATCTGAAGATGGGTTTTCAGCGATTTTAAGACAGATTTTTTGAAATGTTAATAACACTCATGTTATTACAATAGGGGGTTAGAGTACCTTGGTCGAACCCATAATCAACAAGCATTTGCTTCATCCATAGGAGATTTGTGCAAGCATTCTCGACTGCTATATACTTAGCCTCAACCGTGGATAAGGAAATTAAGTTTTGCTTTTTGCAAAACAAAGACACCAAGTTGTTCCTTAGAAAGAAGCAACTGTTTGATGTACACTTCTTATCATCACAATTTTCTTACCCAATATGCATCATTAAAGCCAACTAATCTAATATTAGTGCCAAAAGAGTACCATATCCCATAGTTGGATGTTCTATTCATATATCAAATGATTCTCTTCAGGGGGAAAGATGGGACTCATTAGGATTTGCTCGGTGCTTAGCACTCACACCAACACTAAAGGCTATATCTGGTCTACTTGCAGTCAAGTAAAGCAAGCTACCAATCAGACAACGATATAGGTTTTGGTCCACACTTTTCTCACTAGTATCCTCACTAAGTTTCAATGTGGTACTCTTGGGTGTGTCATAATGTTTGACATTCTCAAGGCCAAATTTCTTCACTAGGTTCTTGGCATACTTAGCTTGGGATATGAAGATCCCATCATACAATTGCTTAATTTGCAAACCTTGGAAGTAATTGAGCTTTCCAACAAGACTCATCTCAAATTCATGAGACATAACATTAACAAATTGTTGGACTTTGGCTTTGTTGGTAGAGCCAAAACATTGTCATCAACATAGATTTAGCAATGAAACGCTCATCATTGTTTCCTTTGATGAACAAAGTATTGTCAACACTACCTCTAGAGTAGCTATTGTCAACAAGATAGAGAATGAGATGCTCTTACCAAGCTCTCGGTGCTTGTTTCAACCCATATAAAGCCTTCTTAAGGCGATAGACATGATTGGGTGGTATGGATCCACAAACCCGTTGGGTTCCTCAACAGACACTTCCTATTGCAAGAAGCCATTGAACATCCAATTGATGCAATTTGAACTTGTACATACAAGATATGGATAAGAGAAGCCTTATAGACTCAAGACGGGCAGCAGGAGCGAATTTCTCCTCAAAGTCGACACCCTTAACTTAACAGTATCCGTATGATACAAGTCTAGCATTGTTTCGCAAAATGTTTCCATCCTCATCCAACTTATTCCTATATGCCCTTTTAGTTCCAATGACATTGGTGTTTTGGGTCTAGGAACTAGAGTCCAAACCTCATTTCTTTCAAATTGGTTTAACTTTTTTTGCATAGCAAGAATCCAATACTCATAATTTTTTCGCTGAATCTCACACTATTTCTTAGAGCTTATCGAATTTTGTCTAGAGTAAAATCAGATTTTTCTCCCTCAAAATTCTATGGCGGCCGAAATCTTTTCTTGGAAAAACTACGGTTGACCGAAAATCTCTCTTGGAAATTGCTTAGGGCTGGCCGAAGTTCTTAAGAGATATATATAGGATCATAAATCCTCTCCTAGGAAGGATTTACTTGGTTGGCAAGAATCCTTTCCTTAGGTGGATTTATTTGGTAGTCAAGAATCCTTTTCTAAAAGGAATTCTATCCTCTTATATATATATATATATATATATATATATATATAAGGGCTGGCCGAATTCTTCATAGAATATATTAGGATCACAAATCCTTTCCTAAGAAGGATTTACTTGGTTGTTAAGAATCATTTCCTTAAGTGGATTTACTTGGTGGTTAAGAATCCTTTTCTAAAAGAAATTCTATCCTACACCAAAACTCATAATCCAACTCAATAGTGTATTTGTAACCATATTAAAGACTTCCTAATTTGATTAGATAAATAATTACTTTTAATTATCTACTTATCAAATATAATCTTTAATATTGATTATACTATCAACAATAGTATAATATTAGGAGAACATCTCCTACTAGCAAAAGATTTTGACTTTTAATTAAATAATTAATTAATCACCAAATTAATTAATTTTCATTTAATTAAATAATAAAATAAAATAATATAATTAAGCTATTCTAAATAGCCTTGCCGCCCAACACATATATACGGGCCAATATATTATTTTCTTATTTTATTAAATCCATTTGACCTTTATACAAAGTCCACATATGAACTAGATTCATTCTTACAAAAAGAAACAAGTCCACAAGCCTCAATACAATTCTAGACGGACCCCTAAATTGGTCCAGTAGAATATATCAAGTGATCCATGCAAGTTCGTGTGGATTGGGGATCTTGGCGGGCTATATAAATTTAAGCTTCAATAGATACAACCCAATCATAATCAACAAATGATTCACTTAGGTCCGATCTATTAATTTTAATTCATTCAACTAAAGAACTAAAATTGAACTCTTAAATAAAGATAGAATAAGTTAATATTTCTCATTCATACCCTAGACAACCTTATTGGAGAAAGTGTATCCTTGTAAAGAATATTAGTAATCGTCAAGAGCTCATAGACTGCCTATAGCTCTCCAAGTTACCATATTTACTCATATGACCACATTTTGAACTTGGATATTTTGACTTGTCCAGAAGCCATGTTTCAATAGACACTATTGAAAACTTAACATTAATATTTAATATCCAATACCTCAAAACATCCATATGATGATATTCTACTCTCATTTAATAAATGAATCCTCAATGTCCATATCTATAAATGAAGTTCTCTATCAATTAACAAATGAATACCACCAAACTATCGAGGATGGACTATGCTATATATTCGTGCTCTTTGATAGCTCAAATGATAACACTTACAACCACAAGTCCTCAGGATTGAGATAGACTCTCTGATTGTCTTTAAAGGAAAACATTTATACATTGACGGTTCTAGATAAAGTATTTCATTGTGATCCAATTCAATGCACTCAGTGCACTAGATTTTTTTGCCCAAAGACACCACACTTTAATGATTTTAGACTCATCATAACACATTTGATCCCACTCAAATGCAAGCAAAAGAATTTACAACTTTGACAAGATAAATGCACTCAACCATTTTTATCTTAAGTTGTGAATATTATGCAATACTAACTAAAGAATTGTGTCTACCTATTACATATCTAGATTATGAAAAATTATTCCTTTCTCATTGTCTTTTGACCTTGTGATTATTTACATTTTACACTTATAATAATTAAACTATAAATGCTATAAGATATGTTAAACTAGAAATCACTTTATTAATATGAAAAGATTGTCAAATACATTATTATACTCTTGCTATCGAGCATAATCCTAACAGCTGTAGGACTTGAACTTCTTTAACCTCTCGACTTTTGACAAATGTAGTCTTCTTTAAGGAAATGGTAACCATGCCTTCCACATATCCTATGCCTTTCTTATCACTAAGGTTTTTTCCACTTGATAACATCTTGTCAAGTATCTTGATTCTAGAAGTCATCATGGCAACCAACTCTTTAGCCTATCTAAGATCATCATTCAAGCTTTCTTCACTCTTCTTAGTAATGACAAGCTCTAACTACAAAATTTCTTCCAACTATCTTCCACTCTTCACTTTCTACTCAAGTGAGTCACCTTGGAAGTCAACTTAAGATGCTCCTTTTTCAACTTTTGAAACTCTTTCTTCTTCTTCATTCTAGAAATATCAAAGAACTTCATGAAGTCTTCATAGTTTATCTCTTTATCAAATTCGAACTTGGACTTAGATAAGGTACTCTCATCACTTGAGTCACCTTTTTCTTATTTGTCACTCATAACTTCCTTTTTTATTATGAGATAATGAGAAGGCAATAAAGTTTGCAACTTGACCTTTATCATCCGAAGACTTTTCTTCCTCCTCTAAGTCTTCGTTATCACTCAAAATGGCCACCAAAATGGCCACCATGGCCATTCCTTTCTTCTTCTTCTACTTCAAATTTGGACAATCGGAAGCAATGTGACCAAATCACTACATTCATGGCATTTAATGCCTTTCCTAGAGTTATTCTCTTGTTATCTTTCTGCCTTCTTGAAAGAAGTCATCTTCTTCACTACTTTTCCCTTGGACCCAAATATTTTCTTCTCAAACTTCATGAATTTCTTAAATATTTAAACCATGAGGGCCATCTCCTCATCTGAGTCTTCCTTCTCCACTTTAACCTTGGAGGTCTTCAATGCAATACTCTTTTGCTTCTTTGGAGGTATAGGAGTAGAAGTCCACCTAGACTTATAAGCTAGAAGTCTTCCAATGACCTCACTAGGTTTCATATTCTTGTAGTCACTATTCTCCTCAAGTGTCGTCACCTTTGATTCAAACCTTGATGGAAGCGACCTCATACTCTTTTGCTTGATTCTCCTATCCGAATAGGGGTCACCAAGTTGATTAGCCACCATGCTTAACAATCACAGAAGAGATAAGCAACCTAAGTGAATATATGGAAATATTCTAGTGAATACAAATCCTAGATATCAATTATCTAAATGCAAATGCAAATGGATTTAGCTAGAAGGGTAAAATGGTCATAAATCCTAGCTATCAATAAATAAAAAGTCTCAACCAACAATATGGAGGGTGACTGGAATTCAAAATTATGATAAGTTGTTAGAGCTGTTTACAAAGGATAGAGTTAATGGAGAGGGTGCCATAAGTGCAAATGAAATAGGAAAACAATGGGAAAATTAGGGTTGTGATTAGTTTGTAGATCTTGAACGTTTGGAAGAGGTAACAACTGATAATTTTAGTCCTGTATCCCCATAATGCAATTCTTAAGGTGCAAATTCCTCCAAAGTAAAGAAAAGGAAAGCCTCTATGGTAGATGCATTTGACAAACAAGTTGAGATGATTCAATTTGGTATAAATAATGTAGCTGATGCAATAAGGGAAGGAATAGGGATATTTATGTAGAGCTATTGAAGATTGGAGTCCTTGACAATCTACAACTTGATCCTTTTTCGTTTCTAGTTAAATCTCCATTTAAAACAAGAGCTTTCCTTGTAGTCCCATGTCCATGATGGTATGAACTTCTTTTGAATATGATGCATCCGACTAATGAATTTTAAGTTGACATAGTTGATCTTAACTCTTACGCTCTATTCTGAACAATATGGAAGCTATATTTTGTTATATGTCAACTAACATTGGCTGATTTTGTGATCTATGTCAACTAAGATTGACCGCTTTTATGAATTATGTATACTTTGGTAAAGGCTTTTTGCCTTATGTGTAAAGTACTGAACAATATGACTGCTATATTTGATAAATGTGTTAGGATTATGCTCGATAGCAAGAGTGTAATATTGTAATTAACAATCTTTTCATATGAAAAAAGTGATTTCTAGTTTAACAAATCTTATAGCATTTATAGTTTAATTATTATAATTGTCAACAGTAAATAATCATAAGGTCAAGAGACTATGAGAAAAGAAGAATTGTTCATACATCTAGATATGTATGAGGTAGACACAATTCTTTAGTTAGTCTTAAATAATATTCACAACTTAAGATAGAAGGTTAGGCACCTTTATCTTGACAAAGTTGTAGATTCTTGTGCTAGCATTTGAGTGGGATCAAAAGTGTTATGATGAGTCTAAAATCATCAAAGTGTGATTTCTTTGGACAAAATAATCTAGAGCACTGGGTGCATTGAATAGGATCAAAATGAAATACTTTATCTAGAACCGTCAATGGATAAAAGTTTTTATTTGAAGACAATCGGAGAGTCTATCTCAATCGTTAGATAAATGATGGACTTATGGTTGCAAGTGTTATCATTTGAGCTATCAATGAGTACAATTATATAGCATAGTCTATCCTCGATAGTTTGGTGGTATTCATTTGTTAATCGATAAAGGACTTCATTTATAGATATGGACATCGTGGCTCTATTTATTGAATGAGAAAAGAATACCATCATATGGATGTTTTGTGGTATTGGATATTAAATCTTAACGTTAAGTTTTTAATAGTGTCTATTGAAACATGGCTTATGGACAAGTCAAAATATCCAAGTTTAAAATGTGGTCATATAAGTAAATATGGTAACTTGGAGAGCTATAGGCGGTCTATGAGCTCTTGGCGATTACTGGTATTCTTCACGAGGAAACATTTTCTCCAATAAGGTTGTCTAGGGTATGAATGAGTAACATCAACTTATTCTATCTTTATTTAAGAGTTCAATTTTAGTTCTTTAGTAGAATGAACTAAAATTAAATAGATCAGACCTAAGTGAATCATTTATTGATTGTGATTGGGTTGTGTCTATCGGAGCTTAAATATAGATAGCCTGCCAAGATCCCCAATCCATACGAACTTGCATGGATCACTTGATATATTCTACCGGACCAATTTTGGGGTCCATCTATAATTGTAATAAGGCATGAGAACTTGTTTATTTTTGTAAGAATATGTCTAGTTCATATGTGGACTTTTTATTAAAGTCCAATAGATTTAATAAAATAAGAAAAATAATATATGGCTCTTATATATGGTATGGGTGGCAAGGCAATTAAGAATAGCTTAAATATATTATATTATTTTATTATTTTATTAAATGGAAATTAATTAATTTGTTGATTAATTAATTATTTAATTAAAAGTCAAAATCTTTTTCTTAGTAGGAGATAGTCTCTTAAAACTATACTATTGTTGGTAGTTTAATTAATGTTAAAGACTATATTTGATAAGTACATAAATAAAAGGAATTATTTATCTAATCAAATTAGAAAGTCCTTAATATGGTTACAAATACACTATTGAGTTGGATTAGGAGTCTTGGTGTTAGGATAGAATTCCTTTTTGAAAAGGATTCTTAATCACCAAGTAAATCTACCTAAGGAAATGATTCTTAACTACCAAGTAATCTTTCTTAGGAAAAGAATAAACTCTCCTAATCTATATCAATGAGAAATTCTGCCAGCCCATATGGATATAGGAGAAGTTAGATTTCTTTTTAGATAAGGATTCTTAACTACCAAATAAATCCACCTAAGGAAAGGATTCTTGCCAACCAAGTAAATCCTTCTTAGGAAAAGATTTATGATCCTATATATAAGTGTGTGTGATTTTCGGCCAGCCCTAATGATTCTATGATGATTTTTTCGGCCATGCGTTCAAGAGAGAATTTGGCATAGCAAGAGAGAATTTTGAGAGAAAAATTTAGTTTTTGCTCTAGATAAAATTCGATCAACTCACAGGTAAAGGGTGTGTGAATTCGGCCTAGAAGAGAAAAAAGAGGAACGTTTTTGTTTCAATAGCATACTAGTATCCTTTACATCAAAAGGGTTTTGTGTACAACACTGAATAAAGGTTCACACGAGTTTCAATCAAGTTGATTGATAATTCACAAGTGACCGGAAGTTCATGGATTTTTCTCTTGGAGGATATTTGTAACTAACAAATAAAAGATTTTGCTTTGTCTCCATCCTCAGGTATACAATTTTAAAAAAGGGAGTACACACTCCAAGGTGATTCACGTTCATGATTGGATTGGGAGATCTTGCGGAATCAATTAGGCACTTGTTCAATCGTCAAGAGGAAAAGGTACGATACTTTTATATATATCAATTAATCTAGGGTTAAGGTTCTCGTTGCATAAAGGGATTTTTTTTTATACGCAGACCATAATTTTCTAATTTTATCACGCTTCTGTTGCTTTTTTTAACCGTTCTTTTCCCTTCAATTGGTATCAGAGTCTGGTTGTACCCTTGATTAATTGATATATGTGTTCGTGAATCTTTTTCTTTTATTGTATATATGCATGTTTTAGAAAGAGATGAAACTCTAGGTATTCGCATATATATTTACATTGGAATGTATGGATATATATATGTTATATATATGGTTTGTTATTGCTCAATTTTGATCCTATAATTTCAATGTATTTTGTTTTGGTATTGTAACAAGAAGGGTGGTCTATTATCGCCATAATTTCCTTCTTGGTAGTTGCTAAGTTTTTTTTTAATATTTTGTTGTTGTAATAATAATAAAAAAAAAACTGCAGTATTTTATTATTTAAATTCTTCTGTAATACATTCAAGTTTCGAAGACTCAAAGTTTTGAAGAATTATGAGCAAACGGAACAAGTTTGGGACCGTGCGAGCCGTAACAACAAACGTGCGTGCGAAGAGCGCGCAACCACGTTTGTTGTGGCATGGGCTGCGCACGGCAGCCCTTTTGGTAGCCATGGGCTGCGCATGGCAACCCTTTTTGGGTTTGCGGCATGGGCACGCCCATGGGAAAAGGAGGTGTGCAAACCCATGGGAGGTAGCCGAGGGAGTCCGACAACGAAGGTCGCGTGAATACTTGTTCGCCAGGAAAAGAGTTCTTGTATTCCAACATATATGTAATTTAGTTGTTTTTCTAGGATGGACCAAAATTGTAGCTATTTATATTTTTGTAAATATTGCAATGTTTTTCATTATTTGATAACATGTCGTATAGAATAGGAGTTCCACTCATATATCTCTTTTGGTATGAACATGCATTGAATGGTTTAAGTATCTAAATTGGCATCTAGATAACTTGGTAAATCATTCTTTGGAATTCGATCACACGCCTTAAACAATTGAGTGGGAGAAGGTGTTTTTGAACACCTACGGCCTCCAAGTTTAGTTGAGCTTTATGTTTCGTGAATAACCTTCCAAGAGGTATTCATGAATGGAATTTATCAAGATACTTCCTTACAAGGATAGACTAGACAATTAGCCCAAACGATATCTACTCCCAAAGGAGGGATATTCGTGAGGGACTATATTGAACGTCGATAACTTGGTAACACACTCAATGTGAGTTTATTAATATCCTCCCAAGAGTTCTTGTTAATAAAATCACAAGGCTAAAATTGAAAACATCGGTTGTTATGTTAACAGTTAGGTGGGACATAGTCCAATTAGTAAATATTGCGAACTCCCAAAGGAGGCGTGACATTTATGGGTGTTGGATCACCATTGAATTTTTACGATTGAATTACTTCATTTAATTCAAGATAAATATTCAAAAGTGCTTAATCATGATTATTCACTTATGTAATTTTTGTTATTAAAAAGAAATCATGACCCCATCCCTAATCAATATCCTAAAATATAATACTTTAACTGATGATAATTATGTCACATGGAAAAGGAATATTGGGTTGTTGTTACAAACTGAAAAGTATAATTTCACTTTGTTTATTCCTGAACCACCAAACTAATGAATCTAACTCAGGAAGTAAAAAGATGAGTATCAGTAGTGGAAGTCTTCAAATAAGATGGTTAAATGTACCTTACAATATGGCCATCATCTACGACGTGTTGCAACAGCAACATGAAGGAATGGAGACTGCTGCCGATATAATTATGTCTCTAGAGGAGATGTTTGCTATGAGGTCTAGGATGACTAAGTGAGAAAGGCAGTGATTGCTTTTATGAATCTTAGGACGAAACCTGGACAGGGTGTAAAAGATCACATGATAAAAGTCATAGCACATCTCAACATTGTTGAACTGAATGGTGATAAAATAGATGGTGAGACCAAAATTGACATGATTGTCAACTCACTATCGGATTCCTTTGATCAATTCAAGTTGGACTACACCTTAAATAATAAGGAATACACCTTGCAAGGCCTGATGCAAGATATTCAAAGCACCAAGATAATCCTTGTGAAAGACAAGGGTAAAGAGATTCATAAGCTTGGTAAGTTGCTACTGTTAAAGACCCGTAAGAAGGTCAAGAGACAACGGAAGAAAAAGAAACTTGAGCCTTCTTAGAAGGAGACCCAGAAAGTAACCAAGATCAAAGTTAAGTGTTTCTTTTGTGGTGAAAAGGGTCAAAGGAATAGACTGAATAAGAATGAATTCAACTTGCATTTAGGCAATAGAGTGTTGGTGTCTGCTAGTTCAGTGGGAGATATTAGAATTAGTTTAGATTATTATAGGCATTTAGATTTAATAGACGTTTACTTTGTACGTCAATTCAAGAGAAACTTAATTTCAGTTTCTTGTTTAAATAAATTTGGTTATACGGTTACTTTTAATAAAGCTTTTATTATTAGTAAGAATGACAAAATTATTTGTAAAGGTACATTGGAAAACGGTTTATTCTTTTTGTATGGAAATATCTCTCACTTGTTAGACACAGAATCAACGGAACCTAATCATAAAAGAGTAAAATTATCAAAAGATGAAACCTACCTATGGCATTTATGCCTTGGTCATATTAACCTTAATAGGATTAAAAGATTGGTATGTGACGGACCTCTAAGTGTCTTAAAGGTTGATGATCTATCAACTTGTGAATCTTGTTTGGAAGGTAAAATGACCAAAAGGTCATTTACTACCAAAGGCACAAGAGCCATTGAATGTTTAGTCTTGATACACACTGATTTGTATGGACCTATGAGCATTCAAGCTAGAGGTGGATATGAGTACTTCATCACTTTCACGGATGATCACTCAAGATTTGGCTATGTGGATCTCATGAGACATAAGTCGGATGCTTTTGACATGTTCAAAGCATTTAAAGTTGAAGTAGAAAATCAGCTTGAGAAATGCATAAAAATCTTGAGGTCCGATCATTGTGGAGAATATCTATCTGGTGAGTTTCAGTAATATCTTATTGATAATGGAATAATTTCTCAATTTTCTGCACCAGGCACACCTCAACAAAATGGGGTGGCAGAAAGGAGAAATAAAACTCTTTTGGATATGGTTAGGTCTATGTTGAGTTATTCAACGATCCCTAGTTCTTTTTGTTGATATGTTTTACAAATTCCCATGTATATTCTAAACGATGTACCATCTAAGTCGGTTCCTAAAACACCGCATGAGTTTTGCACCGGGTGAGAGCCTAGTTTACAACACTTAAGGATATTTGGATGTCCTACACACGTGTTGAAAGGAAAGATAGAAAAGATGGAGTCCCGTTCAGAAACATGCATATTTGTAGAGTATCCAAAAGGAACAAAAGGATATTATTTTTATAGTCCTTCAGATCTTAAAGTATTTGTTTCAACAAATGCCAAATTTCTAGAAGAGGACTATATAAATAATTTTGTGCCTAAAAGTAAAATTGTCCTAAATGAGCTTTTAGGAGATACAATTCCACAAGAGGTTTCGCAACCAAACCCAATTGTAAGTTCCGTACCAATACAAGATCAACAATCTACCATACCTCGTCGTAGTGGGAGGGTTGTTAGACAACCCGAGAGATACATTGGTCTTGGAGAATCTGTAGAGAATCTTTCTGATGACGATAATCCCTATACGTACAAGAAAGCAATAGAAGATGTTGATTGTCACCATTAGCAAAAGGAAATGCAATCCGAAATTGAATCTATGTTTAAAAACAAAGTCTGGTCTCTTATAGATTTGCCTAATGGGATAAAACCCATCAGGTGCAAGTGGGTATACAAGAGGAAAAGAGGAATGGATGGTAAGGTGGAAACCTTTAAAGCTAGATTGGTAGCTAAAGGTTATACACAGAAGGAAGGTATCGATTATGAAGAAACCTTCTCTCCTGTTGCCATGCTTAAATACATTAGGATACTCTTATCCATTACGGCATCTCTAGAACTAGAGATTTGGCAAATGGACGTCAAGACAACTTTCCTTAATGGAGTCTTGACGAAAGCATCTATATGATGCAACAAGAAGGATTCATTGAAAAGGGCTAAGAGGAAAGGGTATGGAAGTTGCAAAGATTCATATATGGATTGAAGCAAGCATCCAGATCCTAGAACATAAGGTTTGATCAAGCCGTAAAAGGTTTTGGATTCATTCAAAACCTTGATGAACCTTATGTGTACAAATGGATTAAAGGCGACAAAGTTGGTTTTCCTAGTTCTTTACGTTGATGATATACTACTCATCGAAAACGATGTAGATTTATTGACATCAATAAAAGAATGGTTATCAAAACAATTTTATATGAAGGACTTAGGAGAAGCAAGTCATATTCTTGGTATCCAAGTCATAAGGGATAGAAAGAATAGAACGATTGCATTATCGCAAGCTTCATACATAGATAAAATCTAGTCTAGGTTTTCCATGCAAGATTCCAAGAAAGGTATGTTACCTTTCAGACATGGAATCAAACTTTTTAAGGAACAAGTTCCTAAGAGTGAGCATGAAGAGCAACTCATGAGTAAGGTTCCATATGCATCGGTAGTTGGAAGTCTTATGTATGCAATGCTTTGTACTAGACTGGGTATTTAATTTGTTGTGGGCATAGTTAGCAGGTTTCAATCGAAGCCTGGTCCTGATCACTGGACGGCAGTCAAACTTATTTTCAAGTATCTTAGAAGAACGAGAGTTTATATGCTTGTATACTCTAGAGGGGATTTAATTCCCGTTGGGTATACAGATTCTGATTTTTTGTCAGATTCTGACTCTAGGAGATCAACATCAGGATCTGTGTTTACTATTGGATAAGGGGTAGTCATATGGAGGAGTATCAAGCAATCTTATATTACCGATTCCACCATGGAAGCCGAGTATGTAGCCGCATGCGAGGCTGCTAAAGAAGCTGTCTGGCTCCGCCAATTCCTGATTGACTTGGAAGTGGTTTCTTATGCGAATAAGCAGATCACTATCTATTGTGACAATAGTGGAGCAGTGGCTAATTCGAGAGAACCAAGAAGTCATATGAGAGGGAAACACAATAAAAGAAAGTATCACCTTTTAAGGGAAATTATGCATAGGGGTGATGTGACGATTACCAAGATCGCGTCAACAGAAAATCTAGCGGATCCCTTTACAAAGGATCTTCCTCAAAAGAGTTTTGATGGGCATCTAGAGAACATGGGGATGAAAGATATGACACATTCATTATAGAGCAAGTGGGATAGAGCAAGTGGGAGATTATTAGGATTATACTCGATAACAAGAGTGTAATATTGTAATTAACAATCTTTTCATATGAATAAAGTGATTTCAAGTTTAACAAATCTTATAGCATTTATAGTTTAATTATTATAATTGTCAACAGTAAATAATCATAAGGTCAAGAAACTATGAGAAAAGAAGAATTGTTCATACATCTAGATATGTATGAGGTATACACAATTCTTTAGTTAGTCTTAAATAATATTCACAACTTAAGATAGAAGGTTGGCCGCCTTTATCTTGACAAAGTTGTAGATTCTTTTGCTAGCATTTGAGTGGGATCAAATGTGTTATGATGAGTCTAAAATCATCAAAGTGTGGTGCCTTTGGGCAAAAGAATCTAGTGCACTGGGTGCATTGAATAGGATCAAAATGAAATAATTTATCTAGAACCGTCAATGGATAAAAGTTTTCATTTGAAGACAATCGGAGAGTCTATCTTAATCCTGAGATAAATGATGGATTTATGGTTGCAAGTGTTATCATTTGAGCTATCAATGAGTACGATTATATAGCATAGTCTATCCTCGATAGTTTTGTGGTATTCATTTGTTAATCGATAGAGGACTTCATTCATAGATATGGACATTGTGGCTCCAATTATGAAATGAGAGTAGAATATCATCGTAAGCATTTTTTAAGGTATTGGATATTAAATCTTAACGTTAAGTTTTCAATATTGTCTATTGAAACATGACTTCTAGACAAGTCAAAATATCCAACTTCAAAATGTGGTCATATGAGTAAATATGGTAACTTGGAGAGCTATATGCCTTCCATGAGCTCTTGGTGATTATTGATACTCTTCACGATGATACACTTTCACCAATAAGGTTGTCTAGGGTATGAATGCAAAATATTAACTTATTCTATCTTTATTTAAGAGTTCAATTTTAGTTCTTTAGTGGAATGAACTAAAATTAAATAGATCGACCTAAGTAAATCATTTATTGATTGTGATTGGGTTGTGTCTATTGGAGCTTAAATTTAGATAGCCCGCCAATATCCCTAATCTATACGAACTTGAATGGATCACTTGATATATTCTACCGGACCAATTTAGGGGTCCATCTAGAATTGTAATAAGGGATGAGAACTTGTTTCTTTTTGTAAGAATAGGTCTAGTTCACATGTTGACTTTTTATTAAGGTCCAATGGATTTAATAAAATACGAAAAAAATATATGGCCCTTATATATGGTATGGGTGGCAAGGCTATTAAGAATAGCTTAAATATATTATTTTATTTTATTATTTAATTAAATGGAAATTAATTAATTTGTTGATTAATTAATTATTTAATTAAAAGTCAAAATCTTTTTTCTAGTAGGAGATAGTCTCCTAAAACTATACTATTGTTAGTAGTATAGTTAATGTTAAAGACTACATTTGATAAGTACATAAATAAAAGAAATTATTTATCTAATCAAATTAGAAAGTCCTTAAAATGGTTACAAATACACTATTGAGTTGGATTAGGAGTCTTGGTGTTAGGATAGAATTCCTTTTTGAAAAGGATTCTTAACCACCAAGTAAATCTACCTAAGAAAAGGATTCTTAACTACCATGTAATCCTTCTTAGGAAAAGAATAAACTCTCCTAATCTATATCAACGAGAAATTTGGCCAGCCCATATGGATATAGGAGAAGTTAGATTTCCTTTTAGATAAGGATTCTTAACTACCAAATAAATCCACCTAAGGAAAGGATTATTGCCAACCAAGTAAATCCTTCTTAGGAAAGGATAGAAAGGATTTATGATCCTATATATATGTGTGTGTGATTTTCAGCCAGCCCTAATGATTCTATTATGATTTTTTCAGCCATGCTAGTTAATTTTCAAGAGAGAATTTGGCATAGCAAGAGAGAATTTTGAGGGAGAAAAATTTAGTTTTTGCTCTAGACAAAATTCGATCAACTCATAGATAAAGAGTGTGTGAATTCGACCTAGTAGAAAAAAAAAGGGGAACGTTTTTGTTTTCAATAGTATAGTAGTATCCTTTACATCAAAAGGGTTTTGTGTACAACATTGAATCAAGGTTCATGCAAGTTTCAATCAAGTTAATTGATAATTCACAAGTGACCGGACGTTCTTGGATTTTTCTCTTGTAGGATATTTGTAACTAACAAAGAAAAGATTTTGCTTTGTCTCCATCCTTAGGTATACAATTAAAAGAAAGGGAGCCCACACTCCAAGGTGATTCACGCTCTTGAATCAATTCGGCACTTGTTCAATCGTCATGAGGAAAAGGTACTATACTTTTATATATATATCAATTAATCTAGGGTTAAGGTTCTCGTTGCATAAGAGGGAATTTTTTTTATATATGCAAACCATAATTTTCTAATTTTCTCACGCTTCGGTTACGTTTTTGAACCATTCTTTTCCCTTCAATATGTCAACTAACATTGGCTGTTTTATGATCTATGTCAACTAAGATTGATTGCTTTTGTGATTTATATATATTTGGTTTTGATATGTGTAAATTTTAACTCTTCATAAACAAAATTAAGAAAAATATTTTTATCAATTTTCTTATTGTTTCGATTACTTATATATTCATGATAATATAATAAGTTTAAAAAACTATAAAAAAACCTTATAATATTTAAACTTGATGTTAATAAGAAATTTATGCATTTGTATGTTAGAAACAAAATGCACCAGCTAATCACAAAAGGGTAATATAGTAAATTTACAATTATATATCAATCTATCCCTTCAACTCTCATTTCAATACCAAACAAATGAATGAAGACTTATTTTCCATCCTTCTTAACTTACCAAACAACATGAAGGATATATGTTATCCTCTCCATCACTCCTACTCTCTCTCATTTTTAATTCATCAATCCCTCATACTTTCTCTCTCTGTCGCCAAACATAGTGTAAAAGACTAATCAACCGTTAACATAACGAGAAGTAGAACTGGCAAAATTGACCCGTAACCCGCTTACCCGAAACTAACCTGAGGTCAATAAACGGGTTGAGTTGGATCCGAAACGGTTCAGGTTGTAATCGGGTCAACCCGTTTATTATACGGGTCGTGTCGGGTTTGGATAAACGGGTTCGTGGATGACCCGTTTAACCTGTATAGTTTTATAGATAGATTTTTAATTATTATTATTACAAGGGTTAAAAATAAATTTTAACATACTATATAAACATTCTTTTAACACAAACCCTAACCCTATCAATTGCTCATTGAGTCATTGCCTTCAGCCCCTCAGCCCCTCAGCCAGTCAGCCCCTCACCCTAACTTCCTAACACTTTCAATCACTCACCCTCTGAGACTCAGAGTCTCAGTCGTTCACTCTCCTACGTCGTCGTCAACCTGTCATCACCTCCCACGTAGTACTCATCGTCCCTTACTTGTCATCATTGTCATCGTCATCGTCTCTCACCTGTCATCGTCATCGTCATCGTTGTCCTTCACCTGTCATCGCCATCGTCGTCCCTCACCTATCGTCGTTGTCATTGTCCCTCATCTATCACTCGCCTTCTATCACTCTCCGACGGTGACAGATCACCAATGACAGATCGCCAGTCACCTTCTATCACTCTCCGACTCTCCCACGTCGTCGTCATCATCATCGTCATCGTCATCGTTGTCATCGTCAGAAGTTAGAACTGCTTGGTTGGTCGTCCTCCCTTACCTGTAGACAGGCTGTCGTCTCCCTCACCGGCTACTAAGATTTTTAAGCGGTAATTCCATATGACATTTATTTTATGGAATTTTTTAGGGTTTGAAACGGAATCGAAATGTTGTTTGAATCTGGAATTGTTTTTGTGTTTGTGGGTTTGGACTATTTGAATATGGCATTTCTTTTTGTTTTTGAATCTGGAATTTTTTAGGCAGTCCTGCAAGAGTCTCTGTTGTTTGAATCTGGAATTGTTTTTATGTTTGTGGGTTTGAACTGTTTGAATATGGCATTTCTTTTTGTTTTTGAATCTGGAATTTTTTAGGCAGTCCTCTAACAGTCTCAGTTGTTTGAATGTTGTTTGAATCTGGAATTGTTTTTGTGTTTATGGGTTTGGACTGTTTGAATATGGCATTTCTTTTTGTTTTTGAATCTCGAATTTTTTAGGCAGTCCTGCAAGAGTCTCAATTGTTTGAATGTTGTTTGAATCTGGAATTGTTGCATGAATTTTTGCAAGAGCACGGTCTAAATCAGTGCTGCTCTTGGTGGTTAATGAATTTTGACAATAATTTTTTGGACTGTTTTGTTTAGTGAAATGGAAAAGTTTTCAAGACATTAGTTTAGTAACTTTGTAGACTTACAAAATTATGGCTTGGTAAGTCTTGGTAATTCTTGAATTGTGCTACATTTATAATTTTATATATTGTTTTCCAGCAAAATCTATGGATTCAAGTTCAAACAATGACGTTATTCCAAGTTTGGGAGAAGAAGAGGAAGGCAATAACACTATGGAGCCAGTGGAGGCAAATAGCAAGTCTGATACCCATACTGGGAGTGGTCAAGATCGAAAAAGAAAGCGCACTTCCGCTGTGTGGTCTTCGTTTGTGATTGTAGGAAAAAATGCACAGGGAAAAGAACATTGTAAGTGCAAATATTATGGAAAGCAATACATTTGTGAAGGCACTCATGGTACAGGTAACATGAAACGTCATATAGAGTTTCAATGTCCTAAGATAATAATGCATGACCCTCGTCAAATGTTATTGAAAAATAATAAGTCTGCCAACATGACAGTTTCCAATCCGAAAGTTAAAATGAATTTAGAACAATAGTAGCTGAAACTATTGTTTTGCATGATTTGACTTTTTCATTTGTTGAGTGGTCGAGTGTTAGAAAAATGATTGGATATTGAACAGATGAGTTCCATATGGTGTCTAGGAATACCACGAAAGCAGATGTATTAAGCTTGTATGGTATTGAAAAAACTAAAGTCAAGACATTGCAAGAAGAAGCTCCTGGTAGAATATGTCTAACATCTGATTTATGGACTTCCATAGCCACGGATGGTTACATGTGTCTCACAGCACATTTTATTGATAAAATTGGGTTCTTCAAAAAAATGTATTGAGCTTTTGCTTTATACCACCTCCACATGATGGGGTTTCTTTAGTGGATAAAATTAAGACATTGTTGTGTGAGTGGAAAATTAAGAACAGAATTTTTTCGATTACTTTGGACAATGCTTCATCAAATAATTCATTAGTGCATAATTTGAAAAGTCATTTGAACATAAACAAAGCACTTTTATGTGATGGAGAATTCTTGCATATTTGTTGTTGTGCTCATATCATTAATTTGACTGTTCAAGATGGATTAAAGGAAATTGATGGTGTAATCCATAAGGTTCGTGAGAGTGTGAAATATGCGAGAGCTTTGCAAACTAGGAAGCAAAAGTTTTTAGAGTGTATCAAACGAGTTCATTTAGATTCTAAAAGGGGTTTAAGACAAGATGTTCCTACTAGATGGAATTCCACTTACCTTATGCTTGATAGTGCTATTTATTATCGACTTGCTTGGACTGCATTAGAGTTGGCGAATAGTAATTACAAGTATTGCCCTTCTGAAAGTGAGTGGGAAAATGTTGAGAAACTTTGCAAGTTTTTACGACATTTTTATGACACTACTAATCTTTTTTTGGGAACAAAATATCCCACTTAAAATTTGTACATGCCTAAGGTGTTTATCACTTATTTGACTTTGATGCAAAACTTGGCAAGTGATGATCCGTTCTTTAAAGCGATGTCAAATCAAATGTATACCAAGTTCAATATGTATTGGTCTGATTTTTTCACTATTTTAGCAATAGCTATTATTTTGGATCCTCATTGCAAAATGGAGTTTGTGATGTTTGTTTATAAAAGATTGTATGGTGCCGAATCAAAGCAATTGGAAGAAGTTAAGGGGAAATTGTTTGCATTGTTTAATGAGTATGTGACTAGCTTGATTGAACGATCTACCATTAGGCATTCTCCACCATCTTATCCTAGTACTTCTAGTGGACGATAAAGAGTAGATGACCTTGATCTTGTTTTACTGGTAATAAATTCTTTGTTTATTTAATCAGTATTTGTTTATAGTGATAACTTTTTTGCTTTAATATTTTAATTACAAATGTCCAGGACTTTGATAATAATATTATTGACGGGAAATTTATTCGAGATGAGAAATTTCTGTTAACACCCTCGAGACCACTACCACAAAAATGGTGGCCAGGGTCAGTACCGTTTGTACCTGACCTGATCTTGTATGAATATGAAGGAGGATGAAACAGGAGGTAGGAGACAAGCCATCCCTCCCATCTGGCTTCATTCTTATGAAGTAGATCTAGGGAGCTCGAGGAGACAAGCCATTCTGCCCGTCGGGTTTTGTGCTTATGAAGCAGATCTGGGAGCTTGAGGTTCTCTTGCTGGTGTGAAGGGGTTGATCTTGGTCCTGGTCCTGGTCCTAGTCTTGGTCCTCTGTCAAGGTCGGAGCCCGTCATGGTACCTGGAGCCCAGTTCTGGAGCCCGATTCCTTCCTGTAATTCCCCGACTTATATAGCGAGTAAGAAGGGGGCTTATCTAGCTCCAGTGTCAGAGAGCTCGATTTCTGCCATAGAGATGATACATGAGAGCCCATCAACTTCCTTCAAGCTAGTCTGGGTAGTTTCTCTTTATCTTGATATGCGACTTTAATATGTAGATAGGAAGATAAGAGTGCTAGGTCCAGCGAGGTAGGAATCTAGCTCGCACTCATATCCGTATGCAATACACAAGACAGAAGTAAGAGAAACATAAATCTTTTATAGAGGGATGTGGACTAACCAAGGGGGAAAAAGCATCATGAATGATCACATGCTAAAAAACCCCAAGGCAGTATCCGGAGGAAGGAGGAATACCCTTCCTAATGAATATATCAAAGAATACTCCGAGGAGCTTACAAGAATGGTGAAGTAATACAACGTTGTCGCTCTAAAGAGCTTACAATGGTGGTCGAATGTAAACCGATATCGATATATTCTAGGTAAAGGTAATACATACATTGATGATGTCGAGAGATCTCTAAACGAAGCATGTATCTTCTGTCATTGATTGGATCCCCCTCCATACTCCTTTTACAGGCATATTTATAAATGGTGACTACCTTGGCATGCAAGTCCTGGATTCTTCAATCTCCCTCTCCTTATTGAGTACGATTCTTTCTTTAATGTAGTTGATGGGATCGTGGCTAATATCTCGGAGGAGATGTGATTGTTTCCTCTTTGGACTCTTCCTTCCTTGATAGGCAGGATTTTCTGTTGTAGTTGACCCCAAAGAATCAGATATGGAGGATATCATGGAGGTAAAGGCATTTGTTGCCTTTTAGGATTCTTTCACTAATTGTGGCCATTAAAGAGTTGAATATTCTCTTATTAATGGTGTTGATCATGTCATTAACTGGGTTGACTATCACTATTAATGCGGTTGACCTCATTAATGGTACATTAAATGTCATGAAAGCCAATCCTTTCTTCCTACGTTGCCGAGAGGAGAGCTCCCGTTTTGCATGTCACTTTGGAGAGGTACTTCATGGAGGTTACCTGACGTGACATTTGATATTCCTTGAAGGCAAGGTACCCTAGGATCCAGTACACTGGCAGAGTTAACTGGGGACCTCTCGATTGTCATGTAGCTAGATGCTGGTCTTCCCATGAAGCTTGTGCTAACCATTTTAGGGGCAAAATATCCCATAGGGTTCCAACCTTGTAGCTGGGAGCTTGGTTTAGCTACGCCGAGCTTTATCATGGAGCTTGACCTAATTGTGCAGGCTTCCTAACGGGGTAGCGGGCTTGGCTAGCAGGCCCTGGTAAGGTGTTTGCCATAATCAGGTGACCTTGCCTCGCTTCTGGAATGGTGGAGAGGTACGCTCGAGTACTGCTCTTGCTACTTGATTTAACCATGCCAAGATCTATAGTGGATCTTGGCTATTTTAGTAAGGACGGGGCTTTACGGGCTTCTTCCTTTAATGCTCGGACAGGTCGAGATTACACCTCGACGAAGTAGGATTGCCTCTTAATGTCGGGGGACCCAGTTCCTTTCACGTCGACCTAGCTTCGGGCTTTATCCTGGTATAAGGAGCTTAACGCGGTCTCGTCGGGATTTATTTGGTAAGCCTAAACACGTGCGAGATTCCCCGATGGTATGGACGGCCTCGCCTTGCTCCTGTAAGATCGTGTGGTAGTTCTACCTTGGGGACCTTGATACCTCCGTCATACAAGCCCGAATTTCCCTTGTGGGAAGGCTGGGAAGTGGAAAATTCTTCTTTGGTCCCTAGCTAAATTTTGCTATTAATAGAAGTCCCCTCTTGCTTGAACACCGGTAAGTATTTGGGGTTGGAGTCTGAATCTTGTACTACATGAAGATTTTTGCTCTTCGCTTCTTACTTGTAGCAAGAATTGCTCCCAGTCTTAGAGAACCGAGATACTATTCATTTCTGAAAAATAAATGAGCGTATTGCTCGATCATGTCGGATGAAGCTTCTGTGGTTAATATGGGTACCTGGAATTCCTTTTCCAGGAATCGCGGTACTTAGACGAGCTAGCGAAATGATCCCAGTAGGCATCTGTGCCATCTAGTTCCTTCCTAGCGGGGTTGGCCCGGCTAAGGTAGCAGGATGACCTTTTTGGTTGTTCTGATTTCGTGATCTAGCAGGCAACTATGCTCTTTCGCTCAGATCCTTTTTAGGGGAGGTCACCTGACCAAGACATCATGAATGCTAGCTACCCTGGTCTTGGGATCCGGATGGCAACTATACACTTATACTTAGATCCCTATTGGGCGTGGTAGCCCGACTAAGGCATCAGGAATGCTAGCGAGCTATCTTAGTCTCGAGGTTACGATTGTCGAAATACCATGGCGTTCCTCTTGGAGGGATTAATTCGGTCCAAGGCATCAGGAGGGCTATCTAGCTATATCCTGGTATTTTGATCTTGATGGCAACTATGCTCTTACACTCAGACCCTTCTTGGGGGTCGTAGTCAGACCAAGGCATCATAAGCGCTATCTAGCTATTTCCTAGTATTTTAATCTTGATGGCAACTATGCTTTTACACTCAGACCCTTCTTGGGGGTTATAGCCCGACCAATGTGTCAGGAGCGCTATCTAGCTATTTCCTGGTCTCGAGGTGATCATTATCGAAATACCATGGCCTTCCTCCTAGAGGGATTTATCCAGTCCAGGGCATCATGAGGGCTATATAGCTCTCCTGGTGATGGCGATCCTTCTGGTGGGATTTTATCCGGTCTAGGGCATCTCGATCGTGAGCGAATGGTGATCATAGGAGAACTATGACGGAGATCGAAATCGAAAGAGATTCAAACTCATGGTGAACCGATACAGAGTTGAATCAATGAAATGTGGTATCGGTTGATAACCAGCCTTGCTCTAAGAGCCTTTTCACGAGTAGAATCTCTTGAGATGATCTGCATTATGGGTGCAGATTGTAGACTGACTTTCCGTAAAAGATGCTTTTTATTGTAAACCAATCACTGGGAGAGATCGCCCCACATTGGGGTCACTGCCCCTTCCACATGGTTACTAGAGAGAATAATGAGCTTCAAGTCTCCAAGTGATGTAATTGTTTTGGAAGCCCGCTTGGGGTAGATGAGAGCCTACAACAATAGTAATGGAGCTCGAGACTCTATTTTGAACTAATCGGGTCCTTTGGGTGCTCCCCAAACGGATCGAGACCTTGATGGCTCACTAAGGCATTGGAATGCCTAATACAAATGGAGAGGAGCCATCTGTATGATAATCTTCAAGAGCAAGCTGGTGTTTGCTATGGTCGAGCTCGTGCCAGCCAAGGAGGATGGTTACTTCTTCACAACCTTCCAGGTAAAGCTGGCTCTACTTCTCCCATTTGACTTAAGAGTCATTGATGGACGAAAAAGGGAGGAGATTAAGAAGAAAACTGCTTAGATGGTTGTGTATGTTCACATCATAGCTGGCAAGTCTTGGGTTGCTGAAGCATACTCGGGCTTGAAATCCATGATTCAGTAGATGATTAATCCGATGAGGGAGCTTCTCCCTTGAATAAAAACCACAGCTGAGGTGGTTGTTTATATGGAAGGTGAGCCCCGGTTGATCCAGAAGTAGATGTTTTGGATAGAGAAAACTACTCTATTAGGTTAAATCAAACCAAGAGATGGAGGAGCTGACCACGGTAGTGAAGGGCGCAGTTGTTCTGAATAACCAGAATTGAGGCAACCATGGCTAATAAGCAGGGAACCTAGGAGTGGATCCAACATGCATATGATGTGGAGAGACTCAGGTCCATGCGTCGTGTCAAGCGAGGATTGCTCCGAAGGAAGAGGTAAACTCTTGAGGGAGTGGTTTAAACTCTGCATGGCAGCGTGGCTACCTTGGGAGCAAAGATGGGTGCTTCATTTGCTGAAGGACACTTCTGTGTTGCTTGCTAGGCAGCTCGAGCTCTTCTTCCCTCTAACCTGATCATTATTGTAGGATGGATACCTTGAGTAGATCATAGAGAAAGTTGAGAGTTTCCTGGGTCCGCTCTGACTAAAGCCGGACCTTATTGAGATGATGGATACACATATGATAAGGAGGACTTGGTTCTCATTTCTACTTTCATGTCTAGTTTTGTTAGGGTAGGAACTACCTTGAAGTCCTCCGCTGTTGTAAATGTGTGATGGGCTTCAAGTCTGCCTATCTCTCTATCTGAATCTTTCAAAGTAGAGGTCCAGATTGGTGTTACCAAGGTAGAAGAGGTAGATCGGGACGAAGGTAGCTCGCTAGGGCGATGAATGGCCCCAAACAAGTGGGGAGGAGACACCGGCCTAGTAACTGTCTGGATACATGCTCGGGAATCTAGAAGTTTCCCGAGACTGAGAGAACACTTTGAACCCATCCGAGATGAGTGGTGACTAACTTGAGAATTGGATGACCCTATACGAATGGAGATGGGCTACCTGTCTGGTACTGGTCTAGAGGCATAATTGGGATTTCAAGGAGCCCCCTGCAATTGAAATGAGGCTCAGGACCTTCCTGGAATGAAACGAGAATTTAGTGGCTCACTTAAGCATTGATCGACCCTGTATAAGAAGTGAGGAACCACTTGGCCTTGCATTGAGGCTACTGCTCCAGAGGTTTGCTTAGGCATGTATGAGGCCTTACCAAGAGTGGGAAACCTCTGGGCTCTCCTTGATCAGATCTGGCTTCGGTGGCTTGCTAGGGCTATAAATGACCCGGTACATATAGGGCGAAGCCACTAGTCTTGTAGCGATGCTACCGCTCTAGAAGCTTGCTTAGGCACATAGGTGGCCTTATAAAATGTGGGAAGCTTCTGAGACCTCCTCGATCGGATCGGGCTTCTGTGGCTTGCTAGGGTTGTGAATGGCCCAGTAAACATGAAGAGAAGCCACCGGAGGTACTGGTCCAGATGCATGCTCAAGATCCTAGAAGTCCCCAGCAACTGAGAGAGGGCTCTGGACCCTACTGGAATGAATAGAGAGTTCAGTGGCTCACTTGGGCGTTGACTGGCCCTGTATAAGAAGTGAGGAACCACTTGGACTTATAGTGAGGCCGCTGCTCCAGAGGTTTGCTTAGACATGTATGAGGCCTTACCAAGAGTGGGAAACATCTAGGCTCTCCTCGAACAGATCAGGCTTCGGTGGCTTGCTAGAGCGATGAATGACCCGGTACATATAGAGCGAAGCCACCAGTCTTGTAGCGGTGCTACCTGTCACGGGCTTAAAGTTTGCGCAGCACACCCGTGCGGCACTTAGGCAAATTCTATGAGAATGTTGCTGAGTAAGCCTTACAAGAGAGAGATTTGAAAGAGTAGAAGAGCTTGAATGGAAAACAAAGATTGTATTGCTATGAAGGAAGCTTTACAATGCCTTGGATACTAGAATGCTTGAGTTTCTAGGATGATTTACAAATGAGGGGGGCTTGGCTATTTATAGGTGAGCCACCTCCTTAAGGAATGTTCTAGATTAATCTAGTCTAATAAAGGAGATTAAGTCTCCAGAATATTCTACACCTAGCTAGAATACTCTTCATGAATTTACATGCCTTTACAAGGTTCTAGATTATTCTACAACCATCTAGCTAAATACAAGAATGGTGTAGAGAGGGTTGGGTTGCTAGAGACTTCCAGAAGCTTGACCAATGCTGGAATTGTGGAGAAGTCTCTAGAATCTTCCAAGAGCTTGGCATAGTTGTGGCCTTTGTTGGGCTCCTGGGCCTGACAGCTTGCGGCCCGTGACATCCTCCCCCACCTAAGTTCGCAACGTCCTCGTTGCGTGGGCGCTGAGTATGTTGGAGTTGGCCAAAAGTTGGTTCATTCCTGCGGAAGGTCTTCGGCTTGGGAAGCCTCCTTTGAGAGACGGAATTCGAGTCTCGCATCCTTAGCTCGACGCAAGTGGGCTGGCTAGGTTTCGAAGGTGATCCAGCATCTTGGGTGCCTTTTCTCGGTGCCTTCGATCGCTTCCCATGGCTTGTGCGCTTCTTACTCCTTCGAATGCCTACAATCGGCTGGTTATGTGGAGAAGTGGGAGAAATTGGTGTCTCCTCGAGCCGTACGGTGGATAGCATCCTACATGGCTGTGGTATGCATCCCACCGGGATGGTGAGTGCCTTGCCCCCGTTAAGAATGCTAAGTGAGTTCACAGCAGGTAGGGGGAAAGCGTTGGCTTGTTCAAAGAACGCCATGCCTAGCACCACTTGGTAGTCATCTAAGGGAACCACCGAGAAGTCGAGCTTTCCACTTCATCGGCCTAGGTGGACAATGACGTCTTTTGCTGTGCCATCAATTTGCTTGGCCGGAGAGTTGGCAGCTTTAATGATGACGTATTCACCATTGGTGATGCGAAGACCAAGTCGTTTGGCTTCGTCTGTTGAGATAAAGTTGTGCGTTGCCCCGGTGTCTAGCATTGCACGAACTGGTTTGCCTTTGATAGTGGCGTTCACGAACATGAGGCCTTTGGTAAGTGTAGGAGGCACAGGTTGCCCTTTGAGTGCATAAAGTTGTTGGAGAGAACTCATGCTTCCTTGGGGCTCAATTGCCTTAGTTTCTTCTAGTTGGGTAACCATGGCATTGAGCATCTTTCGCTTTGGGCAGTCACGTACCCAATGTAGCCCATCACAAATGAAGCATGGATTCTTCGGTTTGATCAAAACGGATTTGCCTCCATTGGCGCTGTCACGCCGGTTATCGCCATTGGGAGTTCTGTTTGGTCCTTCGCTCTTGCGATTGTGGTCTTTAAACTCGTCTCCCCCACCTTTTTCATGGTTGTCGGTCATTTCCTTTGTCTTGGTGAGGTCGGCAAGGGATTCTGCGGCGGCGATGGCTGCATCAATGTCTTGCACGTTCCGTCTTTCTAGCTCCACTCTCGCCCATTCCTTGAGACAGTCCATGAAGAGGAATAGTTTGTCTTTATCGGACATATCTTCGATCTCGAGGATTAAGGTAAAGAACTCCTTGATGTAGTCATGGATGGATCCAGACTGCTTGAGGCGACGAAGGCGGCTACGGGCCTCCTTATCGGCGTTGGTTGGCGAGAACTGCCTCTTGAGTTCTCGTTTGAAGTCTTCCCATGTGCGGATGGGATGGATAGTATCACCATGCTTGCGTCGCCACCATAGTTGAGTAGAATCCCGAAGGAAGGTGGGAGCATTGGTGATCCGTGTAGCATCATCCCTAACTCCTTTGGCCTCAAAGTACTGTTCTAAGCCGAAGAGGAAGTTTTCCACTTCCATGGCGTTACGATTGCCGTTGAATGTGGATGGCTTAGGGATTTGGATGGTGCCCCATGTGCTCGTGCTAGCGAAGGCACCATTGCCATAAGTTGGGTTGTTTTTGAACGAAGTCCATTCGGCGCGAACTTCATCCATCTCGACTCGAATGGCCCGCAATTCTTGCTCGACGAAGGTGCGAGTGTTACGGATTTCTTCAGTAAATTGGCAGATTTCCTCCCGAATGCCCTTCTGGAACTCTTGTAGCATTGCCTTGGTCGCCTGAGCTATTATGGCGTAATTGGTTTCTAGGCCATCGAGGTGGTCGACCACGGTGCTCAAGGTGGTTTGCATTTCGGAGAGGGCTTCATCGTGGACATCCACGCGAGATTCCAAAGAGTCCATGGACGGACCCTTGGACTTGCTACGCTTGGTGCGGGTGCGTTGCTCGCCACGACCATACGCTTGCTCTTCCACTATAGCAGCAACTTCGCTATCGGAGGCCATGACTCGTGCTAGCTGTGGTTGCTTAACTTGGCTCTGATACCAACTGTCACGGGCTTAAAGTTTGCACAGCACACCCGTGCGGCACTTAGACAAATTCTATGAGAATGTTGCTAAGTAAGCCTTACAAGAGAGAGATTTGAAAGAGTAGAAGAGCTTGAATGGAAAACAAAGATTGTATTGCTATGAAGGAAGCTTTACAATGCCTTGGATACTAGAATGCTTGAGTTTCTAGGATGATTTACAAATGAGGGGGGGTTGGCTATTTATAGGTGAGCCACCTCCTTAAGGAATGTTCTAGATTAATCTAGTCTAATAAAGGAGATTAAGTCTCCAGAATATTCTACACCTAGCTAGAATACTCTACATGAATTTACATGCCTTTACAAGGTTCTAGATTATTCTACAACCATCTAGCTAAATACAAGAATGGTGTAGAGAGGGTTGGGTTGCTAGAGACTTCCAGAAGCTTGACCAATACTGGAATTGTGGAGAAGTCTCTAGAATCTTCCAAGAGCTTGGCATAGTTGTGGCCTTTGTTGGGCTCCTGGGCTTGACAGCTTGCGGCCCGTGACATACCGCTCTAGAAGCTTGCTTAGGCACGTAGGTGGCCTTACCAAATGTGGGAAGCTTCTGAGACCTCCTCGATCGGATCGGGCTTCGGTGGCTTGCTAGGGCCGTGAATGGCCCGACAAACATGAAGTGAAGCAACAAGAGGTATTGGTCCAGATGTATGCTCGGGATCCTATAAGTTTCCAGCAACTGAGTGAGGGCTCTGGACCCTACTAGAATGAATCGAGAGTTCAGTGGCTAACTTGGGCGTTGACTGGCCCTGTATAAGAAGCGAGGAACCACTTGGCCTTACAATGAGGCTGCTGCTCCAGCGGTTTGCTTAGGCATGTATGAGGCCTTACCAAGAGTGGGAAACCTTTGGGCTCTCCTCGATCAGATCGGGCTTCGGTGGCTTGTTATGGCTATGAATAACCCGGTACATATAGAGCGAAGCCACTAGTCTTGTAGCGATGCTATCGCTCTAGAATCTTGCTTAGGCATGTATGTGGCCTTACCAAATGTGGGAAGCTTCTGAGACCTCCTCGATCTGATCTGGCTTTGGTGGCTTGGTAGGGCGGTGAATGGCTCAGTAAACATGAAGCGAATCCACCGGAGGTACTGGTCCTGATGGATGCTCGGGATCCTAAAAGTCCCCAGCAACTGAGAGAGGGCTCTGAACCCTACTGGAATGAATCGAGATTTTAGTGGCTCACTTGGGCATTGATTGGCCCTGTATAAGAAGTGAGGAGCCACTTGGCCTTACAGTGAGGCTACTGCTCCAGAAGCTACACAGCTGAGTTGGCTTTTTAGATTCATGGGTCGACTTGCTACCTCTACCCAAGAGCTTACGAAGGGCAGACCTGGAGGCATGAGGGGATCCTTATGAACAGGTCGAAGCCCAGTGGATCTGCTGGATAAGTGATACACTGGTGGCGGAGCGAATCAGCTGTAGAAGAGTGGGAGAGGTACAGTTCTACTGTATATGAGCTCTCGATGTATCAAAATTGTTCAGCTATATAGGAGATCTTCAAGCGGGGAGCTACTGTATTGGAGCTCCATGATTATCTGAGCAGGTTCATTTCATAAGAGTAGCATAATAAACTGGTTCCACCAGGAATCCCACGTACCATATTTGCTTCATAATGAACAAAACTCGTTATTGATAAAATGAGCACCACATGCGATGCATAGGCGATATAGACAAGTTTGGGGAAAAGACATCGTATATAGTAAATGATATTCCATGAATAATGAATCTATTACCTCGATTGTATGATGATACTCATGTAGAGATATAGAGGCTTTCAAAAGGGGTGTGGAAACTTCCCATAGACGGCTCCAGAAAGTGTTGACGGGAAATTTATTCGAGATGAGAAATTTCTGTTAACACCCTCGAGACCACTACCACAAAAGCGGTGGACAGGGTCGGTACCGTTGGTACCTGACCTGATCTTGTATGAATATGAAGAAGGATGAAACATGAGGTAGGAGACAAGCCATCCTGCCAGTCGGGATTCGTGCTTATGAAGTAGATCTGGGGAGTTTGAGGAGACAAGCCATCCCTCCCGTCAGGCTTCGTGCTTATGAAGTAGATCTTGGGAGCTTGAGGTTCTCTTGCTGGTGTGAAGGAGTTGATCTTGGTCCTGGTCCTTGTTCTGGTCCTGGTCTTGGTCCTTCATCGCGGTCGGAGTCCGTCATGGTACCAGGAGCCTAGTTCTGGAGCCTGATTCCTTCCTGTAATTCCCTGACCTAGATAACAAGTAAGAAGGGGGCTTATCTAGCTCCAGTGTCGGAGAGCTCGATTTCTGCCACAGAGATGATACAGGAGAGCCCATCGACTTCCTTCAAGCTGGTCTGGGTGGTTTCTCTTTATCTTGATATGCGACTTTAGCATGTAGATAGGAAGATAAGAGTGCAAGGTCCAGCGAGGTAGGAATCTAGCTCGCCCTCATATACGCATGCATTACACATGACACAATTAAGAGAAACACAAATCTTTTGTAGAGGGAGGTGGACTGACCAAGGGGGAAAAAGCATCACGAATGATCACATGCTGAAAAACCACAAGGCAGTATCCGGAAGAATGGGGGATACCCTTCCTTTTGTATATATCAAAGAATGCTCCGAGGAGCTTACAAGAATGGTGAGGTAATACAACGTAGTCGCTCCGTAAAGCTTACAATGGTTGTCGAATGTAGACCGATACTGATATATTCTAGGTAAAGGTAATACATACATTGATGATGTCGAAAGATCTCTAAGCGAAGCATGTATCTTCTATCATTGATTGGATCCCCCTCCATATGCCTTTTACAGGCATATTTATAAATGGTGACTACCTTGGATTGCAAGTTCTAGATTCTTCAATCTCCCTCTTCTTATTGAGTACGATTCTTCCTTTAATATAGTTGATGGGATCATGGCTAATATCTCGGAGGAGATGTGATTGTTTCCTCTTTAAACTCTTCCTTCCTTAACAGGCGGGATTTTATGTTGTAGTTGACCCCAAATAATCGGATTTGGAGGAAATCTTAGAGGTAAAGGCATTTGTTTCCTTTTAGGATTCTTTCACTAATGGTGGCCATTAAAGAGTTGAATATTCTCTTATTAATAGTGTTGATCATGTCATTAACTGGGTTGACTGCCTCCATTAATGCGATTGACCTCATTAATGGTACTTTAAATGTCATAGACTTTGCCGAGAAGAGAGCTCTAGTTCTGCTTGTTACTTTGGAGAGGTACTTCATGGAGGTTGCCTGAGGTGACATTTGATATTCCTTGAGGGTGAGGTACCCTAGGATCCAGTACACTGGCAGGGTTCCCCGTGGACCTCTCGGTTGTCTCGTAGCTAGATGCTGGTCTTCCCATGGAGCTTGTGCTAACCATTTTAGAGGCAAAATATCCTGTAGGGTTCCAACCTTGTAGTTGGGAGCTTGGTATAGCTACGCCGAGCTTTATCATGGAGCTTGACCTAATTGTACGGGCTTCCTAGCGGGGTAGCGGGCTTGGTTAGCAAGCCCTGGTAAGGTGTTTGCAATAAACAGGCGACCTTGCCTTGCTTCTGGAATGGTGGAGAGGTACGCTCGAGTATTGCTCTTGCTACTTGATTTGACCATGCCAAGATCTATAGTGGATCTTGGCACTTTTGGTGAGGCTGGGGCTTTACAGGCTTCTTCCTTTTATGCTCAGACAGGTCGAGATTATACTTCGACGTGGTAGGAGTGCCTCTTGATGTCCGGGGACCCAGGTCCTTTCACGTCGACCTAGCTTCGGGCTTTATCCTGGTATAAGGAGCTTAACGCGGTCTCGTCGGGCTTTATTTGGTAAGCCTGGACAGGTGCGAGATGCCCGGATGGTATGGGCGGCCTCGCCTTGCTCCTGTAGGATCGTGTGGTAGCTCGACCTCAGGGACCTTGATACCTCCGTCATACAAGCCCGAATTCAGACCCTTGTGGGAAGGCTGGGAAGTGGAAAGTTCTTCTTTGGTCCCTATCCAAATTTTGCTATTAACAAATATCAATGGTGATATTGTTGACAATCAAATAACACAATTGGATTTGTATTTGGAGGAGAGAAGACTTGAAAGATCAATTGATTTAAACATTTTAGACTTTTGGAAGGGCAATGAACCTCGTTATCCTGAACTTGCTGCCATGGCTCGTGATGTTTTAAGCGTTCCAATATCTACAGTGGCATCTAAATAAGCATTTAGCATGGGTGGTCAAGTTCTTGATCAATTCCGGAGTTCACTTCTTCCGAATGTAGCAGAAGCCTTAGTTTGCCGTCGTGATTTGATACTTGGAAATGGAGGTAATGATTTTACCGTGACTTTGATAATTGTAGTGTTGATTTCACTTTTAATAATTGATATTTTTATTTAATTTTATATCACCTAATCATTATTGTAGAGAGTGCAATTTTGAAATGTGAAGAAATTACTAAAGACTTGTGGGAAATGGAGAATGACAGTACTCCTGCTAGTACTCAAACAATGCACGACCAAAGTTCAATTCAAGACTATTAAATACATATCCTGATCCATCAATTTCTTTGGACAACAATTTAAACCAATTTGTGATTATGGATGACTGTATGGATTATTTATGGATTCATTTTTTTTTAACTTTGTAAGGACTATGGATAAGTGGATAACTATATTTGTCTTTCGGGATGACTGTATTTAATTTTATATTTGTTGTATTATTTAATGATATTATATTGGATTTGATTGGATTGGATTATTAAAACTTATTACTCTATAAGGTAATAAGGTTTGATGTATTTGTTTTAGATTAATATGATTTTTTTTTTAAAATGTTAGGCAAATGTGTTAAATGGGTTCGGGTTAAACGGGTCACAAGGGTCAAATCCGACCCAGTAAGACTCGATTAGATTATTCAACGTGTCACGGGTCAACTTGTTTAACCTGTGTATTTATTCATGTCGTGTCGGGTTTCAAACGGTTAACCCGTTTAATTAAACGGGTCGTGTCGGGTTAATAGTTAATTCTGTTCGGGTCGTGTCGGGTTGAGGTCAACCCGACCCATGAACCCGAATTCCCAGCCCTAGTGTGCGCACCCTTGGCCCTTACCCATGGGCGTGTGCATGCCACAAACCCATAAAAGGCTGCCATGGATAGCCCATGGCTTCCATAGGGCTGCCGTGTGCAGCCCATGCCACAACAAACGTGGCCGCGTGCTCTTTGCACGGTCCCAAACTTGTTCCGGTTGCTCCTAATTCTTCGAACCTTTGAGTCTTCGATAATTGAATGTATTACAGAAGAATTTAAATAATAAAATACTGCAGTGTTTTTTATTTCAACAACAAAAATAAAAAAAAACTTAGCAACTACCAAGAAGGAAATTATGGCGATGATAGACAACCCTTCTTGTTACAATCCAAAAACAAAATACATTGAAATTCTAGGACCAAAATTGAGCAATAACAAACCACATATAAAACATATATATATATATCCATACATTCCAATGTAAATATATATGCGAATACCTAGAGTGTCATCTCTTTCTAAAAATGCATATATACACTAAAAAGAAAAAGGTCCGCGAACACATACATCAATTAATCAAGGGTACAACCAAGCTCTGATACCAATTGTAGGGAAAAAACGCACACGCAGCGGAAGCGTGAGAAAATTTATAAAATTAGTGTCCGCGTATAAATAAAAAGTTATCCCTTTTAAATAACAAGAACCTTTACCCTAGATTAATTGATGTATATAAAAGTGTCGTACCTTTTTCTTGTGATGATTAAACAAGCGCCGAATTGATTCCGCAAGATCTTCCAATCCAATCATGAACGTGAATCACCTAGGAGTGTGGGCTTCTTATCTTCAAATTGTATACCTGAGGATGGAAACAAACAAAATCTATTTCTTTGTTAGTTACAAATATCCTCGAAGAGAAAAATCAAGAACGTCTGGCCACTTGTGAATTATCAATCAATTTGATCGAAACTCGTGTGAACCTTGATTCGATGTTGTACATAAATCCCTTTTGATGTAAAGGATACTAGTGTACTATCGAAAACAAAAACGTTCTCTTTTTCTCTTTTATCCTTGGCCGAATTCCACACCATATAACTTAGAGTTGATTGAACTTTGTCTAGAGTAAAATACTAAATTTTTATCTCTTAAAATTCTCTATTGCCAAACAAAATTCTCTCTTAGAAAATACTTATGTTGGCAGAATTTTTCACTCTAAGAACCATTGGGCAGGCCAAAATTCACACGGGTATATATATTGGATCACAAATCCTTTCCTAAGAAGGATTTACTTGATTGGCAAGAATCATTTCCTTAGGTGGATTTATTTAGTAGTTAAGAATCGTTTTCTTAAAGGAATTCTAACCTCTTATATATACACATGAGCTGGCCGAAATTCACAAGAATATATATTAGGATCACAAATCCTTTCTTAAGAAGGATTTACTTGGTTGTTATGAATCATTTGCTTAGGTGGATTAACTTGCTGGTTAAGAATCCTTTTTCTAAATGAATTCTATCATACACCAAGACTCCTAATCCAACTCAATAGTGTATTTGTAACCATATTAAAGACTTCCTAATTTGATTAGATAAATAATTCCTTTTATTTATCTACTTATAAAACATAGTGTTTAATATTAATTATGCTACCAACAATAGTATAATTTTAGGAGACCATTTCCTACTAGGAAAAAGATTTTGACTTTTAATTACATAATTAATTAATTAATCAAAAAATTAATAATTTCCATTTAATTAAATAATAAAATAGAAAATAATATAATTAAGCTATTAAAGCCTTGCCGCCCATACCATATATATGGGCCATATATTATTTTTGTTATTTTATTAAATCCATTGGACCATATTAAAAATTCCACATGTGAACTAGACATATTCTTACAAAAAGAAACAAGTTCACATGCCTTAATACAATTCTAGATGGACCCCTAAATTGGTCCGGTAGAATATATCAAGTGATCTATGCAAGTTCGTATGGATTGGGGATCTTGGCGGGCTATCTGAATTTAAGCTCCAATAGACACAATCCAATCACAATCAACAAATGATTCACTTAGGTCTGATTTATTTAATTTTAGTTCATTCCACTAAAGAACTAAAATTGAACTCTTAAATAAAGATAGAATAAGTTGTCGTTACTCATTCATACCCTAGACAACATTATTGGAGAAAGTGTATCCTCGTGAAGAATACCAGCAATCGCCCAGAGCTCATAGATCGCCTATAGCTCTCCAAGTTACCATATTTACCCATATGACCACATTTTGAACTTGGATATTTTGACTTGTCCAAAAGCCATGTTTCAATAGACACTATTGAAAACTTAACGTTAAGATGTAATATCCAATACCTCAAAAAATCCATATGATGGTATTCTACTCTTATTCAATAACTGGAGCCACGATGTCCATATCTATAAATGAAGTCCTCTATCGATTAACAAATGAATACCACCAAACTATCAAGGATAGACTATGCTATTTAATTGTACTCATTGATAGCTCAAAAGATAACACTAGCAACCTTAAGTCCATCATTTATCTCAGGATCGAGATAGACTCTCTGATTGTCTTCAAATGAACACCTTTTATCTATTGACAATTCTAGATAAAGTATTTCATTGTTATCCAATTCAATGCACCTAGTGCACTAGATTATTTTTCCCAAAGACACCACACTTTGATGATTTTAGACTTATCATAACACATTTGATCCCACTCAAATGCTAGTAAAAGAATCTAAAACTTTAACAAGATAAAGGCGCCCAACCTTTATCTTAAGTTGTGAATATTATTCCAGACTAACTAATCAATTGTGTCTACCTCATACATATCTAGATGTATGAACAATTCTTCTTTTCTCATATTCTTTTGAACTTATGATTATTTACTTTTGACAATTATAATAATTAAACTATAAATGCTATAAGATTTGTTAAACTAGCAATCACTTTATATGAAAAGATTGTCAAATACATTATTATACTCTTGCTATCAAGCATAATCCAAGCAAAATTGGCTCCGCAAGAACTTCCAATCCAATCACGAACGTGAATCACCTAGGAGTGTGGGCTCCCTTTCTTAAAATCGTATACCTGATGATGGAAACAAACAAAATCATTTTCTTTGTTAGTTACAATTATCCTCCAAGAGAAAAATCCAAGAACATCCGATCACTTGTCAATTATCAATCTAATTGATTGAACCTCGCGAGAACCCGATTTGATTTTGTACACAAAACCCTTTTGATGTAAAGGATACTAGTGTACTATTAGAAACAAAAATGTTTTCTTTTTCTCTTTTCTCCTTGGCTGAATTCTAAACCATATATCTATGAGTTGATGGAATTTTGTCTACAGAAAAAACAAAAATTTTCGCCCTCAAAATTCTATCTTTCTAGGCCAAATTCTCTTCTTGAAAATTGGTTAGCTTGGCCGAAATTCATCTCATAGAAAACCATAGGCTTGCCGAAATTAACATAAATGTATATATATATATATATATATAGGATCATAAATCCTCTCTTAAGAAGGATTTACTTGGTTGGCAAGAATCCTTTCCAAAGGTGGATTTATGGGTTGGCCAAAAATTCTATAGAATACAATTAGGAGACTTAATCTTTTCCGAAGAAGGATTTACTTGTTAGTTAAGAATCCTTTCCTTAGGTGGATTTACTTGGTGGTTAAGAATTCTTTTAAAAAAAGAATTATATCCTACACCAAGACTCGTAATCCAACTCAATAGTGTATTTGTAACCATATTAAAGACTTCCTAATTTGATTAGATAAATAATTCCTTTATTTATCAACTTATCAAATATAGTCTTTAATATTAATTATACTACCAACAATAGTATAATTTTAGGAGACCATCACCAACAAGGAAAAAGATTTTGACAAAAGTCCACAAGTGAACTAGACCCAATTTTACAAAAAGAAACTAGTCCACATGCCTCAATACAATCCTAGATGGACCCCTAAATTGGTCCGGTAGAATATATCAAGTGATCCATGCAAGTTCGTGTGGATTAGGAATCTTGGCGGGCTATCTAGGTTAAAGCTCCAATACACACAACCCAATCACAGTCAACAAATGATTCACTTAGGTCCGATCTATTTAATTTTAGTTCATTCCACTAAAGAACTGAAATTGAACTCTTAAATAAAGATAAAATAAGTTGGTGTTACTCATTCATACCCTAGACAACCTTATTGGAGAAAGTGTATCCTTGTGAAGAATATCAGTAATCGTCAAGAGCTCATAGACTGCCTATAGTTCTCCAAGTTACCATATTTACTTATATGACCAGATTTTGAACTTGGATATTTTGACTTGTCCAGAAGCCATGTTTCAATAAACACTATTGAAAACTTAACGTTAAGATTTAATATCCAATACCTCAAAACATCCATATGATGGTATTCTACTCTTATTCAATAAATGGAGCCACGATGTCCATATCTATAAATAAAGTCCTCTATCGATTAACAAATGAATACCAACAAACTATCGAGGATAGACTATGCTATATAATTGTACTTATTGATAGCTCAGATGATAACACTTGCAACCATAAGTCCATCATTTACCTCAGGATTGAGATAGACTCCCCAATTGTCTTCAAGTGAACACTTTAATCCATTGACGGTTCTAGATAAAGTATTTCGTTGTGATCCTATTCAATGAACCCAGTGCACTAGATTCTTTTGCCCAAAAACACCACACTTTGATGATTTTGGACTCATCATAACACATTTGATCTCACTCAAATGCTAGCAAAAGAATAAAACACTTTAACAAGATAAAGGTGCCCAACCTTTTATCTTAAGTTGTGAATATTACTCAAGACTAACTAAAGAATTATGCCTACCTCATACATATCTATATTTATGAACAATTCTTCTTTTCTCATTGTCATTTGACCTTAAGATTATTTACTTTTGACAACTATAATAATTAAACTATAAATGCTATAAGATTTGTTAAACTAGAAATCACTTTATTAATATGAAAAGATTGTCAAATACAATATTACACTTTTGCTATCGATCATAATCCCAACAAAAAGATCATGGCTCTCTTGGATCTAAAATCCCCCACGTCACTTAAACAGGTTCAAGTCTTCACCGGGCAGATAGCAGCTCTCAACATGTTCATTCCTCGGTCTATCGATAAATGTCTCAATTTCTTCAAAGCTATCAAGCAGGGAAGGAACATGAAATGGTACAAGATCGAGCAAGCTTTTCAAGCCTTGAAGAAGTATCTATCAAGCCCTCCGTTACTAGTCAAGCCAACTACTAGAGAGGAGTTGCAAATCTATTTGGCCGTTTTGAAAACTACAGTGAGTGGGGACTTGGTCAAGGAATATGGAGATAGGGTCCAGCGGCCAATCTAATATGTGAGTCACGCCCTAACCAAGCCAAAAAAAATTATACCCTTCTGAAGAAGCTCACCTATCCCTGGTGACCTCGACAAAGAAGCTCTGTCCCTACTTTCAAGCTCACTATATATTAGTATTAACGGACCAACTTCTTCGCTAATTGTTGCAAATCCCAGATGTGTCTGGAAGACTAGTTTCGTGGGCCCTGGAGCTCACCCATTTGATTTAAGGTATAAACCCAAGACCATAATGAAAGCCTAGGCTTTAGTGGACGTTGTGGTAGAGTTCTCAGCACCCCTAGGGAAAGAAACCTCCACAGTTGCAAATATAGCTTCTAAGAAGATTCGAGAGTTTGGTTATTGGCCGAAAGACAACAAGTCTTAGATCCTCTACACAGATGGAGCATCCGGATAAGCCGGATGAGGAGCTGGCATAGTGCTAATAGACATAGAGGGAGCTGAATGTTACCACTATTTCAGATTCTAGTTTAAGGCCACCAACAATGAGGTAGAGTATGAAGCCTCCCTAGCAGGGTTGAAGGCAGCCTTCCAGCTCAGGGTCGATTACCTGCAGGTCAAGAGTAACTCATTACTCATAGTCAATCAAGTTTTTGGGGCTATCAAGTAAAAGAAGATAACATGATCACCTACTTGAAGCTGGTTAAACTGTTTAAGAATAAATTTAAGGGATTCAAGATCGAGTAGGTACCCCGGTAATAGAATCATCGAGCAGATGTCCTTGCTAAGATAGCTGCGAATGATGGCCATGCCTTACCTTAGAGAGTTCCCATCCAAGTGATCACCCAACCAAGCACAGCAACGGGCAATAAGATTTGTACCATGGATCGTCAACTAGGCTGGATGGATCCAATAATGGTTTATCTCCGGGAAGGAAAGCTTCCTGAAGAGCCCGTCCAAGCTAGAAGAATTAAGAGGCTCTCGGTCTGATATTACCTGGTAGATTGATGCCTCTACAAAAGAGGCAAGTCCCTTCCCCTGCTTCAAAGTTTGCATCTTGGTGATGCCAAATAGGCATTAAGAGAGGTTCACTATAGGGAATGCGGGAACCACGTTGGTGGGGAAGCTCTGGCATATCAGGTACTCTACATGGGGTATAAATGGCCAACTATCCATCAAGATGCAAAGAACTTTGTACAATCCTGTGAACCATGCCAGAAGACCTCCAACTTGAACCACCTCAAACCGGAGCATCTGTCATCTCTCAGCTCGCCTTACCCCTTTGCTATGTGGGGAGTCGACCTGATCAGACCACTGTCTACCGCTCCTGGACAAGCTAACTATGTTATTGTGGCGATCGACTATGTTACAAAATGGGTCGAAGCCAGACTGCTCTCCTAGATATCTGAAGAGAACAAAACAAGATTCATTAAAAACAATATAGTTTGCATGTTCAAGACCCATCTTATCATTTTAGCTAACCTCGGCAAGCAGTTTGATAACAACCGATTCAAGAAATTTTACAAAGGCTTGGGAATCGACCTTAGATTCGCCTCAGTATCCCACCCTCAGACTAATGGGCTGGTGAAATCCACCAATAAAACTATCAAGAAGCTGTTGAAAAAAAAGTTACATCAGAGAAAGGGTAGATGGGCCGAGAAGCTTCCCGAGTTCCTCTAGGCTTACCGTACTATAAGGAGAACAACCACCAGAGAAAGGCCCTATTCTTTAACCTTCGGGTTTGAAGCAGTTCTTTCCATCTAGCATAAACTAACCTTTTTCAGAGTTCAACATTTTGAACATGGAAGTAATAAGGATAAGGTCCGAGCTAGCCTAGATCTCTTGGAAGATAAACAAGATCGGGTAGCTGAGAAAGTAGCGATTTGCCAGAGTAAAATAGCTAGGTACTTTAACAGGAGATTTAAAGCACAAAACTTTAAGGAAGGGGACCTAGTTCTTATGAAAGTTACCTTGAATACTAGGAAGAGGTCGGACGGGGTTCTTAGGAATGTGACCTTGAATACCTTGAATACCTTGAATACCTAGTTCTTAGGAAACTTTAAGGAAGCACAAAACTTTAAGGAAGTATTACCCTTAAATAGGGGACTCATGAGCAGACTACCTCCATTTAGGTTTTAATATAATCTCCAACAACATTGTACTTCATTCTTTATCAATAAATTATGTGTTCTCCATCTTCGATTATATTTTAAACTAATTTCTTCATATCCAATTACGGTCTACACGAGCGAGTTCAACATAACCACCTCATGACTAGGGATTAGCCGTGGAAGCCCCTCGCTATCATTGATGCCCCGGTCGGGTACCACCCCCCGCTAAGAAGGATCTGAGTGTAAGAGCATAGTTGCTATCCAGATCTTGAGACTGGGGATTAGCCTGGGAAGCCCCCTCGCTATCCTTGAAGCCTTGGTCGGGCTACCACCCCCAAGAAGGGTCTGAGTGTAAGAGCATAGTTGCCACTCAGATTAAGAGACAAGGAAATAGCTAAATAGCCCTCCTGATGCCTTGTTCGGGCTATCACCCCTAAGAAGGGTCTCAGTGTAAGAGCATAGTTGTCGTCCAGATCGCGAGACCAGGAAATAGCTAGATAGTCCTCTTGATGCCTAGATCGGGATATAACCCCCCAAAGGGATACGAGATTAGAAAGCTCCCCTACTTAAACTCCAATATTCTAGTTATTACTGGTTACTAATCTTCCATGTGTATATGGTTGCTTGTTGAGACAAGTGCAAACTAGCCTATAATCACATAAGGGGACTATTCACTAAAGTCATGGAGCTACAAGCTTCTTCTTAGAACTGAGAGCTTGAGCTAGCCGTCTACTTTCACATTTAAACAAAATTTTATATCTCGTTATCTTTGTCAAGATTCAAGTTAGTCAAGTAAATTCAGAGGTCGCATCTTGGTCGAGATCAGGAATGAAGCAAGAGGATGTCGGCCAAGTCAAAATTCATTGAAGAAAACATTAATGAAATCTAAAGCCAGTTTTTGTTAATGAAATGGGAACCTATCCCCTGGAAAGGCTACAGTTATCAAGCAGGGATCCCAACCCCCAGTTCCGGGCTACTCAAGCTGAATGATTGAAGATGAAAAAACTAATTAAACATGGCATGAATAAAGTGAGGTGACTACCCCCCTTTCCGGGCAGAAAAAACAAGTTATGAATAAACAAGTTGGCGATTCTTGGTATTCTTTACGAACTTGTATGGATCACTTGATATATTCTACCGGACCAATTTAGGGGTCCATCTACAATTGTATTGAGGTATGTGGACTTGTTTCTTTTTGTAAGAATGGATCTAGTTCACATATGGACTTTTTATAAAGGTCAAATGGATTTAATAAAATACGAAAAATAATATATGGCCCATATATATGTGTTGGGCGGCAAGGCTATTTAGAATAGCTTAATTATATTATATTATTTTATTATTTAATTAAATAGAAATTAATTAATTTGGTGATTAATTAATTATTTAATTAAAAGTCAAAATCTTTTTCTATTAGGAGATGGTCTCTTAATATTATACTATTGTTTGTAGTATAATTAATATTAAAGACTATATTTGATAAGTAGGTAAATAAAAGGAATTATTTATCTAATCAAATTAGAAAGTCTTTAATATAGTTACAAATACACTATTGAGTTGGATTAGGAGTCTTGGTGAAGGATAGAATTCATTTTAGAAAAGGATTCTTAACCACCAAGTAAATCTAGCTAAGGAAAGGATTCATAACCACCAAATAAATCCTTCTTAGAAGAGGATTTGGTCTCCTATATATACTACTTATAAATTTCAACTAGGCCTTAGTTTTTGGTGTGATAAGTTGTTTTTTATTTGTTTTTTTTATTGTTAAAATAAAAAAAACTTCTTGCAACTCATTTTGTGAAGAATTCGGCCAAGCATAGAGAAAATAGAGAATGTTTTTGTTTTCGATAGTACACTAGTATCCATTGCATCAAAAGGGTTTTGTGTACAATATCGAATCAAAGTTCACACGAGTTTCAATAAAATTGATTGATAATTCAAAAGTGACCGGACGTTCTTGGTTTTTCTCTTGGAGGATTATTGTGACTAACAAAGAAGAAGATTTTGTTTGTTTTCATCCTCAGACATACAATTTAAAGAAAGGGAGCCCACACTCCTAGGTGATTCACGTTCATGATGGGATTGGAAGATCTTGCAGATAAAATTTGATGCTAGTTCAATCGTTACAAAAAAAAAGGTACGATACTTTTTATGTACATCAATTAATCTATGGTTAAGGTTCTTGTTATTAAAAGGGAATATTTTTTTTATTCACAAACCCTAGTTTTATTAAATTGTCTCAATTTTTCGTTGCGTTTTGAATCGTTTTTTTCCTACAAGTGCTCATTTTGTTTGGCCATCTTTGCTACCTCTTCCATAGGAGGATCCCCGATTGCCTGTTGTTCAACTGGGTCCTCCTCCAAGACCTCATTAACCACCACTATAACCTCAGGTAGGATAGCCTGATCGAGAAGGGTGGTCATTGACTCTGTCATGCTCTCTCTCACCTAGGCTCTTCCCTTGAAGACACTATAGAGGGGTCTCAAGCTTTTGAATGGTCTCCTTCATGCTCCAAGAGCTGAACCCTCATTGAGGGTTCTCTGGGACCTAATGTTGGGAAGACGGGATGAGGAGAAGGAGGAGGAGGAAGGTCTGACATGGCTGGCTACCTTCCAGCTCCAGCCATATTAGAAGGACTCAAATCATCATCTTCGGGATGAGACATCTCTGTAACCTTGGCCATTATTTCCTCCCTATCGCGGTCGGCAATTATGGGTAGGTTAAAGGGCAGAGGTAGAGCTTCATCAACCTGGATGGAGGTATAGAAATACTCGTTGCTGAAGGAAACTCCCAACTCCGCTTGCAGTTTGGCTACCTGAGCGTGTAGGTTTTGATTCTTGATGTCTAGTGTTTCTGCTTTTGCCTTCCAGAAGTCCCTCTGCTTAATCCGTTGCTCAAACCGAAGGGTTTCTAAGTCAAGGGACCTCTTCGTCCTATCATGATCACAGCGAAACTTGGCTAGCTTTGCCTCCATCCCCCTTTGACTAGAGGCCATCTGTTGTACTAAGTCTTGAGCCTGCCAATAACTTCATGGCCCGCTCAGCTTCAGCCTTAGCTTTGGTTGCCCTATCACAGAGAAAATCCACCTGGGGGCCTATGGCCACTTTGAATTTGAAGGCCTGTAAAAGAGTTCAAATTAGAAAGTGATGAACCAAACCATTGCAGGAGACGATAAAAGACGTTGATTACCTCCGTTTAGGGGACAAATCCCTTAGTGATCTGAATATCTACGAACATTAAGCAATCATAGAACGACTACCCCAGAGGTACGAAGCAACGAATTTCCCTAAGACTTCGTATAAAGAGGCAGAGCCAGACTGATTTTTTAGGTGACAAGGGGAAACCCCTTCAACACCAGCCTTGGGGTCTTTTGAAGCTCGGGGGACTGAGAATGTAGATGGAGAGATAGAAGTGTCTGGCAAGTTCAAAGATATTGTGACATGAACAGAAGCGGGAGTAAGGACATCTAAAGCAGGAGCTGTCATTGCAACGTCAGCGGCTTGAGAAACAGAAGCCCCTTTACCCCGTACAATGGTAGCCCGATATGTGAGGAACAACATCTTGGACCTTTGCTGGGAGGAGGATGAAGCAATAGCAGATAAAGCCCTAGTTGGAATAGTTAACCCCTCTTTCTCCAAGGAAGCCAGAGGGATTTTGTGATTAGATTTGGCAAAGGAGGAGGAGTGCGAGCTTGTTGGGCTTCGCGGGAAGCTGGGGCAACAACAAAAACTATTAAAAAAAACTTTAAAACGAGCTAACTAACGGAATAAAGCATAATGACTTGATGTTACTTAAGAGGAGTAGCATCAAAATTCCACAGGTATCGATTCACCCTACAAGAATCGAAGGAATCAGTAGTCAGGAACTTCAGGTTCAGATAGTTCCTGGCAAGGATAACCCCTAAAAGGATTTCAGATTCAGCGGGCAAGGAGTCCCGATCCTAGAATGGTTTGTCATTGAAAGCCGTGGGAACCTCATACTCTCTCCTGTCGATAAATATCGAGCCACCATAACCATCTCCTGCCAGAATAAACTCCTTCTTCTAGGCTAGGTCCTTCCTTGAAGGGCCAGGGATGATGAAGTTGAGCTTAATCTTCGCTTTTGCATAGAACTGACCTCGGGGAACTCCAGCCAGGTTCCCAAATTGAAAAAGGTAAGCCAGCTCCTCAGCTCTGGGCTCCCTGGTGACCTTGCTTAGCTCGCATTGTTCCCTCTACAGCATGAGAAAGCTGATCAGATGTCTCTAAAAACAGGGCGTCAGCTGGAAGTGAACTAGTTGTAGGGCGCTGAGAGCCCATCGAAGGGTAGGTTAGAGAGGAAGACTGACCCCATTTTCAAAAGCTGCCACATAGATCGAAAGCATGCCTTAGGTTGGATTAAAGAGGTCATAATTTCTGTAGGGAACGGTGAAGGAGACGCTGTCAGAAATACTGCACTAGGACCTCAGGTGGCTGATTGATTTTGGATCAACAGTCGAATCTGGGATAACCCTAAAATCATAAGGAGGAAGCCTCTCTATAGGAGGATCAACGACCGTAACATGACCCATCCCAGCAGCAGTATCCCTGGATTTTCCATCCGAAACTTCATCGACTAAGTTTAGTGGGTTGTCAGGTTGATTAGAGAAGACGGAGCCTATCGAAACATTCCTAGCAGAGCGGTGGCACTAATGAAGCTGGGAAGCATCCTAGTCGCTGGAGTTTTCTCACACACGTTTCCTAGGAACAGAGTTGGGGGAACTAGTGTCCTCTACCGTAGCCTCAATACTGTTAGCGAATTACAACATTATCAGATGTAGGGCTTGAAGAACAAAGAAAACAATGAAAATCTTTTCAAAGTTAGCGAAAGAGAGGGATTTTTAAAATTTTGAAGTTTGAAAGAAAGCGTGAGGTAGGTGGTGAAGCGGTTGGGTATAAATAGAAGCGAAGGGGGTAGTGACGTCAATGCAATCTTCAATAGGATCACCTCGAAACGTGGGGATAGTCGTAACATAGCTGGATTATTTTAAAAGATGTACCGGTTTGCGCATGCCACGTCACTCAAGCATTAAATGTAAGGATTTTGTCGAGATACTAATAACGACATGGGAGGAAAAAATTCCCAATTAAAATAGGAAATTTAACTCCAACCCAAACTCAATCACTAGTGTTCAAGTTAGAGGGAACTTCTGTTAATAGAAAATTTTGGCTAGGGACCAAAGAGAAATTTTCCACTTTCCTATACCTCAAAACATCCATACTACTCCACCAAGACTCCTAATCCAACTCAAATAGTGTTTTTATGTAATAACCAATTAGTGAATATAAATTAACTTGTGACTGAATCAAAAACTTCCTAATTTGACCAAGTGTCAATTAGAGTCTTAAAAGAAATCAAATACTTCCCAATTTGACTAGATAAATAAATTCCTATTATTTATCTACTTATCAAATAAAGTATTTGATACTCATCATATTACCAACACTAATATGACTCTAGGAGACCTTCTCCTAATAGGAAAAAGATTATGACTTTTAATTAAATAATTGATTAATTAACAAATTAATTAATTTCCACTTAAATAAATAATAAAATAAAAAACAATATAATAAGCCATTAAATAGCCTTAGCCACCCAAGCCAATATATATGGGCCAAATATTGTTTTCCCTATTTTAATAAATCCACTGGATTTAAATAAAAAGTCCACATGTGAACTAGACCCATTCTTTCTAAAAGAAACAAGTCCACATGTCTTAATACAATTCTAGATGGACCCATAAATTGGTCCGATAGAATATATCAAGTGATACATGCAAGTTCGTGTGGATTGAGAATCTTGACAGGCTATCTAAATTTAAGCACCAATAGACAAAACCTAATCACAATCAACAAACGATTCACTTAGGTCCGATCTATTAATTTTAGTTCATTCCACTAAAGAACTAAAACCGAACTCTTAAATAAAGATAGAATAAGTGTAATATTGCTCATTCATGCCTTAGACAATCTTAATGGAGATAGTGTATCCTCGTGAAGAATATCAGTAATCGCCAAGAGCTCATAGACCGCCTATAGCTCTCCAAGTTACCATATTTACTCATAAGACCACATTTTGAACTTGGTTAATTGACTTGTCTAGAAGCCATATTTAACTAGACACTATTGAAGACTTAATGTTAAAATTTAATATCCAATACCTCAAAACATCCATATGATGATATTCTACTCTCATTTAATAAATGGAGCCACAATGTCCATATGTATAAATGAAGTCCTCTATCGGTAACAAATGAATACTCCCAAACTATCGATAGCTCAAATGATAACACTTGCAACCATAAGTCCATAATTTATCTCAAGATTTAGATAGACTCTCTGATTGTCATCAAGTGAAAACTTTTATCCATTGACGACTTTGGATAAATTATTTCACTTTGATCATATTCAACGATCCCAGTGTACTAGATTTTTTTTGCCCAAAGACACCACACTTCGATGATTTTAAACTCATCATAACACATTTAATCCCACTCAAATGCTAGCAAAAGAATTACAAATTTAACAACATAAAGGTGCCCAACCTTTATCTTAAGCTGTAAATATTATTCAAGACTAACTAAAGAATTTTGTCTACCTCATACATATCCAGATGTATGAACATTTCTTATTTTCTCATAGTATTTTGACATTATGATTATTTACTTTTGACAATTATAATAATTAAACTATAAATGCTATAAGATTTGCTAAACTATAAATCACTTTTATTAATATGAAAAGATTGTCAAATACATCATTACACTCTTGTTATAAAGCATAATCCCAACATGTAGGTCAATCAAACTCTATAAACATGCAACTAGATGACTAGATATGGCTTTCAAAGATCAATCACAAATCATCTAGAAATCTAAGCATGTTATCAACTAAGAACTAGAAATGAAAAATGGAAATATCAATCAAATATGACCTAGCTCTTAGAACATGAAACTAATTCTAGAAATCAACAGTCAATCACAAGAACACAAAAGTATTTACAGAATCAAGTTCACGCTTTACAAGTTTAGCTAAAAATCATTCAATTAAACACAACACTAACTAAATTCGAAAATCAATTAAACAAACCCCAAATGAAATCAAAATCATTCTATTCATTCTTCTTAATCAATTAAGAACATTCATGAAGAAGATCATAGAAGAAAACTAAGAAGAATATGATTCACCTACAAATAATGAAATTTGGATTAGAAATCTAGACACTGTGAAAAATCAAGACATCTTTGGGTCTAAAAATGCTTGCGGTTTGCTCCTCTCTTCAGGACCAAAGATTTCCACTTTTGATTGAACTAAATCAAAGTTAATTTAAGTGAGATATCACAAAACAAAAAATCAAAAGACTGAAGGAAATTTCCTGCACTTGTATTTTTCTAATATTCCAGTCCTTAGAAAATGAGAGGGAAAAGGTGTAGTTAAATGAGAGGGAAAGAAAGAGATTGGATGACCAACTTGCCACCAGTCAACTCCCATCCCTGAGATGGCTCATGGACATCTTGAGAGCAGGGAGGGTTCCTCCCCGAGATGGCCACGCGCCATTTCTGGGAAGGAAGGCTTGGTGTCCTTTGGCCACTCACACACCTCCGTGTTCTTCGATCGTTCTCCAGTCTCCGACCACCAAATTTGAATCCATTTATGGACTACATATCAGAACTCTCTCATGCACATGGAAGACTATGAAACTTAAACCAGAAATTATGAATTCAACTCGATACATTAAGAAGAAGACAAGGCATGGTAAGTGACCGGAAAGATTCATAACTCTTTACTCGAAACTCGAAATCAAATGAATGGGTAACCGAAATGGCTGAAACTCAATAAGGAACAATTATTACCGAAAGTCCAAGGTCCATGTTACATAAACATACAAACATTTAACACACAAGAATGCTATTTTCTAGAGATATTCCAAATAGATGCAATTTACAAAACTAGTCAATTTAGCACTAATGCATGAGCATTCAATATAAAGTGTGTTAACATGTTACACAATTAAGTGCAATGAAGTAGAGACACAAATGTATGCATTGTGTGTGTGCGCTTATGCTTTGCAAGAGGAAGAAGAATCTTGATACCTTAGCATCTAAGAAAGTACCAATCCTCTTAAAGATGAACTGTGTGTGAGAGTTGTTTTTCTTCTTTGAAGCTCATATCCATCGTGAACCACCTAAAAAACTAGACATTACAAAGAAAGAGAGTTTTGTTATGGAATCAAGCCAACACAAATCTAAAAACTATCAATCTCTCAATAGGCGATGGTGTTTGTATTTTTAGTAGCTAAGTAGATTTTTTCTTCTTTCTCTTCTTTTCTGTAGAGAGAGCTTTGAAATTTTTATAGTTTCCAATTCTCGTTGTCCATTCCATTAATTTGGTCAATCAGTTAGCAATCAAAGAAATGTTGATTTGGCGTTGATGGTGGTCGTGTTTAAGTGTGGGAATTGTCCATAGAGTCAAGCAAATTGATTCTATTTTGGTAGGATTGAAGAAGTTGACTATTTTTGTTACCGACGTTATGAATGGCAGGAAAATATCAACCTGTAAGCCCCATAGTCGTAGCAGAATGGATTTTTGAAACTTTAAAAAAAAAATAAGTGACTTATTAACTATATACGATATATATGAATAAATGACAGGTAAGATTCGAAATCATACCTATAGGCTAACTCCTTCGTTCTTTCACTTATTGATATATCTTTCGGATTTGAACCACCGGATCTTCCTCGCTATCTCCTGCATTCTAGAAACTATGTATGGGCATGTCGTGGGCTTTAGAAGGTTGTATCAAGGTAGAAGAAACTTACGAAAACAACTCTTGTTTTCTATGTGTGGAATTCGGCCACCATGAATGAAAAAAATAAAAATAATTTTTTTTTCTTGGTCTCTTGGCCGCACCAACTTTCTTGTTTCTTTTCGTCATTTTGTTTTTCACGTATGTATTGTGTATCACCACATAAAAATCTCTATATTGTTAATATTCAAAGAGCCTTAAAGATGTACCACACTTGATATGATAAAATTGGTTTTTAAACATCTAATATTCAAAAAACTAATATCCTTTAACATATTTTAAATTATCAAATATTTAAATACAAAATAACATGATATCTTATATCATGATACGGTTACTAGTGACCTAGAATAAATAGGATTCTAAATCCCATTTAATTCAATTTTGTCATTTTAACCCATGACCTGCTAAGGATTAAATAATCAATATTATTTTATATCTTTGCTTTGGTCTTGATTTGAACCCTTGACCTCTATAAAATAATTAATTCTATTAATAATTCATAATTATTAATAAAATTAAATAGTCCCATTATTAAATTTAATTATTTATTACTCCATTAATTAAATAATAACATTATTCAATTAATTGCCTGAAAAAAATCCTTGTTACTTTCGTAACATAAAGAATTGGACTATCCAATTAACCAACCGTGACCCTTGTTACCATCAATGTTCCGTGCTAGTAAAGAGGCCTAATGGACCGCAGTCTTGAGCTCCAATAACCCTTAGAAAAAATTAATTAAACACTTTAATTAATATTTCATGACTATTAACCTCAGAGCTACTTCATTAAAAACCCGAGGCTGCACTCTCGTAATTGTAAATGCTTTTTTACAAACCAAAAACTCAGTATCCATCAATATACCTATTATATATGGTATGATCCTCCACAAGTAGTTCACAATTAGAGCTGGGTCATAAAGCTCATTATACCCCTCTAATTATATATTTTCCATTAAGTACAATCGATTCTCTAATGAAAAATAAATCCTTACTTTTCTTTATAAAAGAAGGAGAGCACTCATATTGTTCAAGCCCTAAATCAACCCTTAAAAGAATTACTATCTACTTCTTGCAAGGAGTGGATTCAACTATTGTGTACAGATCTTTCCAGTCATCAGCCAAACCGCGATTCCAAGATATGGAGATATTAATCAGGAATGCTACACCTATCTCACCCATTGTAAATAAAAACCACGATCTAACCTGAATGAGACAGTAAGACACTTAGGATTAAGATCACCCATATACAACCATCATTTGTCAATACATATGAATCTGCTCATTTAATGGATATTGTGAAATAATGGAATAATTTCTCAGTTTTCTGCACCAGGCATACCTCAACAAAATGGGGTGGTAGAAAGGAGAAATAGAACTCGTTTTGATATGGTTAGGTCTATGTTGAGTTATTCAACGCTCCCTAGTTCTTTTTGGGGATATGCTTTAGAAACTGCCATGTATATTCTAAACGATGTACCATTTAAGTCAGTTCCTAAAACACCGCATAAGTTGTGGAGAGGCGAAAGCCTAGTTTATAACACTTAAGTATATTTGGATGTCCCGCGCACGTGTTAAAAGGAAAGACAGATAAGATGGAGTCCCGTTCAGAAACATGCATATTTGTAGGGTACCCAAAAGGGAACAAAAGGACATTATTTTTATAGTCCTTCAGATCTTAAAGTATTTGTTTCAACAAATGCCAAATTTCTAGAAGAGGACTGTATGAATAATTTTGTGCCTAAAATTAGAATTGTCCTAAATAAGCTTTTAGGAGATACAATTCCACAAGAGGTTTCGCAACCAAGCCCAATTGTAAGTTCCATACTAACACAAGATCAATAATCTACCATACCTCGTCGTAGTGGAAGGGTTGTTAGACAACCCGAGAGATACATCGATCTAGGAGAATCTGTGGAGAATCTGTAAAGAATCTGTAGAGAATCTTCCGGATGATGATGATCCCTATACGTACAAGGAAGCAATGGAAGATGTTGATTGTCTCCATTGGCAAAAGGCAATGCAATCCGAAATTGAATCTATGTTCAAAAATAAAGTTTGGTCTCTTGTAGACTTGCCTAAAGGGATAAAACCCGTCGGGTGCAAGTGGGTATACAAGAGGAAAAGAGGAATGGTTGGAAAGGTGGAAACCTTTAAGGCTAGATTGGTAGCTAAAGGTTATACACAGAAGGAAGGTATCGATAATGAAGAAAAATTCTCTCCTGTGGCCATGCTTATATCCATTAGGGTACTCTTATCCATTGCGGCATCTCTAGACCTAGAGATTTGGCAAATGGATGTCAAGATAGCTTTCCTTAATGGAAGTGTTGATGAAAGCATCTATATGATGCAACCAGAAGGATTCATTGAAAAGGGCTAAGAGGAAAGGGTATGCAAGTTGCAAAGATCCATATATGGATTGAAGCAAGCATCCAGATCCTGGAACATAAGGTTTGATCAAGCTGTGAAATGTTTTGGATTTATTCAAAACCTTGACGAACCTTGTGTATACAAAAGGGTCAAAAGTGACAAGTTGGTTTTCCTAATTCTTTACATTGATGATATACAACTCATCAGAAACGATGTTGGTGTATTGACATCAATAAAAGAATGGTTAGCAAAACATTTGATATGAAGGACTTATGAGAAGCAAGTTATATTCTTGGTATCCAAGTCATAAGGGATAGAAAGAATAGAACGATTGCATAATCCCAAACTTCATACATAGATAAAATCTTGTCTAAGTTTTCCATGCAAGATTCCAAGAAAGGTATGTTACCTTTCAGGCACGGAATCAGGCATGTATAAAGCTTAAGATAATGCAATCATCTTATTATTTCTATCCCTTATGACTTGGATACGAAGAATGTAACTTGCTTCACCCAAGTCCTTCATATCAAATTGTTTTGCTAACCATTCTTTTACTAATGTCAATACACCTATATCATTTTCGATAAGTAGTATAACATCAATGTGAAGAACTTGGAAAACCAACTTGTCACCTTTAATCCTTTTGTATACACATGGTTCATCAAGGTTTTAAATAAATCCAAAACTTTTCACGGCTTGATCGAACCTTATGTTCCAGGACCTGGATGCTTGCTTCAATCCATATATGGACCTTCACAACTTGTTACCCTTTCCTCTTGGCCTTTTTCAATGAATCCTTTTGGTTGCATCATATAGATGATTTAGTCAAGACTTCCATTAAGGAAAGCTGTCTTGACGTCCATTTGCCAAATCTCTAGGTCTAGAGATGCCACAATAGATAAGAGTATCCTAATGGATTTATGCATGTCCACAAGAGAGAAGGTTTCTTCATAATCGATACCTTCTTTCTGTATATAACCTTTAGCTACCAATCTAGATTTAAAGGTTTCCACCTTTCCATCCATTCCTCTTTTTCTCTTGTATACCCACTTGCACCCGATGGGTTTTGTCCCTTTAAGCAAGTCTACAAGAGACCAGACTTTGTTTTTGAACATAGATTCACTTTCGGATTGCATTGCCTTTTACTAATGGCGATAATCAACATCATGTACGTATAGGGATCATCGTCATCCAGGAGATTCTCTACAAATTCTCCTAGACCGATGTATCTCTCGGGTTGTCTATGAGCCCTCCCACTACGATGAGGTATGGTAGACAGTTGAACTTGCGTTGGTGCGGAACTTTCAATTTGGCTAGGTTGTGGAACCGCTTGTGGAGTTGTATATCCTGAAAGCTTATTCATAACAATGCTATATTTAGGCACAAAATTATTCATACAGTCCTCTTCTAGAAATTTAGCGTATGTCGAAACAAATACTTTAGGATCTGAAGGACTATAGAAAAAATATCTTTTTGTTCCTCTTGGATACCCAAAAAAATATGCATGTTTCTGAACGGGACACCATTTTTCTGTCTTACCTTTTAACACGTGCGCAGGACATCCAAATATCCTTAAGTGTTGTAAACCATGCTTTCGCCCGGTCCATAACTTATGTAGTGTTTTAGGAACCAACTTAAATGGTACATCGTTTAGAATGTACTTAGCAGTTTGTAAAGCATATACCCAAAAAGAATTAGGAAGCGTTGAAGAACTCAACATAGACTTAACCATGTCCAAAAGAGTTCTATTTCTCCATTTTGCCACCCATTTTGTTGAGGTATACCTGGTGCAGAAAACTAAGAAATTATCCCAGTGTCAATAAGATATTGTTGAAACTCACCAGATAGATATTTTCCTCCACGATCAGACCTCAAGATTTTTATACGTTTCTCAAGCTAATTTTCTACTTCAGCTTTAAATATTTTGAAATTGTCAAAAGCATCCGACTTATGTCTCATGAGATACATATAGTCAAATCTTTAGTGATCATCCATGAAAGTGATGAAGTACTCATATCCACCTCAAGTTTGAATGTTCATGGGTCCATACACATCAGTGTGTATCAATCCTAAACATTCAATGGCTCTTATACCTTTGGTCGTAAATGACCTTTTGGTCATTTTTACCTTCCAAACAAGATTCACAGGTTGGTAGATCATCAACCGCTAAGTTTCTTAGAGGTCTGTCACTTAATAATCTTTTAATCTTATTTAGGTTAATATGACCTAGACACAAATGCTATAGGTAGGTTTCATCTTTTGATAATTTTACTCTTTTATAATTAGGTTCCGTTGATTCCGTGTCTAACAAGTGAGAGATAATTCTATCCAAGTAGAATAAACCAATTTCCAATGTACCTTTGCAAATAATTTTGTCATTCTTACTAATAATAAAAGCTTTATTAAAAGTAACCGAAAAACAAAATTTATTTAAACAAGAAACTAAATTAAATTTCTCTTGAATTGAGGTACATAATAAACGTCTATTAAATCTAAATGCCTATAAGAATCTAAACTAATTCTAATATCTCCCACTGAACAAGCAGACACCAATGCTCTATTGCCTAAACGTAAGTTGAATTCGTTCTTATTAAGCCTTCTCCTTTCCTTGAATCCCTATAAGGAAAAACAAACATGATTAGTGGCTTCGAAGTCTATGATCAAAGGATCCATAGAATCTGCCAAAAAAGATGTTTCAAGATAATTAATATTACCTTATTCCTTCTTGTCTAGAGACTTTAAGAAATTTCATTTCCAATGTCCCTTTTTCACCACAAAAAAAACACTTCCCTTTGATCTTGGTTACTTTCTTTGTCCCCTTCTTAGTAGGTCCTAGTTGCTTTTTCTTCTGTTGTTTCTTGACCTTCTTACTGGTCTTAACAGTAGCAACATTTCCTACAGTATGAATCTCCTCACCCTTGCCTTTCATAATGATTTTTTTCGGTGCTTTGAACATATTGCATCAGGCCTTGCAAGGTGTTTTCCTTACTATTCAAGGTGTAGTCCAACTTGAATTGATCAAAGGAATCCGATAGTGAGTTGACGATCATGTCAATTTTTGTCTCACCATCTATCTCAGCACCATTCAGTTCAGCAATATTGAGATGTGCTATGACTTTCATCATGTGATCTTTTACAACATGTCCAGGTTGCATTCTAAGATTCATGAAAGTAGTCACTGCCTCTCTCTTAGTCATCCTAGACCTCATAGCAAACATCTCCTCTAGAGACATCATTATATCGGCAGCAGTCTCCATTCCTTCATTTTGTTGTTGCAACACATCGGAGATGGTGGCCATAATGTAATATTTAGCCATCTCATCTGAAGACTCTCACTGCTGATACTCATCTATTTGCTCTTGAGTAGATTCATTAGTAATAGTAGGTGGTTTAGGAGTGCGTAGAACAAACTTATGCTTTTTGGATTGCTACAAAAACTCAATTTTCCTTTTCTATGTGCCATAATTATCACTAATTAAAGTATTGTCTTTTAGGATGTTGATTAGGGATGGGGTCATGATTTCTGAACAATAACAAAAATAATATAAGTAAATAATCATAATAACGCACTTTTGATTATTTATCTTAAATTATATATAAAATAATTCAATCGTAAAATTCAACGGAGATTCAACACCCATAAATGTCACACCTCCTTTGGGAGTTCGCACCATTTACCGGTTGGACTAGGTCCCACCTAATTGTTAACATAACAACCAACGTTTTCAATTTTAGCCTTGCAATTTTATTAACAAGAACTCTTGGGAGGAGGATATAAATAAAATTACATTGAGTGTGTTAACAAGTTATCGACCTTCAATATAATCCCTCACGAATATCCCTTCTTTGGGAGTAGATAACGTTTGGGCTAATTGTCTAGTGAATCCTTATAAGGAAGTTGAAAGTTCCCTAAAAACGTGCGTGTCTAAACCTAGAGGGGGGGGGGGGGGGGGTGAATAGGTTTTAATCAAGTCAATTACCAAATTTTCTTGATTAGTCAATATTCAAAATTCACCCAATAAAACAAACATACAACATCAAGTGTACGGTGCAGAAATATAAATAACACAAGATGTATACGTGGAAAACCTCCAAATGGGAAAAACCATAGGCTGTTAAGTGTGCCACACTCGGTCACAGAAATCCACTATATGAATAAAAGGTTACACCCTCAAGTGATTCTCGGACTCTTACTCTCGACAACCTCAGGCTATGGACACCACTACTCACCACTCTTGGTTCAGTCCCTAGTGATATCCCCTGATACACTACTATTGGCGTGAACGCCTCCTACTCTACCCCCTTGGGCCTTTTACAGTGGCACCTGACCAATTGCTTGTGAACCCACCCTTGGTTGTAAGACTTCCCTTGCTTGTGCAACTTCACACCGAAGCCACAAGACTTAACCTTATTGAAGAGTCAAACACAACCTAAGTAAATATGATAAAATATTCAAACATGCAAGTAATGCTAGGCAACACTAAATGCTTATCTAGGAATTTAAGAAAGTCACTAAGTACAATTCCTAGATATCAATGTCTAAATGAATGTTCATAAAGACTTACCTAGATATAGTTATGCAACAATATATCCTAGTTATCAAACAAAGCCATTTCAACATATGTTGTCACTGAGCATGGCATGGTCATAAAATGCAATCATCAAAATGCAATCAATATAACCTAATTAGCTAGGGGGAACAATGACCTAAATGCTAGCTATCACAAAAACCATATCAACACAAGTTGGCATTAAGCACGGCATGGACTATAATGCAATCACAAAATGCAATCAATGAGTCCTAAATAATATCTATATGCAAAGCATAGAGATTTAGCTATAAGGGCAAAATGGTCACAAACCCTAGCTATCACAAACAAACCCAATCATGTTATAACTCATCAATAAATGCATTCAACACAAGATTTTAACAAATCATATGCAGAAAAATGAATTCTTGAACAACAAGAACAATGAATGAAGATGAGATGTTTGTTCTTACTTACCAAGTCAAGATTGATGAAGACCCATGTGTGATTAATGCAATGGATGCATGGGTTTTGGGTTTGGAGAGTCAAAGAAATAAGCTTGGTGCTTTCTCTCACTAGGGGAGGTTCTCTCTTTCTAACAAATGTGTTATTTGAGCTCTAAGACGGCAAGGAAGAAGAAGAGAACATATATAAAGAAGCCCTACACAAAACGACATCGTTTTGGACTTGGGAGACAAAGTCCCCCACAACCGTTGTGCGTGCAGTGGCCTAGACAATTGTCCAGACCGCAGTCAGTGCAGAAAGGCATGGCTGGACATTACCGCTGCTTTGGTCGCTGGCTAGGCATGGCACCAACAGCGGTCTAGGCCGCGGTACACGCCAGACAACACAACAGCTCGAGCTTCGAGCGACCCAAAACATGACCAAACGACATCCAAACCTTTCATATAATATACCGTTGGAAAGGTATGGAAGTACAATTTCTACTTCAATTTAAAAAACAGGATTTGGATGTCTTTAGAAAAGATTATGGTCATTTTAGTGACCAAAGGTGAGAAACGGACAACAACAGAGATGCCCTGTTTTTGTGGTCACTTTGGAGATTTCAAAACCAATCCAAATGATCATAAAATATTACGAATAATATACCGTTGGAAAGGTATGGGTGTCTAGTTTGTAAATAAACTTTTAAAACTCATTTTGAATCATTTTATAAAAAGATATGGTCCCAAGACCATACAAAGGTCAGTTATTGAAAAACATTAAATCATTGAAATACACTCGTTTGAAACTAGACACCTTACTCCATATAACCAAACCAAGAGAAGAATGAGACCTTCTCATATGGTCACTCAACATGATAAAACAAGCACACCATCACGCAAGCGTAAACACAACACAATACCACACTTAAATCTACAAATGAAGTGCAAGTGTGATTGTGAAGAGATGCACACATATAAACAATATCAACGCAAATGCAAGATCAACAAAGCATGCATAAGGTGTGTGTGTGCACCTAAACAATTCAAGAGGCAAAGTCAAGTGAATATACCTTTTGCTCTTGAAGTCATGGAGATGCTTGAAAGATTGCCAATGAGGACCTAAGCTACCCATTACACAATCACCCCTAATGTGGTGTGGTTTGTCATGAAATAAGCCAATCATAAAATCAAGGTCCTTACAGAAGTATCTTGCTAAATTCCATTCATGAATACCTCTTGGGAGGTTATTACATGAAACATAAAGCTTAACAAAACTTGGAGGCCGTAGGTGTTTGTTAGGTTTGTGAGTTATGTTGGCATTATTCTATATCAAAACAACATTTCCTTTGTATTGTTTAGTTGTCTAGCATTCATGATGATTCAAGCTTCAAAGAAGAAATGACAACTATTCAAGCAAGTTCAAGTGTTCAAAGAGAAAAGTGCTTCATGATTCTACAAAGGTATATTAAGACCTTTCTTTTCTCTTTCAAGGCTAAGACACACACACACACACAATTCATACATTTGTGTCCCTGTATCGATGTACACCTTTATAGGAACACACATAGAATTCATTCATATATGTCCCTACATCATTGTGCACCATGTATAGCACATTCACACACTTGAAGATGAATGTTCATGCATTGGTATGGAAATAACATGTTTTGGAAAATGCATGATTGGAGACTATCTCTATGTAGTTTGCATTCCAGTGTGAATTGTGTTTTTATGTGTATATATTTGTATAACATGGACAATGAACTTGAATTTAGTCTTAAATCATTCTTGATTGAATTTTGGTCATTTCGGTTACTCATACTATTGATTTGAAGTTCTAAGTCAAAAGATACTACACTTTCAACTCATGTTGCATACATTGTCTTCGTCTTCACATATCGAGTCGAATTGATATTTTCTGGGTTGAGTATATTATATGCCAATGTCCGTGAGAGAGTTACAGTTCATAATCTGCAAACAGATTTAAATTCCGAGTTTGGAGGCCGGAGAACGTTCTAAGAACGCGAGAGGAATGCAAGGGAGTTGCACCTTGGCCAAAGGCCAACAAGAGGTGCAAGTCCGAGATGGCGCGTGGCCATCTTGGCTGCAACTCCTTGCTGCCCCGAGATGCCCACGCGCCATCTCGGGGAAGCAATAATAAAGGAGGGCAATTTGGTTATTCTTGCTTCATTCTTTTCCTCTCCTTTATATTCTTTTCCCTCTTACATTTTATTCCAAGAAGAAATTTAAAACTTGTGTGCAGAAATTTTCTCTCTGTATTTTCTCACCTTCCAAACAGTATAACTTCTTCATTTGAACTCCGATTTGAGTGATTTAAAGTTGAGAGTGTTTTTATATTCATCCTCCATCTTTTCTCTGAAGGTTTTAGTGAGGTTTATTGCTGTTTTTTGAGTCTAAACTCATAAAAACGGGACTGCACCAAAATCAACTAAGGTATTGATTTTCTCTGAAAGTTTTCTTTTAAAACTTGGTCAATTGCCTTGGGTTTTTTTCTTCAACATATATATGTGTATTGTGAGTGCTTTGATTTTAGTTTTGAACTCTTTTAAAGCTAGGTTGAGTTTCATTTGAAATCTTACATGTTGAGTTAGGTTTTGATTTTGCCTATGTTTTCACATGTTTGGAATTGTATTGTGCTAGCTTTGATTCTAGGACTATTTGATGAGGCTCTTTTGGCCAATTTCTCACAATGATACATGTGCTTATGTTCTTTTGAGCTATTCATGTGTTTTTGTTGAATCTATGTATAGGAATATGCTCTAGAACTATAGCATTAAACTAAATGACTTTGTCATATGATTTTAGCATGTTTTTTTGGTTTATGAGATTTAAACTTGATTATGTGATTAATTGAATATATCTTGTGATTCAAGTTTTGGATCTATGCATGTATCTAGGTTGTCATTAATATTGAACATATCTTACATAATCTAGATGGATTAAACATGCATGATTGACTAGACTACATTTGATATGTGTATTCATGCTCATGTCTAGTATTTTCCATAGGATGTGTTGATCATAACATTCTATGTTGCGTGCTTGTTTACGTTTTGCATTCATGATCACCTAGATGCCTTGTGAGAAGGAAGTCTTGACAATAGGTGTGAGACTTATGTTTTTGAGCAAGAAAGTCTTGGCAAGAGGTGTGAGACCTTGGATTGTAAAGCAAGAAAGTCTTGGCTAGAGTCGGGAGGACTCGGATATTCAAGCAAGAAGTCTTGCCTTGGGTCATGAGGATCTGGAAAGGGTGAGCGAGGAAGTCTTGACTACAGTTGGGAGGACTCGGATAGTTAAGCAAGAAGTCTTGCCTTGGGTCGTGAGGATCCGGTACGGTGAGCGAGGAAGTCTTGACAAGAGGTGTGAGGCCTCAGAATGTTGAGCATGAGGGCGACATCTTCATAAGTAGGATAGTAGGGTAGTTTCTAGGTGCACAGGGGTCACTTGAGAGATTGTACTAATCTTATCGACTAGTGGATTTTGTTTCTCGGTGGTTGTTAACCCGTGGATGTTTCCTCTTCAGAGGTTTACCATGTTATATCTTGTGTCAACTTTTCTCTATCCCTATCTCTCTTATATTGGAAATTGTTATTTGAATAATGTGGATAGAACTTTATATGTAAGTTGACTTCCTTACACAATATTGTTTGTGTATGTTAGATAACTTTGTATCTTGTGATATTCCATTCAAGTTGTAAAGTACCACATTGTAATACTCTAAGTACAACTTATGGAATTTTGTCTACATTGAATATATTTGTTCATAAGATACATTGATTCTTGTTGTACGTTTTGGAGACTAAGAGTGGAGATTTGAGCATACATGAATATATTGTTTTCTCATAAAAATCATGTTAAATGTTAATTTGTATGCTTATCAAGGTTTTGTCACTAGTCTCGAAAGATTTGTGAAAAGTAAGAGACAACTTATTCACCCCCCCCCTTTAGGTTATTTAGTATAACCTTGTACATATTATTTTCAATTGGTATCAGCGCGGGTAAAGTAGTTAGTGTGATTCGGGATCTACAGGGCTATTTACTAATCATGGATATCAACCTATAGTCTACAATTGTTTATTTTTGGTTGTCCTTCTTCGTTGGGTGTGAAAAAGGTTCTTGTTTTATATTTCATTTGTCTACTAACAATTTTGTTGATAAGCTTGAAAATAAAGTTAGTGACAAAAGCAAAGATGAAGAAGCTTTTTCCGGAGGACATGATTACTTGTCTTTGCAACTCAATGAAGAGAATTGCATGTCAAAGACCACCAACTTCTACTTGATGGCAAGAGTTCAAACTCTTTACAAGGAAAAAGATAAAGCGTTAAAGGAAGTTGAAGTAAAGAATGAAGTGATCAAATGTCTAGAAAAGAAGATGGTTGAAAAGGCTCGTGTGTTAGATAGTTTAACAAATGATTTTGCTAATAATTTGTTTTTATTTCTTGATGGTATTGATCAAAGGCAAGGAAAAGGAGTTGGCAATCATGAAGGCCAAAGAGTTTTGGTAATCTTCATGGAGATTCAAGTGACTTAAGCATTATAGATGAGCAAGTGGAGTCTCCTACAACTAAAGGCAAGTCACTAAGGAACAAGAGGATTTCAAATGCCATTTCTTCCAAGGTCAAGGGCAAAATCAAGGAAATTAAAGAGTCTTCACCATGGGTACACTCTCACCTAAATATTAACATCTTGAAATTTATTTCGGTTTGCTATTTTTGCTATATTACCATGAGTATATGAGACGATGCAAACTAGGGAATGTGATGCATGCTAATGCGATGTGAAAATCTTCTATGGATGCTTCTTGCATGATAACACTTTGAATTTTATGTGTGATAATGATAATCGTGTGAAGAAAATAGTTGAGAAGATTTGGGTGAAAATGAATGTTTCACAAGATCATATGTATAGTCTTGATAATATCTTTATTGAAGGCAATAATGATGTGTTTGACATGAGTAATATCTTTATAGAGAAGATAGTTGATGATTTATCTTCTAGATATATTTTTGCCATGAGAAATGATCATGATTTTTATGAAAGTTCACCCAAGAACAAATGGTTCAAGGGTGAGTGATCTTATCTCTAGTGTAAGTAGCACATGTGAGTTAGCTTTTAGGCTAAGTGTCAAGTGTTTTGAGAATTCTAGCTAGCTAGCTTGGAATACTCCACATCTAGACACAAACTTAGCTATCTCACTTAACTTTGTTTTGATAGTCAAAAACCATTGACCAACTTTTGAGAAGTTACTCTTATGAAATCTATTCGGTGATTATCTTGTTAAGACTTTTAGAGAAAGTCATTTCTACTCTTGCATTGCATCATATAGCATGTCATATTAGAGAACTAGTATAGCATTCATTTGGTCCTTGTTGACATTTGCTCTCTGAAGATCTTTTAGTGATGTGTTCACAAAGATCTTACTCATAATGCTTGAAATGCTTGCTTGAATGATGAGTGGCATACTTTTTGAAAATATGAGCTTCAAATTCTTTGAAATCTACTCATTAGAGAAGTAATGATCTTGAATAAGTCTTTACTTATTGCTCTTAGATCACGTGCTTATGAGCCATAAAAACTTGATTTTCAAAAATTGCAATTTGCTTCTCGTATATGTTTAAGTTTGAGTAGTTGAGTTTGAAAATGTGTAGATTATGGATGCATCTAAAAGTTTATTGCATAGTACATGGTAGATGATGATATGAACCTCACCAAGAGTAGTGAGACCCGGAACAAATATATGGTAACGAAGGATCGTTTTCTAACCAAGTTTATAAACAAGAACGTTATCGGACCGCGACCCGTTACCTATAAGGAGGTAAGAACCAACGGTATCAAGAAGTTGAAGACGCCAGACTCAAGAACAAGAAGAATATGTGAGTGATAAGTCAAGTTTTTAGAAAAAAAAAGAGATGAACTCTCACAATTTTTATTCAATTCAAGTCTGTCCAATTACATCCAATTCGTTCCTTTATATACTAAAACCCTAAACGAAAAGAAAGGCTATAAGCCATTCTAAAAGGAAACAAGATAATTCGGCCATTAAGGCCTTATAATCAGAAGAAAACTAATTTGAGAAACTATTGACTTGCTCCCTAATTGGAAAGCTAAATCTGGAAACAAATCAGCCCCTTAATTTGGGAAACAAATCAACTATTATTCTTTGGAAATTAAAAGGGAATAAATTAGCCAAAGTTGACTCTTCTCCTAGCTTGTGCCACACACCCAAGTCTTCCTTATTCGGCCCAATCAATTACCTTGATGACATTAATTATGTCTTGGTCTTCATGTGAGCTTATCTTGGACTTCAACAATTCAAAATCAGCCCAAGTGTCTTGAATTAGGCCATTTAGTGCTTCATTGAATCTCTTAGCTCTTGCCCTTGTTATTGGCCTAACCGGAACATGCAATGAATCATTTGATGCAGCTGCCTTGTTCTCATCATTCCCTCCCTCTTGAAAAGGATTTGTCCTCAAATCGTCGCCTATATCAAAAGGAAACAAATCAGAAACATTGAAGCTTGCACTAACATTGTACTCACCTGGAAGATCCAACTTGTATGCGTTGTCATTGATTCTTTCAATCATTTGAAATGGGCCATCTCCCCTTGGAAGTAGTTTAGAACTCCGCTGGGCTGGGAATCGTTCCTTCCTCAAATGCAACCACACCCAATCACCGGGCTCAAAAACAACCTTCTTACGCCCTTTATTTGCTTGATTGGCATATTGCTTAGTTCGTCTCTCTACGTTTTCCCGAGTCTTTTCATGGATTTGCTTAACAAAATCTGCCTTTTTCTTTCCATCCAAGTTAACATGCTCATTCACAGGTAAAGGAATTAAATCCAAAGGAGTCAATGGGTTAAAACCATACACATTTTCAAAAGGCGAAAAATGAGTTGCAGAATGCACGCTCCTATTATAAGCAAACTCTACATGCGGCAGACAATCCTCCCATGTTTTCAAGTTCTTTTGTATTATAGCACGCAACAAGGTAGATAAAGTCCTATTAACTACTTCAGTTTGACCATCAGTTTGTGGATGACAAGTAGTAGAAAATAAAAGTTTAGTGCCTAACTTACCCCACAAAGTCTTCCAAAAGTAGCTTAATAACTTAGCATCTCTATCCGAAACAATGGTCTTAGGCATGCCATGCAATCTTACAATTTCTTTGAAAAACAAATCAGCAATATGTGATGCATCATCGGTTTTATGACAAGGAATGAAATGTGCCATTTTAGAAAACCTATCAACAACCACATATATAGAGTCCCTACCCCTTTTTGACCTAGGAAAACCCAACATAAAATCCATAGAAATATCAATCCAAGGTCCACTAGGTATAGGCAAAGGAGTATACAATCCATGAGGCTTAATCCTAGACTTGGCTTGTCTACAAGTAATGCATTTCTCACGGATTCTTTCTACATCACGTTTCATATGAGGCCAAAAAAAATGTTCATCCAAAGTATCTAGCGTCTTAGCTACACCAAAATACCCCATCAAACCTCCCCCACGAGCTTCTCTAACAAGTAATTCATGCAAAGAACTCTTAGGCACACATAATTTAGTTTCTCTAAACAAAAATCCATCATGCTTATAAAATTTACCAAATGCAGCCTTTTCACATGCATTGAACACATTACCAAAATCAGAATCTTCCACATATAACTATTTAATGTATTCAAAACCAAACAATTTAGCATCCAAAGTAGAACGTAGAACGTACCTTTTTGATAGAGCATCAGCGACTACATTTTCCTTACCCTTTTTGTACCTGATCACATATGGAAATGTTTCAATGAACTCCACCCACTTGGCATGCCGCTTATTTAGCTTGTGTTGCCCCTTTATATGCTTCAAGGACTCATGATCTGTGTGAATCACAAATTCTTTTGGCCAAAGGTAGTGTTGCCAAGTTTCCGATGCTCTAATCAAAGTGTACATCTCATTGTCGTAGGTAGGATAATTCAAGGCTGCTCCACTTATCTTCTCACTAAAATATGCAATGGGACGACCTTCTTGCATTAGAACAGCTCCAATACCTATTCCTGAAGCATCACACTCAATCTCAAAAGTTTTAGCAAAGTCAGGCAAAGCAAGTAAAGGTGCATTAGTTAATTTTTTCTTAATCAAGTTAAATGCCTTTTCTTGTTCATTACCCCACTTAAAACCCACATTCTTTTTTATAACTTCGGTTAAAGGTGCAGCTACACTACTAAAATCTTTCACAAACCTCCTATAAAAACTAGCCAACCCATGAAAACTTCTCACTTGTCCCACATTGGTAGGTTTCGGCCACTCCTTAATTGCCTTAACCTTTTCTTCATCAACCCCAATTCCCTTAGCACTAACAACAAAGCCCAGAAATACAAGTTTATCGGTGCAAACGGTGCACTTTTTAAGATTAGCAAACAACTTTTCTGTTCTTAAAACTCCTAAAATAAGTTTTAAATGTTCAACATGCTCATCCAAGTTTTTGCTATAAATCAGAACGTCATCAAAATAAACAGCCACAAACTTTCCAATAAAAGCACGCAAAACATGGTTCATTAATCTCATGAAAGTACTTGGTGCATTAGTTAATCCAAAAGACGTAACTAACCACTCATATAATCCATATTTTGTTTTGAAAGCAGTTTTCCACTCATCACCTTCCTTCATCCTAATTTGATGATATCCACTTTTAAGATCAATTTTAGTAAAAACAATAGAACCATGTAATTCATCAAGCATATCATCTAATCTAGGAATAGGATGTCGATACTTTACAGTGATATTGTTGATGGCACGACAATCAATGCACATCCTCCATGTTCCATCCTTCTTTGGCACAAGCAATACGGGAACCGCACAAGGACTCATGCTCTCACGTACATACCCCTTTTCCATGAGCTCACTAACCTGCCTTTGAAGTTCCTTTGTCTCCTCAAGATTACTTCTATATGCTGGTCTATTTGGGATGGGTGCTCCGGGTACAAAGTCAATTTGGTGCTCAATCCCCCTTATTGGTGGTAAACCAATAGGCATCTCTTCGGGAAACACTTCATCAAAGTCCTGTAATAGAGAAACAACAACACTAGGCAAGGAAGGGTTAATTTCATTAGTACTAAAGCAAGCCTCTTTGTACAAAAGTACAATCATTGGCTGATTTGAAAATAGAGCCTTTTTGACCTCACTCTCCATTGCATAAAAACTTACTTGTTTTCTCTCTCTCTTTTTCTCAACAACCATTTTTTCTTTTTCATCTTTTTTTTCTTTTTTTGCTATTTTAGAATCTTTTTCTTTTCTCTCTCTTTCTTTTGAACTCTCACTCTCACTCTTTTTTTTTTACATCTCTCTCTTTTCTTAACCTTACTTGATCTTCATACACTTGTTTTGGGGTTAAAGGTACAAGAGTGATTGATTTTTTATTGAGTACAAAGGAGTATCTATTGGTATACCCATTATAGGTCACATGCCTATCGAACTGCCATGGTCTCCCCAAAAGGATATGGCCCACATTCATTGGTACCACATCACAAAGGACTTCATCTTTGTACTTTCCAATTGAAAATGTCACCAACACTTGTTTAGTCACCTTGATTTCCCCACTATCATTTAACCACTGTAGCTTATATGGTTTTGGATGCCTCAAAGTGGCTAAATTCAATTTCTCCACAAAATTAGTGCTAGCCACAACAGTACAACTCCCCCCATCAATGATCATGCTACATACCTTATCATTAACATGGCAGCGGGTATGAAAAATGTTGTCACGTTGTACCTCATCATCTTCCTTGGCTTGAGCATTAAGAGCTCTTCTCGCCACCAAAAGCTCTCCGTCCACCGGATATTCAATATCACTTGCATCCTCCAAAGGTGGCATGGATTCATCATCAGATTCACCTTCAGATTCGATCTCACCATCATCCTTCAAAACCATTACTCTCTTGTTTGGGCATTGAGATGCAATATGACCTGCTCCCAGACACTTAAAGCACTTAATGTCACCATTTCTAGAAGGTTGAGAATCTGATGTACCTTGTTTTAATGTGCCTCCGATTTTATGATCTCTGGAAGGTTCGGTCTTGGCCTTGAAACTAGGTTGGTCATCCCTCTTGCTCCAATTCGGTTTCCATGATGATGAAGAACCCGAATTTTTCCTAACCTGTATGGAACTCTTTCTCTTCAACTGTTGTTCCACCTTAATTGCCATGTGTTCCATGTCACTCAATTCAACATAATGTTGCAACTCCACCACATTTGCTATGTCTTGGTTTAGTCCACTTAAAAACCTAGCCATAGTAGCCTCTCGGTCTTCCTCTACATCAGCTCGAATCATGGCTATCTCCATCTCCTTGTAGTAATCTTCAACACACTTAGACCCTTGAGTAAGGGTTTGTAATTTTTGAAACAAACCCCTATAATAGTGACTCGGAATGAAACGCTTCCTCATGACAGCTTTCATCTCCTCCCAAGTCTCAATAGGTCTTTCTCCATTTCGTCTTCTACTCACAATCAATTGATCCCACCAAACGATAGCATAATCAGTAAATTCTATGGCAGCCAACTTTACCTTCTTTAATTCAGAATAGTCATGGCAGTCAAATACCAATTCTATTCTTTTCTCCCACTCTAAATAAGCTTCGGGATAAGTTTTACCTTGGAACGTTGGGATTTTCACCTTTATACTACCCAAATTATTATCAGCCCTCTCTCCATACCTATCTCCTATATACCCATACCTATCTTCTCTATTCCCATACCTAACTCCTCTACCTCCAATTTCACGCCTCAATCTACCTGTACCCACATTGGACATGCGATCACCCTCATCTAGGTCATTCCCATAATCATCTTCATAATCGTCCCTAGGTGGGTTTCTTTTATTAGGAACCCTAATTGGTTGCACCCTTTGTGAACTAGACTCCACCTTATCTATCCTATCATGCACCTTACCAATCTTAATCTCCATCCGCTCCATGTTTTTTTGTATGGCTTTATACAAAAAATTAAGATCTATCGTTTCTGGTGCATCATCAGATAAGTCTCTACTTTTATCACGTGACATATTTAAAACCTGCAAAGCAAAAGAAATTAGTGAGCCTCATAAACACTCCCTCACGTGTTTACTCTCAAAGAGGGTGGCACTCACACTCGTGTTTTCACTCAATTCTTTGGCTTTTATCCTCTGATGAGCTCACACACTCTTGCCTTTTTCCACTCTTTGTTAACTCTTTCAGTTTTTTTTTTTTTTGACTTATACGGACACACACAAGAAGTGCAAGAAAAATAGAAGTAACTAAGCAAAAGGACAGGAATAATGAAGACGAAATTCTTTAGCCATTAATTTTTTAATTTTTTTTTTTTAATATCAATGCACGAAATCAAGATAATGAATAGAAATAGTTGATATAGGTTCAACTACACGACCCAAAAAAAAAAAAAATTTTTTTACCGACCTTGATTAAGTGGACACAAGCAAGCTTTTGGTATTTTTTTTTCTTGGTACCGAATTTGATCAAACATATTTTTTTTTTTTACCGACCTTGATCAAGTGGATACAAGCAAGCTTTTGGCACTTTATTTTTTTTTTTGGTACCGATTTGATCAAACGTTTTTTTTTTTTGAAACAAATGAATACAGAGAAGAGAAGGAACAAGGATAGATTAAACCTGATTTAGAAGCCTAAGCTCTGATACCAACTGATATGAACCTCACCAAGAGCAGTGAGACCCGGAACCAATATATGGTAACGAAGGATCGTTTTCTAACCAAGTTTATAAACAAGATCGTTATCGGACCGTGACCCGTTACCTATAAGGAGGTAAGAACCAACGGTATCAAGAAGTTGAAGACGCCAGACTCAAGAAGAAGAAAAAGATGTGAGTGATAAGTCAAGTTTTCAGAAAAAAAAAGAGATGAACTCTCACAATTTTTATTCAATTTAAGTCTGTCCAATTACATCCAATTCGTTCCTTTATATACTAAAACCCTAAACGAAAAGAAAGGCTATAAGCCATCCTAAAAGGAAACAAGATAATTCGGCCATTAAGGCTTTATAATCAGAAGAAAACTAATTTGAGAAACTATTGACTTGCTCCCTAATTGGAAAGCTAAATCTGGAAACAAATCAGCCCCTTAATTTGGGAAACAAATCAACTATTATTCTTTGGAAATTAAAAGGGAATAAATCAGCCAAAGTTGACTCTTCTCCTAGCTTGTGCCACACACCCAAGTGAAAGCCGTCATGAAGAATTTATGAAGAATGTAGGAAAAGGCTACACCATTGTGATGAGTGAAAGCCGTCATGAAGAATTTATGTTTATGTATGCAAAATCAAAGAAGTGTTGAAAAAGAATCAATAAAAGAAAAATCTTTGATTCAAAGCCTAAAAAGAAATGGAGGAAGGCTTAAAATAGAGTATAGTTGAAAATTGTGATTGCTCGGGTTGAAAAACAAAAATGGGATGACGAGCCACATGCACACAAACACTCATATGTTGAAATATATTCTCTTTAGAGCAAAAAATCCGAATGAAAATCGGTTTGACCTTGATTGGCAAAGCTTTAGATGGATAGGTGTTGAAGTGGTTTGCATGTTGATATCACAATCACTCCTTTTATATATACTTTAAGGAAAAATTCACACACACACTTTTGCTTATAGAGTATTTTGATATTCTAGCAATTGTTAGAAGAATTATGAGAGAGATTGAATATCTTGGTGTATCTCTCATAGTTTGAGGAGCTTATTTTGTTGAGTTTCTTTAAAATTGCTTGAATGTATGATTGTGTGGATTTATTGTGAACATTATTCTATCTTGATCTTAGATAGAGTACTTATCAAAGGGGAGCATAGTATGCTAGACTTTGTTCTCTTTTATGATTTGTTCACATGTTTCAAGTTGATATTTGTTGGCATATTCATTGGTTGATATAATGAATCTTGTAGATGCTATTTCATATTTCTTGATTTGCATGATGATTCTTTGTATTACCATATGCCTTTGTATTGTTGATCACAAATAATGCATGTAACATTTTGTAATAATCGTATGATTGTATTTGCAGTCAACTTCTCCTTATTTGGGGTTGTATAGTAGTTGAGATTGCAATCAATTCCTTCATTCTTGAAATTGAAATGAGAATAGTTGCAATGAATTATTCTTTGTTTAGGAGTCTATAGTAATTGTAATTTTAATTAATTCTATTGATTGTAGTTACAGTGAATTCCTCTTTGTTTAGGGTCGATACTAATCAATCCAATTGGTTATAGTTGCAAAAAATTCCTCCTTGCATAGGGTGATAGTAATTGTAGTTTTAATCAATTTAATTGATTGTAATTGTACTTTAAATGACAGTAGTTGTGGTTGTAATCAAATCTTTTCTTGTTTGAGGTTGATATGATTGTCGTTGATACCAATTCCTTCATATTTAGGGTTAATATGGTTGTTAATGCAATTGTTGAACTTGGTAGAAATGACCTATATGATTAAGAGTAAAATTTATGCATTTGTGATTCACTATACCTTGATGAGTTTGTTGTGGTGTATAGATTTGAATAACCTTTGATAGGTTAACATGGAAAAGCAAACTAGAATCAAGGGAGAAGATATGGGAGCTAGATGCTTGAAATAAATCAATTCTTCAAGTAAGGCATCCATCTCCGAACATTATGTGAGATCACCAATTGTTTCATTATTTGATCTCAAGATATCATTTTTTTCTTTGGCATAATTTTATGTCAAAAAAGGGGAGAAATATGATATTGTTTTAGCATATCTTCTTTGAATATTTGTCAAGTATTGAACTTCTTATGGCATGTAATATTGTGATTTCATTTGGTTAAGAATATCTTTGAGGTAACATGTATATACATGATTCATTTGAATTTAAAGGTTTAATTCTTGCCATAATTATATATTGCCATATGTGTGTTTTTCTTGGATATACTTTGTGCGTTAAGTTGATTTTAGGTGGCTACAAGAGAAGATCAGGAAGAAGTTCAAGACTTGTTGAAGATTAGTCTTAAGGAACTAACTCATTGTAATGTGAGGGAGTGATTTCTTGACCAATCTTCATTTTGTATGTTTTAGTATTTTGTATAGTTGTTTTGACATAGAATTTGCCAAAGGGGGAGATTGTTAGGTTTGTGAGTTATGTTGGCATTATTCTATATAAAAACAACATTTCCTTTGTATTGTTTAGTTGTCTAGGATTCATGATGATTCAAGGTTCAAAGCCTTTTCTGCTTCACGCTTATCCAATTATTTTTTTTTTCTTTTCAAATTGGGCCTTTCAATTGGGCCTAAAAGACATGAGTGTTACAATTCACCCCTCTATATAAGAATTTCGTCCTCAAAATTTACTCACTTAGCCAAAACAGATGCGGATACTGAGTCCGCATCTGATCTTCATGTTCCCAAGTCGCCTCTTCCACTACATGATTTCTCCACAACACTTTTACAAGAGGAATGACCTTTGTACATAATACTTGTTCCCTTCTATCTAGAATCTCAAAAGGTTCCTCTTCATAAGTTAAATCTTCTCTTAACTTCACTGGTTGCTTGGTTAAAACATGCGTAGGGTCGACTATATATTTTCGAAGCATAGAAAGATGAAATACATCATGAATTCTTGAAAGCTCGGAAGGTAAAGCTAAACGATATGCCACTGCTCCTGCTCTGGCAATGATCTCATACGGACCAATGTATCGTGGACTTAACTTACCACATCTTCCAAATCGAAGTATACCTTTCCAAGGCGAAATTCGTAGGAATACATAGTCACCTACTTTAAATTCAAGTTCCCTTATCGGCTTATGTGTATAGCTTTTCTGCCTATCTTGAGCAACCTTTAGTCTGTCTCTGATTATTTTAATCTTTTCTGTTGTGACTTGAACAAGTTCTGGACCTAACAACTTTCTCTCACCTACTTCATCCCAACATACCAGAGTTCTGCATTTTCTCCCATACAAAGCTTCATAAGGTGCCATTTCGATGCTAGCCTGATAACTGTTATTGTAGGAATATTCTATCAAAGGTATATGTACATCCCAACTACCTTTGAAATCCATCACACAAGCTCGAAGCATATCCTCTAATGTCTGAATAGTACACTCCGATTGACCGTCAGTCTGCGGGTGAAAAGCAGTACTAAAATGCAATCTAGTTCCCAAAGCTTCTTGTAAACTGGGCCAAAATCTAGACGTAAACTGATGATCTCTATCTGACACTATGGATACTGGTGCGCCATGAAGATGAACTATTTCATCCATATAAATTTTGGCTAATATGTCAAGAGAGTAAGTAATACCGATTGGCAGAAAATGTGCAGACTTTATAAGTCGATCAACGATCACCCATACACTGTCGTGACCACTTTGACTACGAGGGAATCCTACCACAAAATCCATGGAAACATGTTCCCATTTCCATTCGAGAATAGGAAGTGGTTGTGATAGTCCTACTGGTTTCTGATGTTCTGCCTTGACTTGCTGACAAATCAAACATTTAGAGACAAATTCTGCTATCTCTCTTTTCATACCTTGCCACCAGTAATGCTCTTTCAAAGTACGATACAGCTTAGTACTTCCTGGATGCATTGCATAAGCTGAAGAGTGAGCTTCCTCTAAAATTTCATTCTTGAGTTCCTTAATGTTTGGTACGCACAGTCTATTACCTAGAACCAATGTACCATAACTTCTCACTACAAAATCAGCTCGTAAGCTTTTCTGCACTTCTCCCTTCAATTTAACTAAATAAGAATCTTGAGTTTGCAATTCCCGTATACGATCAATCAAAATAGGTCTAACCTGAAAGGTAGCCAATAATGCTCCACAATCTTGTGCTTCTAGCTTAACTCTCAACATTCTTAATTCAGCTAATAATGGAAGCTGAATATGATTTACCTTCCAATTCATCCTCAAATGAGCCATAGAACTTGAAGACTTTCTACTGAGTGCATCTGCCACCATATTTGCCTTACCAGGATGATATTCAATCATACAGTCATAATCTTTAATCAACTCAATCCATCTTCTTTGTCTTAAATTTAGTTCTTTTTTAGTGAAAAGATATTGTAAGCTTTTATGATCTGTATAAATCTGACAGGTAACTCCATATAAGTAATGCCTCCAAATTTTCAGTGCAAACACCACTGCAGCAAGCTCTAGATCATGGGTTGGGTAATTCTGTTCATGCTTCTTTAATTGTCTTGATGCATAAGCTATCACTTTCCCATGTTGCATCAAAACGCAACCCAAACCATGTTTAGATGCATCACTGTAAACAACAAATCCATCACTTCTGGTTGGAAGAGCAAGTATTGGAGCAGAAGTCAATCTCTCCTTGATTTTTTGAAAACTCTTTTCACAAGCTTCTGGCCACTCAAACTTCACATGCTTTTGAGTCAATCTTGTTAATGGTGAAGCTATTTTAGAAAATCCCTCTACAAATCTTCGATAGTAACTTGCTAAACCCAAGAAACTTCTTATTTCTGTCACACTTATTGGTCATTCCCAATTCACTATAGCTTCAACCTTTTGAGGATCAACATAAATACTATCACCAGAAATCACATGGACCAAAAATGTAACTCTATCGAGCCAGAATTGACACTTACTAAATTTGGCATAAAGTTGATTCTGTCTCGAGACTTGTAGAATAATCTCTAAATGCTCTGTATGCTCCACATTATCCTTAGAATAAATCAAAATGTCATCAATGAACACGATAACAAATTTTTCTAGATAAGAATGAAATACCCTATTCATCAAATCCATAAAAGCTGCTGGAGCAATTTTTAATCCAAATGGCATAACTAGAAACTCATAATGCCCATAACGAGTTCTGAAAGCCGTCTTTGGTATATCATAGTTTCTAATCCTCAATTGGTGATAACCTGTTCGCAAATCTATTTTGGAGAATACCTTTGCTCCCTGAAGCTGATTGAATAAGTCATCAATATGTGGGAGTGGGTATTTATTATGCACCGTTGTTTTATTCAATTGCCGGTAATCAATTCATAAACGTAATGTTCCATCTTTCTTCTTAACAAACAGAACTGGCGCTCCCCATGGTGACACACTAGGTTTAATAAAATTCTTGTTCACCAATTCTTCTAATTGAATCTTCAACTTTTTCCATTCGGTTGGAGCCATTCGATAAGGTGGAATAGAAATTGGAGTTGTGACTGGGACTAAATCTATCACAAACTCAATGTCTCTATCTGGTGGTAATCCATGAAGATCTTCAGGAAATACATCTAGAAAATTTCTTACCACCGATATATCTTCTAATCTTACCTTACTATCCCGAATATCAATTACATAAGCCATATAAGCTAAACATTGTTTCCAGAGAAACCGTCGGACAGTAATAGCAGAAATAACACAAGAAGGAGAAATCTGACGTTCGCCGTAGAAAATAACATTCGACTCTCCTTGAAGTGTAAATTTTACCTCTTTTTGAAAACAATCTATAGTAGCATGGTGTATAGCCAGCTAATCCATTCCCAAAATAACATCAAAATCATGTATATCAAGTGGGATCAAATCAACATGTAGCTCATGCTTACCGACTATGACTTTACTGTTTCTATATATATTCTCATCCAATAAAGAGTCACCAGTAGGTGTAGCCACTACCATACAAGAATCTAATGGTTTTAATTCTACATCCGCATACACCATAAAAGATTGAGATGCAAAAGAATGAGTAGATACAGGATCAATGAGAACATGTGCATCGCGGCCAAAATTTTTTACATACCGGTAACGACATCTGGAGTGGTCTCGACATCTTGCTGAGTCATAGCAAAAACCCTTGCCTGAGTATGAGGTCTACCCGACTGACCTCTCTGTTGGTTGCCTCCAACCCCTGTTGCGCTAGCTTGGGTTTTTCCTGTAGTTGTAGATTCTCCTACTCGGGATCCCCTTTGTCCTTGAATCTGACCAGCGCTACTTTGCATTGGTTGAAATCCTATCTTTCTTTCTTCATTGCCTCCCTGAACTAACTCGGAGCAATCCCTTTTTAAATGTCCAGGCTGCCCACATTGATAATAACCTGATCTCCATAAATAACACTCACCATCATGGTGTTTTCCACAAGTCTTACATAGAGGACGCCAACCTCTACCCATATTAACACTCTGTTGACGACTACCCATTGGTTGTTGGACTGAGGCTTGGCTAGAACCAGGTCCATGACTATGTTGATAATTACTAGTCTGATCTGAAAAACTGCCTATTACCTTAGGCATTTTACTATAAGAGCCCCCTGCTGACTAGTTACTGCGCTTTTGCTTATGTTGTTGAAATCTGCGAGAGTCACTAAGGCCTCTCTCCACTCTCAATGCAGCTTCAAACAACTTACCAAACTCAACATGTCCAGAAGTAGTCACTATTATCTTAATTTCCGATCGAAGTCCATCTTCAAATTTTCTACACTTATTTTCTTCATCAGCGACTACATACGGAGCAACCCTCGAAGGTTATTTAAATTTCTTCTCATACTCTCTACTGTCATAGATCCCTGTACTAGTTTGAAAAATTCAGCTCTTTTCAAATCTTGATAGAAACGCGGATAATAATGACCATTAAGCTGCTTCTTAAAATCCTCCCAAGTAATTCCTTCAGAAGTTCTTCGTTGAACTAAGGCCCACCAATCATATGCTTTTTCCTTTAGCAAAAACGTAGCAAATGAAACCTCTTATTCATCGGTGCACCTCATAACTTCAAATACACATTCTAGTTCATTCAACCATGAACTAGCACTATTAGGATCTCCAATTCCATCAAAATTCGTAGCTCATAACTTTCGTACACGCTCAATTGAATTTTCAGGTACTCGTGTTTGGTACTGGACCATCACAGTCAACAGTTCTGCATTCCTATCCATTGGTTCTTTACTAGGTTCTGATACATGAGGTTGAGCTATAGGTGGTTGAGGGTGTGATTCTATCTCGTTTTCACCTTGGTTATCACTCGTCTCTCCAAGGTCAGCTACCGGTCTTGTGCGTGGGCGGCCAACTCGACGCATGATGCTGTTACAAAATCAAAGTTATGCTTAAATGCATGAAACTAAATGCAAAAAATTACTATGGTCTAAAGAATTATAAACTGTGGCTCTGATACCAAGTTGACAAGACCGACTCCTCTCTTGAGTACGGGGGAGACCCTGTGGGATGAGCTTTTACTATCATGATAAAAGAGAACTTTCTACTAAAATTTCCATAGGAAATACTTCACTTTTAAATATAAATAAATGCGAGGAAAATATTGGAGAGTACAAAATGTACATAAATGCAATTTCTTTTCATATTTTCGTTCGTTACAAAAAGTTTGTCAAAAATGACCGATCGGACCAAAAACAGACCACTTTAAAAACTAAGTAACCAGTCCATCCCGAGTGGGAAACCGAACAGGCCGAGTAAGAAACTCGAGTAATAGGCCATGTGGGCCGAGTAGGTCAAGTGGGCCGAGTAGGCCGAACAGACCGAGTAGAAATCCGACCACGTTCTGACCATGCCTACCGTCCCGACCATGCCGACCTCATATTTCTAAATATGTACATGAAAATTTAAAATGCATGACTTTTATGCTTCATAATGTGATCGAGTGGCCCACCTCAAAACTTCTGAGTCCGCACAACCGAGCAGCTACCTGGATAAATATTTAAGAGTGAAAGGATGAGCGCTAACGCCCAGTGAGTGAATGAAAACTTTTAAAAACACTTTTCCAAACCACTTTACAATAAGCATTCAGTAATACATGGTATAAGATAATATATCTACTTTCGTACTTAATAAACTGCATAAACTGAATGCATCACTTTTCAAAACAAGAATAAGATACTTTATAAAATCTTAATCTGCACCAAAATGTACCGGGGATATCCTCAATACGTAAGCTGAAATACTTTGGGCAAACGCCGAGTCATGAATAACTTCTGGTCATACCCGTGCAGAGTGACTGAATTACTCTTTCTCTTGTCATGCTCGGGCAGAGCGACTCTCTGGTCATACAAGTGCAGAGTGACTCAATTACTCTTTCTCTGATCATGCACTTGCAGAGCGACTCATGACATACACATGTGTAGAACGGCCTCAAAAGCCAACCATAATCATAACTGGGGAAGGTACATACATGGTATTTTTATAGAATTCATAATCTCTTCTTGATAATTCATAAAAATATTATACTGATTCTGAATGCTAATATAAGCATAAAATATATACTTTCAGTTCTCTGTATACTCACCATCAATCATAAAAAGCAATAAAAAGCTTAAAATGATTTGCAGCAATTAAAGCATAAAACTTTAAACTTGAGTTAAAAACAAAACTGAAACTTAATTCACTCACAACTAAAAAGTCAAGCTTAATTCAGACTAAATATGCTAGATTCCCTTGGTCTTCTTTTCCTAACAATCATAAGATCTAATTAGAAACTGGATATCAAAGAAGAATCAACTGAAATCTATAATCACGAGAGAGAGCTTCACTGACTTCTCCTTCTCTTTTCTTTCTTCTCTTTCCTTTCTTCCGCTGGATTCTACTGCTTTCTAGCTCTCACAACGTTTTCCTCTAATATATATACTTATGGAAGGACACAGTTAAAGTTGTGAGCTAATTAACCAAGCTCACAGCTGCTTGTCAGCCATACAATTCATTTAGGCTTACTCACCTGATGCCTTTTTTGCTTCACGCTTATCCAATTAATTTTTTTTTTCAAATTGGGCCTAAAAGACATGAGTGTTACATCTCCACTATTAGAACAAGGTGATTAAGCAACGAGTCCCCTCAACTTAGAAACTAAAAGATAGGTCTAACCATATGAAGTGCAAATGAGATCCCTAAAGTGACTAAGAGCTATGAACAAGCACATCAAGCATACATAAATTCTTCACAAGCACTATGCTAAAGGTATCTCGCCAAGCTAATATAATCTTGAATATTTGGAAAAGTATCAAACTTATGAAAAATTGACACAAAAAGACTCAAAGACTGAAAAAAGATGGCTAACAAGGTGTGTACACCGCCAAATCAAAACCCAACAATGTCCTCTATGTTGAAGACTAGAGAGTTCGGCCAAGTGGCGTGCACTTAACTTGACTCCAAACAAACAACCTATGCACTAATCATGCACAATCAAAGCCCAAGAACATCAAAACACTCAAGAAGGGTCATACATAATATATGGTAGTCAAGTGCAATATCGACATTTAAGCACCAACCATCATTAAACATTAACAATTCATAAAATTTAATGGAATGGGGACATGATGAACCCTAAACCGATTTTCACTATATGCTCATGACCTAATCAAGAATATGTATACGTACTACCCCCAAACCAAATGGGGCAATATATGTTCAATATGCAGCTGTACACTCACATATATATTCATAAAAGCCTTTGTCTCATCATTCAATCAAAATTGATAAATTACCAAATTCCTCATTCAACTAAAAAAAATGCATTCATTATGCAAAAATATATTATCCACATATCAAAAAATAAATCAATCAAATCAAATCCAAAATATCATCATCTAAATATTCTTCCACACAAACATCCCAACATCACTCCATGAAAGCAAGTAAATACTAAAAGATGAAACATAATGCAGAAATTCAAACGTGAATATGAGAAAATAAAACTGAAGTGTGTTTTCTCCTTGCAAACTTTTCCTATTAAAGTAAGGCTCTCGCCATTTTTATGAGAGCTCAGGGCCGGCTTGTCCCTTCCGGATGTATAGGTTGTTATCGTTTCCTACCAATAGACAAAGAACCTCACTTAAGACATAAGCGACAAAGACCCGTTTCCTCAAGAAACTATAGAAAATCTTCACACTCATAAAGTTCATCAGAAAGTTCAGGCAAATAAGATTCACGTAATACTTGTAGTTGCCAACCCAAACTTGCAACTGTTGGGATTACGCTCGATAACAAGAGTATAATAATGTTTTCGACAATTTTTTCATATTAATAAAGTGATTTCTAGTTTAACAAATCTTATAGCATTTATAGTTTAATTATTATAATTGTCAAAAGTAAATAATCGTAAGGTCAAAAGATTATGTGGAAAGAAGAATTGTTCATACATCTAGATATGTACGAGGTAGACACAATTCCTTAGTTAGTCTTGAATAATATTCACAACTTAAGATAAAGGTTGGGTGCCTTTATATTGTCAAAGTTGTAGATTCTTTTGCTAGCATTTGAGTGGGATCAAATGTGTTATGATGAGTCTAAAATCATCAAAGTTTGGTGTCTTTGGGCAAAAGAATCTAGTGCGCTGGGTGCAATGAATTTGATCACAGTGAAACACTTTATCTAGAACCGTCAATAGATAAAAGTTTTCATTTGAAGACAATCGGAGAGTATCTCAATCCTGAGATAAATGATGGACTTATGGTTGCAAGTGTTATCATTTGAGCTATCGATAGTTTGGTGGTATTCATTTGTTAATTGATAGAGGACTTCATTTATAGATATGAAATCGTGAATCCATTTATTAAATGAGAGTAAAATATCATCATATGGATGTTTCGAGGTATTGGATATTAAATCTTAACGTTAAGTTTTTGATAGTGTCAATTGAAACATGGCTTCTAGACAAGTCAATATATCCAAGTTCAAAAAGTGGTCATATGAGTAAATACGATAACTTGGAGAGCTATAGGAGGTCTATGAGCTCTTGGCGATTACTGATATTCTTCACGAGGATACACTTTCTCCAATAAGGTTGTCTAGGGTATGAGTAAGAAATATAATTAATTCTATCTTTATTTAAGAGTGCAATTTTAGTTCTTTAGTGGAATTAACTAAAATTAATAGATCGGACCCAGGTGAATCATTTGTTGATTGTGATTGGGTTGTGTCTATTGGAGCTTAAATTTAGGGAGCCCGCCAAGATTCCCAATCCTCACGAACTTGCATGGATCACTTGATATATTCTACTGGACCAATTTAAGGGTCCATCTAGAATTTTATTGAGGCATGTGGACTTGTTTCTTTTTAAGAATGGGTCTAGTTCACATGTGGACTTTTTATTATGGTCTAATGGATTTAATAAAATAGAAAGAATAATATAATGGCCCATATATGGTGTTGGGCGGCAAAACTATATAGTTTAGCTTAATTATATTATTTTTATTTTATTGTTTAAGTAAATAGTAATTAATTAATTTGGTAATTTATTAATTATTTAATTAAAAGTCAAAATCTTTTTGCTAGTAGGAGTTGGTCTCCTAATATTATACTATTGTTGGTAGTATAATTAATATTAAAGATTATATTTGATAAGTAGATAAAGAAAAAGAATTATTTATCCAGTCAAAATAGGAAATATTTAATATGGTTACAAATACACTATTTGAGTTGGATTTGGAGTCTTGGTGTATGAACGAATTCTTTTTGGAAAAGGATTCTTGGTCACCAAGTTAATCCACCTAAGCATAGGATTCTTGCCCAGCAAGTAAATCCTTCTTAGGAAAAGATTAAGTCTCCTAATTTAAATATAAAGAGGATTCGGCCAACCCTATATATTTTAGGGCTAGGAATTCGGCCATGATGTATATATATATATATATGGCCTACATAATTTCAGCCAAGTGGTGAGAATATTTTTAATAGAATTCGGTTACCATAGAGTTTCTAGGGAAAATTTATTTTTGCTCTAGAACAAAATTCTATCAACTTATAAAAATAGTGTAAGATTCGATACAGAAGAAAAGGAAGAAAGAACGTTTAGTTTTCGATAATACACTAGGAGCGTTTACATTAAAAGGTTTTGTGTACAAAATCAAATCAAGGTTCACCCGAGTTTCAATCAAACTGAGTGATCATTCACAAGTGACCAAACGTTCTTTGTTTTCTTCTTGGAGGATTATTGTGACTAACAATAAAGAGGATTTTGTTTGTTTCCATCCATCCTCTGGTATACAATTAAAGAAAGGGAGCCCCCACTGTTAGGTGATTCACCTTCTTGATTGGATTGGAAGATCTTACGGATTCAATTCGGTGCTTGTTCAATCGTCACGAGAAAAAGGTACCACAATTTTATATACATCAATTAATCTAGGGTTAAGGTTCTTGTTTTTATAAAGGGAAATTTTTTATTTATACCGAAACCCTAATTTATTGATTTTTCACGCTTCCGTCGTGCGATTTTCCCTACAATTGGTATCAGAGATTGGTTGTACCCTTGATTAATTGATGTGTGTACGTGAATCTTTTTATTTTTATTGTATATATGCATGTTTTAGAAAGAGGTGGCACTCTAGATATTCGCATATATATTTACATTGGAATCTATGAATATATATATATATATATATATATTTATATATATATGTGGTTTTATATGTGGTTTGTTGTTGCTCAATTTTGATCATAGAATTTCAATGTATTTTTGTTTTGGGGTTGTAACAAGAAGGCTGGCTTATCATCGCCATAATTTCCATCTTAGTAGTTGCTAAGTTTTTTTTTTATTTTGTTGTTTTAATAATAAATTAATAATAATTAAAAAAAACTGCACTATATTGTAATAATAGTAATAAAAAAAATTGCAGTATTTTTTATTTTAAATTCTTGTGTATAACATTCAAGTATTAAAGACTTGAAGGTTTGAAGAATTGGAAGCAACCGGAACAAGTTTGGGACCGTGCGACCCATAGCAACAAACGTGTGTGCAAAGAGCACGCGGCCACGATTGTTGTGGCATGGGCTGCACACGGCAGCCCTATGGAAGCTATGGCCTGCGCATGGAAGCCCTTTATGGGGTTGTGGCATGCGCACGCCTATGGGAGGGAGCCAAGGGTGCGCACGCCCATAAGAGGCAGCCGAGGTAGTACAAACAACGAAGGTCGCATGAAGACTTGTTCACCAAGAAAGAAGTTTTTGTATTTTTTTTTTTGTATTCCAAGACATGTAATTTACTTGCTTTTCTAGGATGGACCAAAATTGTAGCTATTTATATTTTTATAAATATTGCAATGTTTGTCATTGATTGATAACATGTCATATAGAATAGGAGTGCCACTCATATATCTCTTTTGGTATGAACATGCATTAAATGATTTAGGTATCTAATTGGCATCTAGAAAACTTGGTAAATTATTCTATGGAATTCTATCACACGCCTTAAATAATTGAGTGGGAGAAGGTGTTATGGAACAACTACGGCCTCCAAGTTTAGTTGAGATATATGTTTCGTGTAATAACCCTCTAAGGAGTATTCAGGAATGGAATTTAGTAAGATACTTCCATACAAGGATAGACTAGACAATTTGCCCAAACGATATCTACTCCCAAATGAGGGATATTCGTGAGCGATTATATTGAAGGTCTATCACTTAGTAACACACTCAATGTAATTTTATTTATATCCTCCCAAGAGTTCTTGTTAATAAAATTGCAAGGCTAAAATTGAAAACATTGGTTGTTATGTTAACAATTTGGTGGGACCTAGTCCAACTAGTAAATGGTGCGAACTTCTAAAAGAGGCGTGACATTCATGGGTGTTGGATCACCGTTGAATTTTACGATTGAATTATTTTATGTATAATTCAAGATAAATATTTGAAAGTGCTTTATCATGATTATTTACTTATATAATTTTTGATATTGTTCAGAAATCATGACTCCATCCCTAACCAACATCCTAAAAGATAATACTTTAACTTGTGATAATTATGTCACATGGAAAAGGAAAATCTGGCTTTTATTGCAATCTGAAAAGCATAAGTTCATTCTATGCACTCATAAACCATCTACTCCTACTAATGAATCTACTCAGAAGCAAAGAGATGAGTATTAGCAGTGGAAGTCTTCAGATGAGATGGCTAAATGTTACATTATGGACACCATCTCTGACGTGTTGCAACAACAATATGAAGGAATGAAGACTGCTGCTGATATAATGATGTCTCTAGAGGAGATGTTTGCTATGAGGTCTAGGATGACTAAGAGAGAGGCTGTGACTACTTTTAAGAATCTTAGGATGAAACCTGGACAGGGTGTGAAAGATCACATGATAAAGTCATAGCACATCTCAACATTGTTGAACTGAATGGTGCTGAGATTGATGGTGAGACTAAAATTGAAATGATTTTCAACTCACTATCAGATTTCTTTGATCAATTCAAGTTGGACTACACCTTGAATAATAAGTGTAAGTTCCTCAGTTTTTGATTGGCTTATTTCGCTTGACAAACCACATTTGTGGATAATTATGTAAGGGGAGTTTAGGTCGGCTTTGCTAGAGATCAAGTTCAAGCTTCAAACTCTTTGAAAAGATTTATTTGCACACACACTAACAAGCATTTGTATTGACATGCATTTATTCCTTGTTTCTCATTACTCATGTGTGCATTCCTTCATAATCACACTTGCACTTCATGTATTTTTTTTATTGCATCTATGATTACATTTATGTTTACATGATCATGCATTGCTTTTAACCAAATGATTACTTATTCTGTGCATTGAGTTAGATTTGGTTTGGTTATTTTTAGTAATGTGTCTAGTTTGGAAAGAATGGTTTTCAATGATTTAAGTATTTTTCAAAAATGACCTTTGTATGGTATTGTTACCATAACATTTTATACATTGCTTAAAAAATGAGTTTTGAAAGTTTCTTTACAAACTATACACCCATACCTTTCCAACGGTATATTATTCGTAATATTTCATGACCGTTTGGTTTGGTTTTGAAATCTCCAAATTGACCATAAAAACAGGGCATCTCTGTTGTTGTTCGATTCTGACCTTTGGTCACTCATTTGACCATAACTTTTCCTATAGTCATCCAAATCACATTTTGTTAATTGGAGTATAAAGTATACTTTCATACTTTTCCAACGGTATAATATACAAAAGGCTACAAATTCGTTTGGTCACGTTTTGATATGCTTGAATTTCAAGGTGGAGTGTTGAGAGCAGATTTCACTCAACGTTTCGCCCCCTCCTAGTGCGAAACAAGTAGCAAAAATTGTGGCAGCCCTTTTTGCTCCCAAAATCTTCGCCCCCTTAAGGGGTGAAACCAGCTATGAAAATTGTGGCAGCACTTTTTGCTCCCAAACTTTTCACCCTCTCAAGGGGTGAAACTAGTAGCGAAAAACCTGTTTGGGCAAAAACGTCATTTCTTGTGCAGCACATTTTTACACCTTATATATATATATCATCTTCTTCCCAAATCAAACCTAGAGCTCTGAAATTGAATCCCCAAGAGAGAGAAAATGAATCCTTGAAAGAGAGAGCTCCAAGAACTTATTTTTACTCAACCAAACTTCAAATCACAATCATCAAGCATCATCGAGCATCTTTCAAGCATGGGTCTCTTGTTTGTTCATGACTAGGTATTCTCTACATGCTCTAGACTTTATAGTTTCATTATTATGACATGTATACCTAGGTTTTAACTTTTATCGCAAATTAAATGCATGCTTGTGTGCTTAATAGCTTTTACGACATACTTGTGGTATTGGTTGTTGGGTGAGAGTGTTGATTAGTGATAACTAGAATTTAGAACGGTTTTACCACCTTTTAGCTAATTCTTCTTGCCTTTGCATTTTGAACATTGATATCAAGGATTTGCTTTTCTTGTCATCATTAGTCCCAGATAAGCATGAATATTTTGACCTAGCATTTTTGCAAAGAGAATATTCTTGCATATTCACTTAGGTTGCCATTATCTCTTCATTGTTGATTAAGCTTGTGGCTAAGTGGTTAGTGCACAAGGTTGGTGATCCAAAATCACTATAAAGAGCCTATCGAGTAGAGTGAAACGGTTAATAACCTTATTGGGTGTGACGAGAGGTCAACCTAGGTTGTAACTTTCATTCAATATTGAATTTTGAGGATTGAGTGTGGCGCACTAAACAACCCGTGGTTTTTGCCATTTAGAGGGTTTCCACATATATATTGCGTGTTGTTATTGCTTTATGATATTGTCATTTATTTGAACACTTGGTAGAATGGGGTAGATTTGGTAATGTTGATTAATTCAAGAAATTGTCAATCAATCGAAATAAAACCTATTCACCCCCTCTGGGTTTATAGACACACACTTTCTAGGGAATTTCAATTGGTATCAGAGCTAGTGCCTAGATATAGTTATGTGACCCTTGCTCTGTGTTTGTCTTGCTTTGTGCATTTTTTTTTGTTGCTTGCATTTTGTGTGTTGCATTAAATTTTCATCTCATTTATCCAATACCCTCAAACACTATGAGTGGAAACAGTGGTAGTCATGAGGGAGCCGCAAACACGAGACCCCCCTTACTCAATAGGGTGAATTATGCATCTTGGAAGGGCAAGATGGAATCATATCTTCGCCAAATTGATGACCGGGCTTGGATGGCAATAGTGTAGGGAAAAACGGGTTCAAAATGCAACAGAAGCATGATAAAAACAAAATTAGTTATCTAGATGCCAATTTAGATACTTGAACCGTTCAATTCATGTTCATACCTAAAGAGATATATGAGTGGCACTCCTATTCTATTTGACATGTTATCAAACAATGACAAACATTGCAATATTTACAAAAATATAAATAGCTACAATTTTGGTCCATCCTAGAAAAACAAGTAAATTACATATATCTTGGAATACAATAACTCCTTCCTTGGCGAACAAGTCTTCACACGACCTTCATCGTTCGGACTCCCACGGCTACCTCCCATGGGCATGCGCACCCCTCGCCCTTACCCATGGGTGTGCGCATGCCAGAAACCCATAAAGGGCTGCCATGCACAGCCCATGGCTACCAAAGGGGCTGCCGTGCGCAGCCCATGCCACAACAAATGTGGCTGCACGCTCTTCGCACGCACGTTCGTTGTTATGGCTCGCACGGTCCCAAACTTGTTCTGGTTACTACTAATTCTTCAAACCTTCGAGTCTTCGAAACTTGAATGTATTACAGAAGAATTTACATAACAAAATACTTTAGTTTTTTTTATTACAACAACAAAATAAAAAAAAAACTTAGCAACTACCAAGAAGGAAATTATGGCGATAATAGACCACCCTTCTTGTTACAATCCCAAAACAAAATTACATTGAAATTCTAGGACCAAAATTAAGCAATAACAAACCACATATAAAACATATATATATCCATACATTACAATGTAAATATATATGCGAATACCTAGAGTGTCATCTCTTTCTAAAACATGCATAAATATAATAAAAAGAAAAAGATTCGCGTACATACATCAATTAATCAAGGGTACAACCTGGCTCTGATACCAATTGTAGGGGAAAAACGGGTTCAAAACGCAACGGAAGCGCGATAAAAAATGAAAATTAGGGTTTGCGTATATAAAAAAAAATCCCTTTTACGCAACGAGAACCTTAACCCTAGATTAATTGATGTATATAAAAGTATCGTACCTTTTTCGCGTGACGATTGAACAAGCACTTAATCGATTCCGTAAGATCTTCCAGTCCAATCACGAATGTGAATCACCTAGGAGTGTGGGCTCCCATTCTTTAAATTATATTTCTGAGGATGGAGACAAAGCAAAAATCTTTTCTTTGTTTGTTACAAATATCCTTCAAGAAAAAATCAAAGAACGTCCGGTCACTTGTGAATTATCAATCAATTTGATTGAAACTCGTGTGAACCTTGATTCGATGTTGTACACAAAACCCTTTTGATGTAAAGGATATTAGTATACTATCGAAAACAAAAACGTTTCCCTTTTTTATCTACTTGGCCGAATTCACACACTATTGCTTAGAGATGATTGAATTTTGTCTAGAGCAAAATCAGATTTTTCTCCCTCAAAATTCCTATGGTGGCCGAATTCTTCACTAAGAAATATAGAGATTGGCCGAATTCACCTCCAAACCTCTTAGACATGACCGAATTTCTCTTACACATATATATAGGATCATAAATCCTTTCCTAAGAATGATTCACTTGGTTGGCAAGAATCCTTTCCTTAGGTGGATTTATTTGGTAGTTAGAATCCTTATCTAAAAGAAATCTATCCTATCCCATTGCATATGTGATAACCGAATTTCATGTCTTTGTTATAGATTAGGAGAATTCAATCTTTCCTAAGAAGGATTACTTGATGGACAAGAATCCTATCCTTAGATAGATTAACTTGGTGGTTATGAATCCTTTTCAAATAAGAATTCTACCACTAAGTAGTTTTACTTGGTGACCAAGAATCTTTTCCCAAAAAGAATTCTTTCCTACACCAAGACTCCTAATCCAACTCAATAGTGTGTTTGTAACCATATTAAAGACTTCCTAATTTGATTAGATAAATAATTCCTTTTATTTATCTATCTATCAAATATAGTCTTTAACAATAACTATACTACCCATAATAGTATAATTTTATGAGACCATCTCCTATTAGGAAAAAGATTTTGACTTTGAATTCAATTTGTTCTTCCCATTCTTTGCTCTTGTGAGAGACTTATCTATCCTTCTTCTTTATTGTGCTATTTTCTTCCTTTAGAAATTCTACTTCAAGAGTGAGCTTCTTATTTAGCATTTCAAGCTTTTCCACTTTCACCCATCCTAAGGCCTCCTTGTCTTCAAACTCTTTTTTCATGAGCCTTAACTTCTTCTCAAATTCTTCGCTCATCTTTTCTTTCTCTTGATAGGTTTTCACCAAATACTCTTGAAGCAAATAAACTTTTTCCTCCAATCTCTTGAATTGCTCTTGTTTTCTTTAACATTCTTCATCCATTTTTGCCCCATTGTCAAATGCTTAAACAAGAGCATGTACACTATTTCTATTTGTTATTGCAAATGATCGGGGCTGCTCAAGGGCATTGTCCTCATTATAAGCCCATAAGGAGTCTTGGTGAGTGCTCAAATCCTGATTATGAGTGTTATTGCATGGCTTGTAGTCGAGGTCCGAGTTGTAGGAATCCCTTTATGTGCTTGTGGGTTCTAAACATTAAGGCTTCAAAGTTCTAGCTTGTCTTCTAAAAAACTCTGGAAATCTATCTCTTAACCGATAACTCTCTATGTGATTTCCAACTTCACCATATATCTTGCTCAAAACAGCCACCGCTTGCCCGTAAAAGTCCATTGTACCTGAAACAAAGAAAAACAAAAATACCAAATAAGTAAAAAGAAACAAAAGAAAACTAAAAACAACTAAGACTCTTAACTGGAAAAATAGATAACTAAGATTAGCCAACTAATTGACGCCTTTCCCTGACAGCGGTGCCATTTTGACAAGTGTTATTTTGTATATGTAAAATAACTTATTATACAAAATTTATAAATCCAAATTGCAATCAAAATTGAAAAACAATATAGTAGCAAGTTGGGTATCGTACATAGAGAAAGGGAAATCAAATGGCTAAAACTAGTTAACTAATATTAAACTAAAACAATGCATGTAAAAGTAAATATATGGTTTTGGATTTGATATGTTAATTTGTTTAAAAATTTGTTTAAAAGTAAACTACAATTAGGCCAGTTAATCTAACATGCAATTAGTGCGTGAGTTAAAATATGATGGTTAAGACTAGGGAAATGATGGATCCAACAAGCTAACAACGGGTGTATTGGTAATTATCATAAATGTGCAATAATCTAATGTAACCAATCTAGGCGGTATAGCTTTGTTGTTTATCCCTTATGGGCTTCCAATCTAGAGGGTATAGTATTGGCCACCCACAAGTGCTTGTTCGTGAATGCACATCTACCAAAATATGGGACTAATATCTTTATAAATTCACCAACCTAGAGGGTATAGAATTGGTGCTTAATCTCTCACAAACAACGAACGTAGAGGGTATAAAACTAGTCACCCATTTGAGATTAGATAAAGATTGAGATTAATATGTTAAGATTTCACCAGAGGAGGGTAATCTAATTCAATCCTTCCAATCAGATGAGCATTAGAGAATTGAAAGGAGGGTATACCCAATTCTCTACTCAAATAATTTCTCAAACAATTTGCAAAGAAAAGAGGGCACAATCTATGACAATCTATTCTTGGAATCATTTAAAACAATGAATGAAACATATATGATAGATTTCATAAAGTAATTAAAGTTCAATAAAACCCAAGGTTCACAAATGAATCAAATCAATCCCCTAGTGGGATGATTAGCTACTTATGACAAATACTATAAAATGACAAGGATAATATAGATAAAGAAGACCCATGAGTAGACTCCTACTTTCTTGAAGGTTTATTCCATTTTCCAAGTGTCCTTGAGTAGATGATGATGAAGGATGGTTAGATTATGAGGGGAATATTTCCTAAATCTAGGTTAGTAATTATAGATGAGAGAATGTGTGTGGAAGAGAAGAGAAATAATTCTCAGATTCCCAGTTCATCTCCTTCGAAATAAGTACAAGATATATTTATAGGGTTTCCAAAATAGGTATGAAAATGCTAATGTGGACAAACTGACATGCCAAATGCATGGGTAGTGCACGGGTAGGAACCTGCGTAACAACCTGTACAATGCCCTGATACTGTACCTTTCCTTCTCATTTTTTTGGTAAGTGCGTGGGTTGTTGCTTGGGTAGGGACCAGTGCACTGACTTGAAAGGCTCTGATCTACATCTCGAATTTGCTAAGTTGCACGATCCTTGCGTTGGTTTGGTGCAGGTAAGGAACCTCACACTAACCTGTACACAGAAGCCTTTCTTCACTATTTTCAGCCAGTATTCGCCAAATCTTCATGCTTTTCATCCTTTCTTTCAAATTATACTTAAATGCCTGCATACATAACAAACGAGCCATAAGACATGAAAAAATGTGTTAGGATTATGCTCAATAGTAAAAGTATAATAATGTTTCTGACAATTGTTGTATATTAATAAAGTGATTTCTTGTTTTAACAAATCTTATTACATTTATAGTTTAATTATTATGATTGTCAAAATTGAATAATCATAAGGTCAAAAGACTATGAGAAAGAAGAGTTGTTCTTGCATCTGGATATGTATGAGGTACAAGTTTAATTATTATAATTGTCAAAGAAACCGGAACAAGTTTTGTATCGTGTAACCCATAGCAACAATCATGCTTGCAAATGAGCACGCAACCACGATTGTTATGGTATGGGTTACGCACTGCAACCCTTTATGGAGCTAAGGGGTGCACATGCCTATGTGAGGCAACCAAAGGGTGTGCAAATGGATGATGTCCGCGAGAAGACTTGTTCGCTAAGAAAAGAGTTTTTGTATTCCCAAAAATTGTAATCTAATTGTTTTTCTAGGATAGACCTAAGTTGTAGCTATTTATATTTTCGTAAATATTGCAATGTTTGTCATTGTTTTATAACATGTGATATAGAATAGGAAAGCCACTCATATATATTTTTTGTTTTGAACATGCATTGAATGGTTTAGGTATCTAATTGGCATCTAGATAACTTGGTAATTCATTCTACGAAATTCGATCACATGCCTAAAACAATTGAGTGGGAGAAGATGTTTCGGAACACCTACAACCTCCAAGTTTAGTTGAGATTTATGTTTCGTGTAAAACTTCCCAATGGGTATTCATGAAAGTAATTTAGCAAGAAACTTCCTTACAAGGATAGAGTAGACAATTAACCCAAATGATATCTACTCCAAAATGAGGGATATTCGTGAGAGAATATATTGAAGGTCGATAACTTGGTAAAACACTCAATGTGATTTTGTTAATATCCTTCCAGATGTTCTTGTTAATAAAATTGAAAGGGTAAAATTGAAAACGTTGGTTGTTATGTTAAAAATTAGGTGGGACCTAGTCTAACAAGTAGATGGTGCGAACTCCTAAAGGAGGCTTGACATTTGTGGGTGTTGGATCACCGTTGAGTTTTACGATTGAATTATTGTATTTAATTCAAGATAAATATTTGAAAGTGCTATATCATGATTGTTTACTTACATAGTTTTTGTTATTATAACAAAATCATGACCCCCTCCCTAATCAACATCCTATAAGATAATACTTTAACTTGTGATAATTATGACGCATGGAAAAGGAAAATTGGGTTGTTGTTGCAAGCTGAAAAACATAAGTTCATTCTATCGACTTCTAAACCACCAACTTCTACTAATGAATCTACTGAGGAGCAAAGAAATGAGTATAAGCAGTGGAAGACTTCAGATGTGATGGCCAAATGTTAAATTATGGCCACCATCTCCGGCGTGTTGCAACAACAATATGAAGGAATGGAGAATACTGCTAATATAATGATGTCTCTGAAATAGATGTTTGCTATGATGTCCAGGATGACTTATAGAGAGGCAGTGACTATTTTTATAAATCTTAGGATGAAACCTGGACAAGATGTGAAAGATCACATGATGAAAGTCATAGCTCATCTCAACATTGCTGAACTTAACGGTGTTAAGATAAATGGTGAGAGGTAAAATGACATGAATGTCAATTCACTGTCGGATTCCTTTTATAAATTCAAGTTGGACTACATCTTGAACAATAAGGAATACACTTTATTGGGCCTGATGCAAGATGTTCAAAGTGTCGAGAGAATCCTTATAAAAGGCAAGGGTCAAAAAATTCATACGTTTAACTAGAAGGACTTTCGGGAAAGGTAGTGACCCAATGAATACTAGTATAGTGGGATATATTAGAATTAGTTTAGATTCTTATAGGCATTTAGATTTAATAGACGTTTATTGTGTACCTTAATTCAAGAGGAATTTAATTTAAGTTTCTTATTTAAATAAATTTGATATTCGGTTAGTTTTAATAAAGCTTTTATTATTAGTAGGAATAACAAATTTTTTTCCAAAGGTACATTGGGAAATGGTTTATTCTATTTGCACAGCAATATCTCTCACTTGTTAAACACATAATCAACGTAACCTAATTATAAAAGAGAAAAATTATCAATGGATTAAACCTACCTATGGCATTTACGCCTATATCATATAAACCTTGATAGTATCAATAGATTGGTTAGTGATGGACCTTTAAGTGGCTTAAAAGTTGATGATTCTCCAACTTGTGAATCTTGTTTGGAAGGTAAGATGACCAAAAGGTCATTCAAGATGAAAGGAACACGAGCCACTGAATGTTTAGGATTAATACACACTGATGTGTGTAGTCCTATAAGAATTCAAGCAAGAGGTGGATATGAGTGCTTCTTCACTTTCATGGATCGTTACTCGAGATTTGGCTATGTGTATCGCATGAAACTAAAGTTGGGTGCTTTTTGTTATGTGTATCGCATGAAAAAACAGAAGAAAAATCAGTTTGATAAACACATAAAAATCTTGAGGCCTGATCATGGTGGAGAATATCTATCTGGTGTGTTTCAAATATATCTTATTGATAATGGGATAATTCATCAGTTTTTTGTGTCAGGTACACCTCAATAAAATGGGGTGACATAAAAGAGAAATAGAACTCTTTTAGACATGGTTAGGTCTACGGTGAGTTATTCAATGCTTCCCATTTCTTTTTTGGGATATGCTTTACAAACTGCTATGTACATTCTAAAAGATGTATCATCTAAGACAGTTCCTAAAACACCGCATGAGTTTTTGGCTAGGCGGAAGCCTATTTTACAACACTTAAGGATATTTGAATGTGTTGTGCACTTGTTAAAAAGAAAGGCAGAAAAGATGGATTCCCATATATTTGTAGGGTATCCCAAAGGAACCAAATGATATTATTTCTATAGTCCATCGGATCTTAAAGTATTTGTTTCAACAAATGCTAAATTTTTGTAAGAGGACTATTTGAATAGTTTTTGACCTAAAAGTAGAATTGTCCTAAATGAACTTTCATGAGATACTATTCCACAAGAGGTTTCACAACCTAGCCCAATTGTAAGTTTTGTACCAACACAAGTTTAACAACCTACCATTCCTCCTTGTAGTGGGAGGGTTAGTAGACAACCCGAGAGACACATCGGGCTAAGGGAATCAGTAGAAAATCTCTTGGATGACGATGATCCCTACAGGTATAAGGAAGCCATGGAAGATGTTTATTGTTGCCATTAGCAAAAGACAATGCAATCCAAAATTGAATCTATGTTCAAAAATAAAGTTTGGTCTCTTGTGCACTTACCTAAAGGGTTAAAACCCATTGGGTGCCAGTGGGTATACAAGAGGAAGAAAGGAGTAGATGGAAAGGTGGAAACCTTTAATGCTAGATTGGTAGCTAAAGGTTACAAATAGAAAAAAGGTATTGATTATGAGGAAACCTTCTCTCTCGTGGCCATTCTTAAATCCATTAGGATACTCTTATCCATTGCGGCATCTCTAGACCTAGAGATTTGGCAAATGGACATGAAGACATCTTTCCTTAATGGAAATCTAGACGAAAGCATCTATATGATATAACCAAAAGGAATCATTAATAAAGGACAAGAGGAAAGGGTATGCAAATTGTAAACATCCATATATGGACTGAAGCAAGCATCCAGATCATAGAACATAAAGTTTGATCATGCTATGAAAGGTTTTGGATTTAATTAATACCTTGACAAACCCTGTTTATATGAATGGATTAAAGGTGACAAGTTGGTTTTCCTAGTTCTTTACACTAACGATGTACTACTCATCAGAAATGATGTAGGTTTATTGACATTAGTAAAAGAATGGTTAACAAAACAATTTGATATGAATGACGTAGGAGAAGCAAGTTATATTCGTTGTATCCAAGTAATAAGAGATAGAAAGAATAGAATGATTGCATTATCCCATGCTTCATACACAGATAAAATCTTGTTTAGATTCTCTATACAATATTCCGAGAAGGGTATGTTACCCTTCATACATGGATTCAAACTTTCTATGGAACAAGCTTCTAAGAATGAGCATGTAGAACAATTCAGGAGTAGGGTTCCATATGCCTCAATAGTTGGAAATCTCATGTATTCAATGCTCAATACTAGAGAAGATATTTGTTTTGCTACTGCAATAGTTAGCAGGTTTCAATCGAAACCTGGACCTAATCACTGGACTGCAGTCAAGCAAATTTTCAAGTATCTTAGGAGAATGATATATTATATTCTTGTATACTCTTGAGGGGATTTAATTCTTGTTTGGTTTATAGAATCTAATTTCCAGTTAGATTCTGACTCTTAGAGGAAAGGCGGTCATCTATAGAAGTATCATGCAATCTTGTATTATTGATTCCACCATGAAAGCTGAGCATGTTGCTTTATGCGTGGCTGCTAAAGGGGTTGTCTGGCTCTACCAATTCTTGATTGACTTGGAAAAGGTTCCTGATGCGAATAAGCAGATCACTATCTATTGTGACAATAGTGGAGCAGTGGCTAATTCAAAAGAACCAAGAAATCATAAGAGAGGGAAACATTTTGAAAAGAAGTACCATCTTCTGAGGGAAATTGTGCATAGGGGTGACGTGACGATTACCAATATTGTGTCAGCAAATAATCTAATGGATCCCTTTACAAAGGCTCTTCGATAAAAGAGTTTTGATGGGCCTCTAGAGAACTTAAGGATTAGAGATATGACACATTTGCTATAGAGCAAGTGGGAGATTGTAGAGATTATGCTCAATAGCAATAGTGTAATAATGTTTTTGACAATCGTTTTATATTAATATAGTGATTTCTTGTTTTTACAAACCTTATTGCATTTATATTTTAATTATTATAATTGTTAAAAGTAAAAAATCATAAGGTCAAAAGACTATGAGAAAAGAAGAATTGTTCGTGCTTTTGGATATTTATGAGGTAGATACAGTTTTTTTGTTCGTCTTGAACAGTATTCATAACTTAAGGTAAAGGTTGAGCGCCTTTATCTTGTTAAAGTTGTAGATTATTTTGCTAGCATTTGAGTGAGATCAAATATGTTAAGATGTGTCTGAAATCATCAAACTGTGGTGTCTTTTGGCAAAGGAATCTAGTGCACTAGGTGTATTGAATAGTATCATAGTGAGATACTTTATCTAGAACCGTCAATGGATAAAAGTTTTCACTTGAAGACAATCGGGGTGTCTATCTTAATCCTGAGATAAACAATGTACTTAAAGATTGCAAGTTTTATCATTTGAGCTATCATTGAGTACAATTATATAGCATAGTCTATCCTCAATAGTTTGGTGATATTCATTTGATAATCGATAGAGGACTTCATTTATTGATATGGACATCGTGACTCCATTTATTAAATGTGAGTAGAATATCATCATATAGATATTTTGAGGTATTGGATATTAAATCTTAACGACAAGTTTTAAATAGTGTCTATTGAAATATAGCTTGTTATATTGTTTTTTATTTTATTATTTAAGTACATGAAAATTAATTAATTTAATAAATAACTAATTGTTTAATTAAAAGTCAAAATCTTTTTCCTGGTTGGAAAAGATCTTAAAGTGTCATATTATTGCTGGTAATATGATAAGTATCAAAAACTATATTTGATAATTAGATAAATAAAAGGAAATTATTTATCTAGCAAATTAGGAAGTATTTGATTTCCATGAAAACTCTAAATCAACAATTGGTCAAATTAGAAAGTTTTGAAATATAGTCACAATTTAATTTATATTAAATAATTGGTTATTAAATAAATACACTATTGAGTTGGATTAGGAGTGTTGGAGTTGAAAAGAAATCTTCTTTGTGTAATGATTCTTGGTCACCAAGTAAATCCTCTTTTGGAGAGGATTTAGTTTCCTATCTATATGCCTTTAAAATTCAGCCAAGCCCTAGTTTTTCTTTAAGAGAAATTTCAGCCAACATAGAATTTTGAGAGAAAAGATTAGTTTTTGCTCTAGATAAAATTCGGACAATCGTAGAGAAAAGATGGAACGTTTTTGTGCTTGAAAGTGCACTAGTATCCTTTACATCAAAGGATTTTGTGTACAAAAATCGAATCGGGTTCACGTAAGTTTCAATCAAGTAGATTGCTAATTCACAAGTAACCAAAAGTTCTTGGATTTTCTCTTGGAGGATTATCGTGAGCAACAAAAGACAAAGATTTTGTTTGTTTCCATCCTCAGGTATACAGTTCAAAGAAAGGGAGTCCAAACTCCTAGGTGATTCACATTTGTGATTGGATTGAAAGATCTTACGGATTCAATTCGGCACCTTCCAAGCTTCAAAGAAGGGTGATAGTTGTATGAATGTGAAAGTATGAGAAATTGATGATAGGAATGTGAAAAGGTTGCAAGGTAAATAATCTTGTGTGGCTAAAGTTACATCACCATCATTCTTAAAGGGTATTTATATGGGATCCAAATAGGGTAAGAAATCCTCATGGGAATGCATGCCAACATGTTGTCACATCGCAGAATGACACAGATGTCCAGGCGGCACTTCGACCTAGACATTCATTCTTCTTGTTTTTGCGAATCAATCCCGCGACATCATGAGCAACACGTAATACACAAGAGTTGATGTCGACTCATTTGTCACGTATCTGCAGGTGCAATCCATGACCGCGATAGCTCGCTTTCATTTCTGCTCTTTCTACTTCACTCGACACTTAAGAAACGAGAGTTGTTGTCGTTTGCTTTGCCATATATGTACAGGCGACAATCCATGACGCGGCACTCCATTACTTTGTACTCCAGCTTTCTGTTTTGAGCCGTTTTGGATCCTAACTTCAATTGTTTTTACCAAATTACGCCTCTGACACTAAAATCATGAAAAACACTTAATCGAGTCATCAAACACTTGATTTTACTGGAGAATTGAGCAATAAGCTTAGGAAGGGGAACAAAATTCTAATGTTATCATGGCTCAATCAACACCCCCAAACCTAGCCCTTTTCTTATCCTCGAGCAAAACCAAGACAAAGCAAAAAAAAATAATAAGAAAATAAACAAACATGACTTGATAAAAATGAAACTTTTTAGACACAATAAAAATCAAACGCCGCATTTTCAACTTGTGATGAGATACAACGAAGTGTGGATATGGGGAGTAGACACATGCAAAACAATCTCAAGCAACTTGAGGGCACTCACGGGACACTCGAACAACACGAATCCCATAAAAAAGTCCTCTCATGTTGGGAACTACTCAATCTCACACCTCAAGCGTAATTCGTTTGACTTTAAACCTCACATGGACATTCTTTTTTCTTCCCTCTCGGAGTCCTAAGTTCACACTCATGCAAAATGTGCAAGGATAGAGTTCTGCATGAGAATCAAATACTTGCATACAATAAGAAACGAAACATTATTATTTTGGTGAACTAGCCTAGAAAGTGAATCAAATACCATGGACGTGGAAGATCATGCTTCAACAAACATTCCCAATATAGATTTCAAGTAGATCCTTTAGGTCTTCCCTTTGGTTGTAATGAGGCCATTGGGTGAAATGCGGTGAACAATGAATAGGAAATAGAATTCAAAAGTCACCAATCATGGGATGACACTACATGATACACACAATAATTTAGCTCTATTTGCATCACACTTGATACTAGTGACTAGGCTTAACTTTTCATTACACTTGTGTTACACATGAGTACTCTACTAGTGAGTACTTAACAATTACATACAAGACTCTTGTGTTTTTTTTTTGACACATTAAGCTCATAAGTGCACATTTTTGCACTTTTACATTTTTTAGCCTTTTAGCTTGTACATTTACAAATATAGCCTAAGTACACGCTAACTTTTCGTATTTCAAGCTTTTTCCACCTTTCAACCTCTATACTACACATCCTAACAAGATTGGAAACAAGGGTAGGCTTGTGTTTAGGTTTAGGCTATATGGTGTAATGTGGTTCCAAAAGAAGGGTAAGTGTTTGGCCTCAAAATTGGCTTGGGAGCACACAAATAGGAACTTGGAATGTGTTTAGGTTAATTTGAATAGTTAAGCACACACATTGCTTAAAATCATTTCCACCATTTCATCTATCAAGGAAATGTAATATCCATCAAGCAATCCATACAAATAATGCAATATAATGTCCTATGGCAAATGATGTGCATGACGAGATAAATGTTTAGGATGAAACAATGATAACACTTAAATGCGCTTTTTAAGGCTTGTGTATATGAACTCACTATGTGGTCTCAACTATTAGAACGAGGTGTTTGAGCACCGAGTTCTCTCAACTTGAACACAAAAGGATGGCAAGCCCATGAAGTGCAAGTGAGACCCTAGAGTGACAATAGGATGCTCAATCAAACACATTAAGCATAAAAAAACTCTCACACAAACACACACTCAAAACATCAGACCCAAGCTACATGAATCTTGAAATTTTGGCCGTGCGACTTTTTAAAAGTTTTGTCTTAAACAAAAAACTTAAACTCAAAATGCAACCAAATATTTGACTCAAAAATAAAATCAAAACGACCGAAATCGGTGTCGACACCTCCAAACCTAAACTCAACATTGTCCCCAATGTTGACAATGAGAGCCTAATGTAAATGCGCCTACACTACAAACAAACACAATACTTAAACTAAAAATAAAACACATAAAAGCTCGATCAAGATGGCATGTCAAAGCTCCCAAAGGAAAATAAACATCAAAATACATTGCACACCCTTATTCTAAACAATAAAGCAATAAGATAGATAAAATAAACTACGAAGATAATTTATCCAAAATAAAATATGCAGGGTACAAAAATTGAAATAAAAGTACTATAAAGAAATAAACAAGTCTAGAACAAAAACATCAACATGGAGCTAAACAACTATTAACAAGGTGGTGGTGGCCATGAGGTTCTAGGCATCGAATATTTCCTTTTCCAACTAGCCTCGACTGCTGGTCTATCTTATGCCTCTTTTCTTGATATCTCCAAAGTCTTATAGATAACTGCCTCCTTCTCTGAAACTAGTGGTCCTTCTATCGGGTGAACTGGAAAGAGGGATGGTATCTATGATCCTTAAGCTGCACTCTGGAACCATAGATAGAGAGGTCGGTAATTTAAATTAGAGGTATGTACAGGTAACCTGGAACTAGATATGGGTGCCATGGATATGGAACAGTTTCATCTCTCTTATATGGCCAGAGGTTGAGCTCGTATCTCAACTTTATAATATCATACCGGATCCCTGCATCAACCAGATCTATCTTGGCCATAAACCTCTACTCCATCCACTGCATATGTTATAGTTTGAATCACAAGTCTCCCTAGAGAGATTCTCTTTATTCCCTGCTCTGTATTATGGATCCTTATCCGAGTCATCCTTTGTCACTCAAATTCTCATCATCTCCATTCTCCTCTTCCAATACTCCCCCTCTTCTCTTCTTTGGTTTGTTCGAGCCTTCTCCTGTATCGAGTCTCCTCAATCCTCAGGGTGTGTACAGACTATACCAAGTACAAACCCTAAAATCCACTCATCTCTCAACATGTCAACTTCTGCTGACTGGCAAAACTGTGTGATCTAGCACGGAAACACCATTGCCTCCTTCACTGACACATCTCTAGCGGACTTGTGAATTTCCATCTTTACTATTACTCCTATGTGAATGGGTTACTCGTTATGTAAGCAATAGAGCATGGTAGCCACATCGTACGCTATAGTGATGTGATGTTCACATGGCCTTAAAGAGTAGGAAATGAAGATATGCCAAAAGGTAGGCTCCATATGTAGCTGGTTTTGCTTTAATGGGCTGGACCTGGAATTCCAAAATGACATCGATTGAGCCGCCAAGTTGATAGCCAAATTAATGTCCATCTTATGGCTGAAAACCTCGAGTTTTGGCATCCCCTTGAACAAATCATGCCTATTACCCGGTCCCCGCTATGGAATTGTAGTCCTAAAGTACCTATCATTATCTATAGAATTAATATTTACCTCTCTTCCCTTGACCAAGAAGGGGCTCCCCAAATTATAAATCTACTATATTATCTCTGCATAAAATTCCCAGACTATCTGGGGTCAAAATTTAGGAGGCCTTTGTACATACATTCCCCAACCTCTATTCTCAACCATCCTAAGAATAGGTGTTGTTGTTAATTCAGTCACAGAAATACCCCTCTCATCAATGATCTTCTTCCGCCTGAACTTGTCTATCCTAGCCAGGAAATCAGGGTTTTAAACAAACGGAGGCACCTGTCTCATCCCTCTGTCTTGGGTCCTTCTCGGCTTCTCTATCCGGTTCGAGTCCCTTTCTTCATTAACCCTGGTTGTTTGCTTAGTTCTTTCCATTACAACACCCAGAAATTTGTGTCGCTTCAACATTGATCAACCAATCGGGCAACACTTTAGCACAAATCACACAATGGCGGTAATCTGATACAGCACTGATACCACAAACCACCACCATAATCATAATTTATGCAATATAATACTACCAAGCACCAATTCTCTATAAATCCAAAAATTACCCCCAAATATGCCCTAAATCCACTATACTCAACAAATTTCACTCATAAAGCCTCAAAAAATAAGAAATCAATACAATAGATTCTTCAATAAACTCCACAAACCAAAACACAAACTACAATAAATATGCATAGAAATTGCTTCACCCCCAAAGATTTTACAAATCCCCTAAGTTAACCCTAGAATGCGTAAATGAAGGGAGAACTAGGAATTTGGAACTAACAATGGTCTAACGTAAGTGAAAAGAAGAAGAAATTACATATTATGTGGGCTGAAAGTCTTCGATTTCGTATAGAGGGTGGGTTATTGCATTTGGAGTTTGAAATTTTTATTGAAGGCGTGCTCTACACGAACTGTCATTTTTAAAGGGCCTAGGTGTCGCGCCTCGACATGTCACCGATTTCAAGGCAAAAATCATGATATGACACCAAAACAACATCGTCCCCTTTGAAATTCCAAGTGTCGTGTCTGAGTAAGTAGGCGACACCTCGAGCGATAACCTAGCCACAACAACTTCCACACATCAAGTGTCAAGTCCTTTCAGGTACGGAAATGATGTGACACTCCGTGTTACTTCTCGTTACCTTATCATGGACATCACCCCAAGCGACACCACTAGTGACATACAAGCGACATCAATCCATCTCAAGTGCCGCGTCCTTCTAGATGAAAGATATAACGAGACACTCTATGTTAATTCCTGTTGCCTTGTCGTTGACAACTCCCTAAGAGACACCACGAGCGACATACAGGCGACATCAATCCATCTCAAGTGTCACGCTACCATGGTCATGCTTGTTTAGGCGACCCCATGAGTGACACACTTGGAACTTGTTCTTTTAAAGGATGTCAACCTATCCTATGAGTCTCAATTGCACACATCTTTAACGTAAATCATATCAATGGCATTCGCTTGAAAAAAAATGAGTTTGGGAGATACTAGGCTTTCAATAAAAAGGAAAATCACCCCCAAACCTATATTTTACAACACCTTGCACTATGATCAACTATCCGAGTCCTCCCGACTATAGTCAAGACTTTCTCATTCACCCTTCCAAATCCTCATAACCCTAGGCAAGATTTCCTGCTCAACTATCCGAGTCCTCCAGACTCTAGTCAAGACTTCCTTGCTTGACAATTCCAGATCACCCACCTCTTGCCAAGACTTTCTTGCTCAACAATATAGGTCTTACACCTATTGTCAAGACTTCCATCTCACAAGGCATCTAGGTGATCATGAATGCAAAACGCAAACAAGCACGCAACATAGAATATTATGATCAACACATTTTATGGAAAATACTAGACATGAGCATGAACGCACAAATCAAATGTAGTCTAGTCAATCATGCATGTTTATTCCATCTAGATCATGTAAGATATGTCCAACATTAATTACAACCTAGATACATGCATAGATCTAAAACTTGAATCACAAGATATGTTCAATTAACACATAATCAAGTTTAAATCTCATAAATCAAAAACATGCTAAAATCATATGACAAATTTATTTAGATTAAAGCTAAAGTTTTAGAGCATATTCCTATTCATAGATTCAACAAAACACCTGAATAGCTCTAAAGAACGCTAGCACATGTACCATTGTGAGATTTCGGCCAAAGAGAGCCTAATACATGTGAGGAACTATTTTTCACAAAATCAATCAATCAAAGATCATCAAATAGTCCTAGAATCAAAGCTAACACAATACAATCCCAAACATGTGAAAACATAGGCAAAATCAAAACCTAACTCAACATGTGAGATTTTAATTGAAACTCAATCTAGCTTTAAATGAGTTCAAAACTCAAATAAACACAATCACAAGACACATATATATGTTGAATAAGAAAACCCAAGGCAATTGACCAAGTTTTAAAAGAAAACTTTGAGAGAAAATAAATACCTTAGTTGATTTTGGTGCAGTCCCGCTTTTGTGAGTTTGGACTATAAAAACAGCAATAAAACTAATTCAAACCTTCAGATAAAAGATGGAGGATGAATAGACAAACACTCTCAATTTTGAATCACTCATATCTGAGTTTAAATGAAGAAGTTATGGTGTTTGGAAGGTGAGAAAATGTAGAGAGACAATTCTGCCATCAAGTTTTAAATTTCTTCTTAGAATGAAATGTGAGAAGGAAGGGAAATATAAAGGAGAGGGAAAGAATAGAAGCAAAAAGACCAAAATGCCCCCTTTGATAATGCTTCCCTGAGATGGCGCTTGGGCATCTCAGGGCAGCAAGGATTTGCAGCTGAAATAGCCACGCGCCATCTCGGGCTTGCACCAATTGATGGGCTTTGGCCATGGTGCAACTCCCTTGCACTCCTCTCAAGTTCTTCGATTGTTATCAGGCCTCCGAACTAGAAATTTGAATCCGTTTGCGGATTACGAACCGTGACTCCCTCAAGGACATGGAAATTTAAGATACTCAACCCAAAAAATAATAATTTGACTCGATATATGAAGACAAAGACAATGTATGCAACATGAGTTGAAAGTGTAGTATCTTTCGACTTAGAACTTGAAATCAGTAGTATGAGTAACCGAAATGACCGGAACTCAATCAAGAATGATTTAAGGCTAAATTATAGTTCAATATACATGTTATAAAAACATATACATATACAAACACAATTCACACTAGAATGCAAACTACATAGAGATAGTCTCCAATCATGCATTTTCCAAAACATGTTATTTCCATACCAATGCATGAGCATTCATCTTCAAGTGTGTGAATGTGTTATACATTGGTGCACAACGATGCAGGGACACACATGAATGAATTGTATATGTGTGCCTATAATGGTGCACAACGATGCAGGGACATATATGTATGAATTGTGTGCGTGTGCCTATAATGGTGCACGACAATACAGGGACACATATGTATCAATTGTGTGTGTGTGCCTAAGCCTTGTAAGAGAAAGATAAGGTCTTAGTATACCTTTGTAGAACCATATTGCATCCTTTCTCTTTGAAGACTTTGAACTTGCTTTGACTAGTTGTTCCTTCTTCTTTGAAGCTTGAATCATCATGAATCTAAACAACTAAATCATTACAAGTAAACATCATTTTGATATGGAATTAATGGCAACACAATCTTAAACCTAACAATCTCCTCCTGTGGCAAATTCCATGTTAAAACACCTATACATTTACTACAAATATAAAAAATGAAGATAGGTCACAAAGTCACTCGCTCACATTACAATGAGTAAGATTCCTATAACTAATCTTCATCAACTCTTGAACTTCATCTTGATCTTCTCTTGAAGCAACCTACAAATCATATCAAAGCACAATGCATATACAAGAGAAAAACAACAAATGGCAACATATAATATGGATAAGAATATACAATTAAGTCCACGAATACATGTATCTTCCCCTCAATACATGCCAAAACACAAGAATTCTTAACCAAATCTTAAGACTAATTATTACATGCCATTGAAAGTTTAAAAGTTCACAAAAAAAAATAAAAAGAAACTAAGCAACTAGCATCTTTTTCTCCCCCTTTTTGACATGAAATGATGCCAAAAGTTAAGAAATATACCACAAGACTCAAATACTAGCTACTTGTTCCACCAAAGAAAGTTGTACGAGTAGTTGATCTAACATAATGCCTGAGTGGTGGTTTTGAACCTGAAGCATTGCACTCCTCCAACTCTTTTATCCTAGCATCTTGTTGAACAACTATAGCACTAAGCTCATCAACCTTCTCCTTCAATTGTATAGCCCAATCCGGAAGAATGTTTGTGCTAATCACATGACTATCAATTTGAGAACTACTAAATAGTCCAAAAGTATCACAAGTCCTACTCTTATTCTTATATGACATGTACGACACACGTTTATCACAATACTTTTCCAAGGGTTGAACTAACACATCATCTTCTCTACTCTTAACCCCACGAGCTAAACATAGTGAAGTAATAAACCTCGGTAATGCAAGCTTTTTATCACCTCTAGTATAGAAAGCCGCACTATCAATGTAATACATGAGAAGATCTCCAAAGTTTATAGGTTGATTAGTCACCAAGGCATACACTATTTTGATCTTGTCCTTATTCAACTCGGTTGAATTCGAAGATCCAATAATGTTAGTGCAAATGAATAGATGCCAAAATGCACTAGCCTCAGTTAACTCATGTTGACTAATATATGCTCTACCTTTCCACTCAAAAGAAGCATTGTGACAAAGAGTTATACCCATGATATTTAGATTTTCAATTACATTCACATCTAGAAAACTAGAATCTATATCATTAGATAGCCCAAGAAACTTGTTAATGTTTTCCGGGTTAACTCTAAACACAACACCCCTAATCTCCATCAAAGCATCCAATAAGGTGACACTTTCCCTATATTCAAGATAAAACTCTCTATTAAGAGCGTCATTCACAACTCCTAACATGCTCACCCAAGATTCCCAATTTTTATCCTTTAAGCACTTAAGAACATAAGAATCTTTACACTTACCAAAGTCAATGCCTCTCTCTTGAAATATCTTCTTAGTTCCAAAGATCCCTAAATCTTTTGTCCTTAAAGCTTTGTATCCTTTTGAGGTAGACTTGGCTTTCACAACTGGATTCAATTGATTTCCACGTCTGGTAATCTTAGTTCTTCCCATTTTTTCTTGTGTTATAAGATGCTATATACATACAACAAAAGTAAGTGAAAGACAAAACAAGCATATTAGTCACAAATATATAAAAACAAAGACATATGACTTAAGAATGAATCATCATGCAAGGCAAAGATAGTGAGTAATATCTTACAAGTATCATTACTTCAAAGTATGCCAACATGTAACAAAATGAAGCATGTGAACATATCATAAAAGCGAACAAAGTCTAGCATACAATTCTCCCCCTTAATAAATGCTATAACTAAAATCAATGATAGCATAAAGTTCACAAAGATGTTCACACAATCACACATTCAAGCAATTTGAAGAAATATCAACAAAATAAGCTTCATATGCTAAGAGAGATACACAAAGATTTTTCAAGTTCTCTGATAATTCTTCAACAATTGCTAAAATATCATCATACTCATAAACAAAGTGTGTGTGTGTGAGAGAGATATGCTTCAAATATATATCAAGAAATAGTTTGATAATCAACATGCAAACAATTTCCAACAACTATTCATCTTAAGCTTTTTTCATAAAAAGTCAAACCGATTATCATCCAAATTTTTTGCTTTTAAGAGAATAGATTTCAACATATGAGTGTGTTTGTGTGCATGTGGCTGGTCATCCCATTTCTTTTTTTCAACCCGAGCTCATTTGATTTTCAACTATACTTATTTTTAGGCCTTCCTCCTTTTCTTTTTAGGCTTTGAATCAAAGATTTTTTTTTCATGATTCCATTTCAACACTTCTTTGATTTTTCCATTTTTTTAAAATAAACCAAATTCACTTCATGGTGGTTTCACTCATTACAATGGTGTAGCTCTTTCCAACATTGGGTAGCTTTCACAACCATTGTGTGTAGCCCTTTCCATGAAGGTGCTCGTTGAGTTCTATGCATTTGCCGAAGCAAAATGGATACTAACCATAGGTCATTTTAAATGTACTTAAGCATAAAAACTTTAAGGTGTATCCAATGTTTACATATTAGTAAACTCAATCTACTAGCAAAATATATAAGAGAAGCAAGATGCAGTTTTAGAAAACCTAGATTTTATGGCTCATAAGCACATGATCTAAGAGCAATAAGTAGAGACTTATTCAAGATCATTACTTTTCTAATGAGTAGCTTTCAAAGAATATGAAGCTCATATTTTCAAAAATAATGCCACTCAATATACTCTATACAAACAATCATCAAAGTTAAGATCAATGTGAATAATATCACTATTAGATCCTAAAATAGCAAATGTCAATGAGAACCATATGTATGCTATACAAAATTCTCTAATATGACATGCTATGAGATGTACATCAAAAAATCGAGTCAAAAGATGAATATCTGAGAGAACATGCATTAGAGTATAGAGATACCTTTTTGCACATTATATTCACCAAATATCATACTTTTGCCCTTTTTTTGAGCACTCTTGCCTTGAATGTCCTCATGACACCAAGTTGACGATGTTTCACAACAAGAGTATAAAAAGCATAATATCTCAACTCAATCAACACATATATCAAAAGAACTTCTCTAAAGTTAATCAAAAAAAATTGACCATCATAACAAACATGATGTGAGATAACAAAGTTCATATCAATACATGGAGTATTCAAAGCTAGCAAGAAAAAATTCTCAACACAATTGATATATCGTCTCAAAGCTATCTCACATGTGCTTCTTATATTAGTGATAAGAGCATTCACCCTTGAACCACTTGTTCTTGGGTGTACCTACACAAACATTTCCAATATTATCCATGACAACAATGTTAAATCTAGAGTAAAGTCCTTCAATGACTTGATTAATAAGAATATCATTAACACATTCTTCCTTTACATCTTCAACACAATCTTTGTCAAGTTGAACAATATTAGTTTTCTTTCTACTCCAAAACTTCTTTTCATGCTTAGCAAAATTATCATGTTTTTCAACTTTCAAATCATTAGCATGTTCAAGTTGAAGTTTAATCTCCTTAACTCTAGATTCATTTCCTAATTTGCATTTTTCAATATATTTATAACACCTAGGTTTAATGTGACCTATTGTGTTTCAATAGTGAAAATTGGAATGAAAGATGAGATTGTACCTTTTGGAGCTGAACTAGCTTCACTAGGAGTTTGCAAAGATACCTTGTTCGCCAACTTTTTCTTGGCTTTTGGTCTTCTCTTCTTGTGTTGTTTATTATCAATCAAAACTTCATCCAAGTAAGTAGGAAGTGGTGCTTTCAAGAGCTCCTCTTTAACTACCAAGTCGTCTTTACCACTATGAGAGTTAACAAGATTCTTAACACTAGACACACTTACCGAATCATTCAATTGTGTGTGTGTGCCTAAGCCATGTAAGAGAAAGATAAGGTCTTAGTATACCTTTGTAGAAACATATTGCATCCTTTCTCTTTGAAGACTTTGAACTTGATTTGACTAGTTGTTCCTTCTTCTTTGAAGCTTGAATCATCATGAATCTAAATAATTAAATCATTACAAGTAAACATCATTTTGATATGGAATTAATGCCATCACAATCTAAAACCTAACAATGTTCTTCCAACCGAATGAGTTCTCCACTAGAGCTACCACCCTTCATGTCAAGAGTTTAGGGCATTCTATATTCACATGAGTTTTCTTTTGATCAACGATATTGTCTCTTGACTTGTCGAGTTTGTCTTTTCAGACCCAAACTTGTCAATTTTCCTTGGCTTCCCTTTAAGCTTGCTTCATCTTTTTGTACATGCTTCCATGAATTCAATACATTGGACTTTTTTATGACCCCTAATGTGGCAAAAATGACATGTGTAAGGAAAATAAGATTAACACCCTCCGGTCTTCTTAATTCTTGCCTTTGGATGGTTTGCATCTCTCTTAATGGTGTGGAGTTATGGAGTTTCTTCATCTATGCTTCGCTACTTGATCAAGGTTTCAATTGTTCGCTCGACTCTTTTGAGCTCCACTAAGCGGTCACATTCCTTGACCTTCGCTACTTTTAAAGCAATTCTTTTCCGCTAAACTCCTCATTGATGGCATCGATTGTTTTTGAATATAAGTGAAGAAATTAGAGCAAGTATTTCAATAAAAGAGACTACCGAGGTAATTAATTAAAAACCATTAGACTTAGGATTACAAAGAGTTGTTCAACCGATTTACATTAATCCTTAACATAGAATTAGTTACACATCAAGGAAAATAAATTAAACAAAGAAAAGTTAAAGAAGAAACCCAAGTTGGTCATTTGAGGTTCCTTGAATTGTAAGCTTCCTCTTCTTGCCTTCCAAGTTCCAAGATGGATGGAGGAATGAAAATGTCTAAGGATGGTGATGAAAGGGTGAAAGTGTCCTAAAAATTCATGTGTCTGATCTTCCCTTTTCTCCAACTCATAAGGGTATTTAAATGGGTCCAAAAATAGATCAAGAATAAACCTAGGGACATGTGCACGTACTATCGTGTCTTTGATTGTCACGGTTGTCCATGATGGAAATCCAACCGCACACCTCACCTCTTGTTCTCCGCATCTTTACTTCAGGCGACACCTCAAGCGATAATGTCCAGGGTAGTTTCTGTCACCCAGTATGTTGCGGTTTCCCATGACGAAACTTGACTGTGACTTGTCGCTTCTTTTGTAGTTCACGAGTGATCTTCGAGCGACAATTCTGGTGACTTTAAAAATAAGTTGTTGTCGCTCATGGTGTCGCGATTGTCCATGACAACACGCTCTGACCGCGATAGCTGGCCTGTTTGCCCAAGTTTCTTATTTCCATCACTCTTGAGTCCCAACTTCACTCAAATCACCCAAATGATACCCTTAATCATGAAATCCTGCAAAAAAACTCAATCGAGCCATTAAACACTTGATTTTACTTGAGAATTAAGCAACAAGCGTAGGAAGGGGGACTCAGAAACTAGTGTTATCATGGCTCGATCAACACCCCCAAACCTAGCTGTTTGCTCGTCCTCGAGCAAATACAAGAGAAAAAAACACAACGACTCAATAAAAACAAAAGGAATTCCAATAAAAATAACTCAAAAGCCGTATTTTCAACTGATGGTGAGATGAAAAGAGGCGTGGATAAGAAGTGTAGACACATGCAAAACATTCTCAAGCAACTCGAAGGCACTCATGAGACACTCGAACAACATGAATCCCACACCTAAAGTACTCTTATATCGGGAACTACTCCCTCTCAAACCTCGAGCGTAATTCGCCTTGACTCTAAACCTCACGTGGACATTCTCTTTTCTTTCCTCTCGGGGTCCTAAGTTGACACTCATGCAAAGTCTGTAAGGATAGAGTTATGCATGGAAATCAAATACTTGTATACAATAAGAAATGAACGTTATTATTTGGTGAACTAGCCTAGGAAATGAATCAAATGCCATGAACGTGGAAGATCATGTTTTAGAAACCCCCCTAAAACATAACAGTTGCGTGTGGAAGTTCAGTCCTATAATGTCTGTTAATGTCCTCGAAATTGATTCGAACTTCTCTACCACAAACCAAGACTGAACTCCCCAAATTGTAGTTCCTCTAAATTACCCTTGCATAAAATACTTTAAAAATCTGAGGACAGTATTTTGCAGTTCTCTGAACAAAGGTCTCCCAACCTTGAACTCCAACTTTCCCAGGAATCGGGGTCTCATCCAACTCGCTCAAGTTGATCCCCCTTTCTAGTATGAACTTCTTCCGATCAAATTTTTCTATCCTAGCTAAAAAATCAGGGTTTTCGGCATAAGGTGGAATCTACCTCTTTTCTTTGCCCTGGCCCCTTCTCGGTCTTTCCATATGGCTGGAAACCCTGATCTCAGTACGGCTGGAATCTACCCTAGTTGTCTGCTTGGTTCTAGCCATTTCTTACCTTAAAACAACAGCTGTGTCACTTCAATTCGGATCACTCAACAACTCTGCCTTGACTCAACAACTCCAGTAATCCGATACTCCACGGATACCACAATCCACCACCATAATCAGAAGTATGCAAAATAATTCTATTCAATAATCCAACATAAAATAATTATGAATTTTACCCCCAATTATGCCCTAATTCAACTAAAATCAACCAATTTCACTCGTAACTCCTCCAAACACAAGAATCAAAACAATATAAACTTCAATACACTTCACAAACCAAAACCCACCCTTCAAGGCATACAAATATACAGACAATTTTATCACCCCCAAACAATTTGAAATTTTCCCAAAATCAACCCTAGATGTGTAAGAGATGATAGAATTAGGATTTGGGACTAACAAGGGCCAAAAACAAGTGAAAAGAAGAAGGAATTACTGATTGCATGGGTTGGAAGTCTTTGACGTCGCATGGAGGTAGAAGAAGTTGTGGTTGGATTTGAAAAGTGTGGTGAGGAACTGCCTTGCAAGCACTATTCATTTTATATTGAGTATTTGTCGCGGTTGACGTGTCGCGGTCTCCCATGACAGAAAATAAGACCACGACACACTATCTCCTCATCTTTTGCCCTAGTTTCTGGTGTCGCGGTTGTGTAACCATCCGACAGTTGGGGCGACATGTAGAGCGACAGTAACCCCTTGAATTTGTCGCGTGGTTGTGTCGTGGTCTACCATTACAAAAACCCAGGCCGCGACAACCCGCTTCCTTGCTCGTTTTATTATAGCGTCTACGCATCAACGACACACCAGCGACACCTTAGGCGATATCAACTCCTTGATTTTGTCACATGGAAAGGTCGAGATCATCCATGACGATATCATGACCGTGACATACCTAGATAGTTCCTCTTTAATTACAATAAGTGTTCCAAAGTGCCTAATCTGCACATATACTCATCAACAAACATATCAAGGGCATTTGCCTGAAAAAAAATATGTGTCAAGAAAGCTTAAATGAAGTTACTAGACTTGTATACAAAATGAAAAATCACCCCCAAACCTATGTTTTTCCACTCCTTTATACTAAAATTACAGTTTGTTTCTAAAGATTAAGGTGTGGATGATTGTAGACTTGGGAGTGAAGTAGAATCACTACCATTCACAATTATTATGCAAAATTAAAAGTTAATGAAAGGAAAGATACTTAAGTGGGTTGCTTCCCACCAAGCGCACTATTTAATGTCTGCGCAAGGCGTGGTAAGAGCACCATAACTCTTAAAGCTCTATCTTTTTCAACCAAGCAATCTTACCATCAACGATAGTGTCTCTTGCTTTGTAAAGTTCATCTTTCCGGACCAAAACTTGTCGAATCTTCCTTAGCCTTCCTTTAGGCATATTCCGTCTCTTTTTGTACACTTTCGTAATTTCAATACATTAGGCCTTTTTATGACCACTAGTGTGGCAAAAATGACTTTTGTAAGGAAAAAATGATGAACTACCTTCGGTCATCTTAATTCTTGCTCTCGAATGGTTTGCATCTCTCTCGATGGTGTGGAGTTACAGAGTTTCTTCATCTATACTTTGGTCCTTAGTCAAGGTTTCAATTGTTCATTCTGCCTTTTCATGCTCCACTAAGCAGTCACATTCCTTGACCTTTGCTATCTTTAAAGCAACTTCTTTTCCGCTCAACTACTCCTTGATGGCTTTGATTTCCTTATCCTTTTGTTCCATTTTCCATTGCATCTTTAGAGTGCTTCAGGTAAAGTTTTCTTCTTGAATTTCTACTAGCATAGCAAGATCTTCTGCCCTTTTTATTGCTTTATCCCTTTCTTTCCTAAGAGTTTCCACTTCCTTCATTAAATACTCATGTTCACTCTTAGCCCATTGGTCTATAAGGATGCATCTTCATGATAAGTTTCTTTGACATGACTATCTTCTTCACCTTTGTCCTCAAAGAGTGCTAGGATTTCATTCAAACACTCAATTGGATTCTTAGAATAGTCTTCTGACTTGAGTGTATCCACAACAAGGCAATCAATGGAGTTAGTGGCTTTTTTAAACTTTCCCAGAAATAGAACCGGTGGAATGTAAGGATCGGGTGACTAATGTAAAAGGGAAGACTTCTTAGGAATCTTCTCTATTACTACTTCCTCTTCTTATACCAAAGTCTCATCCTCGATTTCCTCTTCTGATTCTTTAGCCTTTTTCTCCTTAGGCTCTCAACTTGTATCGCTGGTGTCTAACACTTGGTCATTCCTCAAAACTATTACTTCCTTAGCTTGTTCATTCCTATTAATTGTGTAAACTACCTGCTCTAACTGTGTCACCAATTTCTTCACCGATACCTCTAAGTTGGTGACCCTTTGCTCTGTTGCTTGGAGGAAATTATTCAAGTTATGATCTGTCTGTTGTGAACTTTGAGCAATGGCAGTCACAATGTCCTCCAAAGGACTCTTCCTACACTAATATGAAGTCACATCTCGATTACCCGAGTTGTTCCATTGCTGCCCACTAAACCTTTTGCTTGGTAGTTCTGAGCTTGGTTATTCAAAGTGTTGTTTGGGTCAGACCAAGAGAAGTTGGGATGGTTGCGTCACTACGGATTATAAGAGTTAGAATATGGATCATTTATTCCTCCTTGAAAATTTAGGGATTGAACATCTTTCGTCTAATAGAATATCATCTCTCTACCTTGACGGTCCGTTTCATACACCATGTTTGCCCTTAAACACCAAAAACAAAAGCACCAAGGAAGTAAAAAGAAACTAAAAAAAACGAAAACAAAACTAACTAACAAAATCAAAATAAAATGACACACACTACCTAAATCGAACTAATTAAATTAAATTAATAAATCTACGTTAATCCCCGGCAATGGTGCCAAAATTGATTGCAGTATTTTTGATCTTAATCAATTTAAAAGAAAGTTTGTTCACTAGGATCGGTGATTCTACTAGTTGAACACTAATTAGTCTAATTAAATAATATTCCAAATGCTTGAAACTAAATGGCATAAGGCTTGTCTTGGGTGGGTATTCTAATTCGCTAATATGCAAGATCAAATAAACTAAATTGCTCACAAGCTCACACTAAAATTATGAACATGAATATGAGGGAATGCTATGGAATTAAGGCAACCTAACTAAACTCCTCAACGTAATCCTTAAGTCTCATTTAAGCATGTAAATCCACTTGATAGGGTTTGTTTCATGAAGCACCTAATCTTTCCTATTACTCACACAAGGTCATGTAATGAGCAATGGTTATAATTAGTTTTTAATTAACACTCTAAACCAAATCACACATAGCATGGTCATGCATAAGGGAATTTTCTCAATTATTAAGCTTGTAGTTAAGGAATAAATGGGATTGTCACCTACATCTAACCCTCAACATCATAGATAAACTAATCCTAACACAAACATTCGTTGAGATCTCATTTGAATATAAGTGAAGGAATTAGAGCAAGTATTTCAATAAAAGAAACTACCAAGGTATTTAATTAAAAACAATTAGACTTAGGATTACAAAGAGTTGTTCAACCAGTTTACATTAATCCCCTAACATAGAAATCGGTTACACTTCAAGGAAAAGAAATAAAACAAAGAAAATTAAAGAAGAAACCCAAGTTGGTCATTTGAGGTTCCTTGAATTGTAAGCTTCCTTTTCTTGCCTTCCAAGTTCCAAGATGGATGAAGGACTGAAAGTGTCTAATAAAGGTGATGGAAGGGGGAAAGTGTCCTAAAAATTTGTGTGACTGATCTTGCCTGTCCTCAAACTCATAAGGGTTTTTATATTGGTCCAAAAATAGGTCAAGAATCAACCTAGGGATGCATGAAACGTCTTGTCACATCATTGATTGTTGTGGTTGTCCATGATAGAACTCCAACCATGATACCTCACCTCTTAATCTCTGCATCTTCTCTTCAGGTGACACCTCGAGCGATAATATCCAGGAAAGTTTCTATCACCCGGTATGTCACTGTTTTCCATGACGGGACTTGACCGTGACATGTCGCTTCTTTGGTAGATCATGCGTGATCTCCAAGCGACAATTCTGGTGACTTCTAAAATAAGTTGTTGTCGCTCATGGTGTTGCAATTGTCCTTAACGACACGCTTCGACCGCGACAGCTGCCTTTTTGCCCAAGTTTCCAATTTCTAGCACTCTTGAGTCCCAGCTTCACTCAAATCATCCAAATGATACCCCTAATCATGAAATCCTGTGAAAACACTCAATCGAGCCATTAAACACTTGATTTTTCATGAGAATTAAGCAACAAGCATAGGAAGGGGGACTCGAAAACTAGTGTTATCTTGGGTCGATCACGGTTAGTAAAGCATATCCCCGAAAAGAGTTAGGAAGCATTGAATAACTCAACATAGACCTAACCATGTTCGAAAGAGTTCTATTTCTCTTTTCTGCCACCCTATTTTGTTGAGGTGTGCCTAGTATAAAAAACTGAGAAATTATCCCATTATCAATAAGATATTGTTGAAACTCACCAGATAGATATTCTCCACCACGATCAGACCTCAAGATTGTTTTGTGTTTCTCAATGATGATTATCAACTTCAACTTTAAATGCTTTGAACATGTCAAAAGCATCCGACTTATGTATTCTGAGATACACATAGCCAAAATGCTCATAGGTCCATACACATCAGTGTGTATCAATCCTAAACATTCGATGGCTCTTGTGCCTTTGGTCGTAAATGACCTTAGTAAATAGTTTACAAAGGTTTAGATCATTCACTAATAGATTAGATTTTTAATAGTTAAAAATCATAAATAACTTATTAGTTAACTAGAACTTGTTTATAATAATAATGTAGTTAATGCGCTGGATGACTTGATTAAAGTTAGTCGTTTGATCCTGTAAAGTCTAGGTGCATTAACGGATAATATAAAACTCTACATATAAAATTGTGACTGGGAGAGGGATATATTACATATATATCCCGCAATCTCCATCTTTAGTTCAACACTCTAAGATCCGAGTGGGGCCTCGTGACGAGTTTTCTTTCATTCTCCCTAAGAAAGGTTTCCTCAAAGATCAATATCAAGGTTGACTTCCTAATGGATAGGATTTATAAGGGTATTTTGGGATTGACCGACCCTAAAGCGGCAATTCTCGAGTTAAGCTCGTGAGATCTGAAATGGTGGGTTATGCTCGTGAGATCTGAAATGGTGGGTTACACTCATGAAGGTTTTGATTAAGTTTTGTTAACTAAAAACCTAACTGAATAAACAATCATTAAATTATATGGAATAAGAGTTATTCTATAATTTGATTTGGTTAAGAATGTCTCCGTCTAACATGTAAAGACTTGACTGACCCTAAGACGACACTTCTTTGTGGTATGTTGGATTGTCGTGTTTTAGTAATTGGTCTTAGGGTATTTCTAGTTCGTTAAACATGTTTAGGCAACGTTTTTAAATTTATGCCAAAGCACTTGCACTTGTTTTAAATAAATGACTGAATGAACGTTTTAATTATTTTAGTAATTATGCCTTTTGCATTACTATAAATTTTCACAAACGAAAAATCAACTGGCGATAACTACACTAATTGGAAACTTAATATTAATACAATATTGGTCACAAAGACCTCAAGTTTGTGTGTACGGAGTGATGTCCTCTAGCGCTTGCTACCAATGCCTCGTAAAGAGTTCGTGAGGCATACGAGCGATGGGTCTCATCTGATGAAAAAGCCTGAACATATCTGTTAGCCACTATGACAAACGTGCTTGTCACAAAACATGAAGTAATGGCCTTAGCATTTGAAATCATGGAGTCATTGCAAGCTATATTCGGGCAGCCCTCTGAGCAAAAGTGACACGAAGCTGTTCGTTTCGCTATGCTAGCTCATATGAAATAAGGTACATCAGTTCGGGAACATGTTCTGAGCATGATGTCCTACTTCAACACGACAAAAGTCAATGGCGGGGCCATTGATGAACCAGGTCAAGTGAGCATTATACTAACGAATCTTTTGATGAGTTTCGATCAATTTTAAAACAACTACAGATGAATAGGTTAAGGTTCAGCCTAACACAATTGCTCAATGAGCTCGCTATTTTTGAGTCTTTGACTAAGGATAACAAGGGTAAGACTGGTGAGGCAAATGTTGCTGAGCCATCTTCTTCCTCTAATAATAATAATAAGAAGAAAAGGTATGCTGGGAAGGTGAATTGTAAGCCCAAACCCATGAAAACCCAAACCAAGAAGAAGTCCAAGAAAGGTAAATATGATTTACTTGTTCTTGAGTGATGTTTAGAGGAAGATGATTCTTAACCCTGGATAGTTGATTTTGGGGCTCACTAACCATGTTTTATCTTCTGTATAATGGACTGATTCTTGGACACTATAAGATGAGGGAGCCTTCTCAATATTTGTGGGGTCAGGGGATGTCATGTCAGCACGAGCAGTGGCCACTATTAGATTACTTTTTTCTAATAATTATATATTGTTAGATAATGTATTTTATATTCCTTGATTTACAAGGAATTTGATCACCATTTCTAAGTTTTTAGAACAAAAATATTCTATTTCTTTTAATAATAAGCCTGTTACTAATGAAAAGAATGGTCTGAATATTTGTTCAGGAGTTAATGAAAATAATTTGTATGTGTTAAGACCGTTAGTACATACTACACTGCTCAACACTAAAATGTTTAAGGTTGAAAAACCAAAAAATAAATGACATAAAATTTCTCCAGATAGTGACACGTATCTCTAGAATTTAAGGTTTGGTCATATCAACCTTGTCCGGATAGATAGACTAGTAAAAAGCGAACCTTCAAGTGAGTTAAAGGTTGGAATTTTACCTGTCTACGAATCTTGTCTTGAAGGTAATATGACTAAAAGTCCTTTTACTGGAAAAGGGCTTAGAGCAAAAGAACCACTAGAGCTTAAATATACAGATTTCTACAAACTGATGTATGTTAAAGCTAAGGATGATTAGTATCATATCACCTTTATAGATGACTACTCATGATACAAATACATCTACCTAATGTAATGGAAGTCGAAAACATTTGAAAAGATCAAAGAATTTTGAGCTGAAGTTAAGAATCGATTGGGTAGGACTATCAAGTCATTACGAACGGATCGTTGAGGTGAGTACCGTAACCGAGAGTTTAAAGACTTTATGGTTTAGCATGGGATAGTTTCCTAACTCACAACTCCCAGTACATTTCAACAAAATGGTGTAGCATAGAGGAGAAATAGAACCCTGATGGAAATGGTGAGATCTATGATTAATTTCTCATTATTGTCAAATTCCTTATGGGGATATGTATTACAAACAGTTGCATCAATTTCTAATATAGTGCCACCCAAATATGTTCCTAACACTCCTCTAGAATAGTGGAAGGGTCGTAAAGCTTGTTTGTGACATTTTCGCATATGGAGTGTCCAGCAAATGTGTTGAACAACAGAAGTGGAAAGCTAGACACCAGGTATGTTGCCTACCTATTTGAGGATACTCCAATGAGACCAAAGGTGGACACTTCTATAGTCCTGAAGAAAATAAAGTATTTGTATAAACAAATGCAACGTTTCTTGAGGACAATTACATTAGTGACCATAAACCTCGTTCTAAGATTGTATTGAATGAGTTGGAGCATGGTGAGACCAGTGCTTCATCAACAAAAGTTGTTGATCTACAAACATTTGAGAGTCAGATGGTCTCTTGATCAGGATACACTACCACATAGACGTAGTAAGAGGGTTTTGAGACAACATGAACACTATTTTGGTATTGGTGAGGGATAAGGTTGTTGGGATTATGCTCGATAGCAAGAGTGTAATAATGTATCTGACAATCTTTTCATATTGATAAAGTGATTTCTAGTTTAATAAATCTTATAGCATTTAATGTTTAATTATTATAATTGTTAAAAGTAAATAATCGTAAGGTCAAAAGACTATGAGAAAAGAAGAATTGTTCATACATCTAGATATGTATGAGGTAGACACAATACTTTAGTTAGTCTTGAATAATATTAATAACTTAAGATAAAAGGTTAGGTGCCTTTATCTTGTCAAGGTTGTAGATTCTTTTGCTAGCATTTAAGTGGGATCAAATGTCTTATGATGAGTCTAAAATCATCAAAGTGTGGTGTCTTTGGGCAAAAGAATCTAGTGCATTGGGTGCATTGAATTGGATCACAATGAAATACTATATCTAGCACCATCAATGGATAAAAGTTTTTCATTTGAAGACAATCGAAGAGTCTATCTCAATCCTGAGATAAATGATTGACTTATGGTTGCAAGTGTTATCAATTAAGCTATCGTTGAGTACGTTTATAAAGCATAGTCTATCGACGATGGTTTGGTGGTTTTCATTTGTTAATCGATAGAGGACTTCATTTACAGATATGGACATCGTGGCTCTATTTATTAAATAAGAGTAGAATACCATCGTATGGATGTTTTGAGGTATTGGATAATAAATCTTAACTTTAAGTTTTTAATAGCGTCTATTGAAACAAGGCTTCTGGACAAGTCAAAATATCCAAGTTCAAATTATGGTTATGTGAGTAAATATGGTAACTTGGAGAGCTATAGGCGGTCTATAAGCTCTTGACGTTTACTGGTATTCTTCACGAGGATACACTTCCTCCAATAAGGTTGTCTAGGGTATGAATGAGTAACATCAACTTATTCTTTATTTATTTAAGAGTTCAATTTTAGTTCTTCAATGGAATGAACTAAAATTAATAAATCGGACTTAAGTGAATCATTTATTGATTGTCATTGTGCTGTGTCTATTGAAGCTTAAATTTAGATATCCCGCCAAGATCCTCAATCCACACGAACGTGCATGGATCACTTGATATATTCTACCTGACCATAGGGGTCCATCTGGGATTGTATTGAGGTATGTGGACTTGTTTCTTTTTGTAAGAATGGGTCTAGTTCACATATGGACGTTTTATTGAGGTCCAATGGATTTAATAAAATAAGAAAAATAATATATATGCCTATTTAATGGTGTTGGGTGGCAAAGCTATATAGTTTAGCTTAAATATATATTTAATTATTTAATTATTTAATTAAATGGAAATTATTTAATTTGTTGATTACTTAATTATTTAATTAAAAGTCAAAATCTTTTTCCTAGTAGGAGATGGTCTCCTAAAATTATACTATTGTTGGTAGTATAATTAATATTAAAGACTATATTTTATAAGTAGATAAATAAAATGAATTATTTATCTAATCAAATTAGGAAGTCTTTAATATAGTTACAAATACACTATTGAGTTGGATTAGGAGTCTTGGTGTAGGAAAGAATTCTTTTTGGAAAAGGATTCTTGGTCACCTAGTAAAACTACCTAATGGTAGAATTTTTCTTTGAAAGGGATTCTTAACCACCAAGTTAATCCACCTAAGGAAAGGATTCTTAACTACCAATAAAATCCTTCTTAAGAGAGGATATATGATCCTATATATATTTCACTTAAAATTCGGCCAGCCCTAAGGTTTTATATGAGAGGAATTTCGGAGAAGCTAAGCTTTTTTCAAGAAGAGAATTCGGCCTAGCAAGAGCGAATTTTGAGGGAAAAAAATTAGTTTTTGCTCTAGACAAAATTTGATCAACTCATAGATATAGGGTATAGAATTCGACCAAGGAGAATAGAGAAAAAGGGAACGTTTTTGTTTTTGATAGTTTACTAGTATTCTTTACATCAAAAGGGTTTTGTGTAAAAAACCAAATTGGGTTCACGCGAGTTTCAATCAATTGGATTGATAATTCACAAGTGACCGGACGTTCTTGGATTTTTCTCTTGGAGGATTATTGTAACTAACAAAGAAAAATATTTTGTCTGTTTCCATCCTCAGGTATACAATTTAAAGAAATGGAGCCCACACTCCTAGGTGATTCACATTCATGATTGGATTGGAAGATCTTACGGATTCAATTCGGCGCTTGTTCAATCGTCATTCAATCGTCATGAGAAAAAGGTACGACACTTTTTATATACATCAATTAATCTAGGGTTCTTGTTATTGAAAAAGGGAAAAAAATTATTTATACCTAAACCCTAATTTCCATAATTGTTTTCACGCTTCTGCTGAGCGTATTTTCCCTACAATTGGTATCAGAGCTTGGTTGTACCCTTGATTAATTGATATATGTGTTTGTGAATCTTTTTCTTTTTATTGTATATATGCCAGTTTAGAAAGGGATGACACTCTAATTTGCATATATATTTACATTGGAATGTATGGATGTATATATGTTTTATATGTGGTTTATTATTGCTCAAATTTGGTCCTAGAATTTCAATGTATTTTTATTTTGGGATTGTAACAAGAAGGGTGGCCTATCATACATTCAAGTATTGAAGACTCGAAGGTTTGAAGAATTGGGAGCAACCGGAACAAGTTTGGGACCGTGCGAGCCATAGCGACAAACGTGCGTGTGAAGAGCACGCAGCCACGTTTGTTGTGGCATGGGCTGCACATGGCAGCCCTATGGAAGCCATGGGCTGATCATGGTAGCCCTTTCTGGGGCTGTGGCATGTGCACTCCCATGGAAAGTGGCCAAGGGTGCGCACGCTCAGGGGAGGCAGACGAGGGAGTCCAAACAACGAAGGTCGCATTAAGACTTGTTCGCCAAGAAAGGAGTTTTTGTTTGTATTCCAAGACATATAATTTACTTGCTTTTCTAGGATGGACCAAAATTGTAGCTATTTATAATTTTTGTAAATATTGCAATGTTTGTCTTTGTTTGGTAGCATGTCATATAGAATACGAGTGCCACTTATATAACTCTTTTGGTATTAATATGCATAGAATGGTTTAGGTATCTAAATTGGCATCTAGATAACTTGGTAAATCATTCTTTGGAATTCGATCACACGCCTTAAATAATTGAATGGGAGAAGGTGTTTTGGAACACCTATGGCCTCCAAGTTTAGTTGAGCTTTGTGTTTCATGTAATAACCTCCCTAGAGATATTCATGGATGGAATTTAGCAAGATAATTCCTTACATGGAATTTAGCAAGATACTTCCTTACAAGGATAGACTAGACAATTAGCCCAAACGATATCTACTCCCAAAGGATGGGTATTCGTGAGGGATGTTATTTAGGGTCGATAACTTGGTAACACACTTAATGTAATTTTTTTAATATTCTCCCAAGAGTTCTTGTTAATAAAATTGCAAGGCTAAAATTGAAAACGTTGGCTGTTATGTTAACAATTAGGTGGGACTTAGTCCAACTAGTAAATGGTGCGAACTCCTAAAGGAAGCGTGACATTTATAGGTGTTGGATCACTGTTGAATTTTTTGATTGAATTATTTTATTTATAATTCAAGATAAATATTCAAAAGTGTTGTATCATGATTATTTACTTATATAATTTTTGTTATTAAAAAGAAATCATGACCCCATCCCTAATCAAACATCTTAAAAGATAATACTTTAACTGATGATAATTATGTCACATGGAAAAGGAAAATTGGGTTGTTAATGCAAATTGAAAAACATAAAATTCGTTATGTCTATTCCTTAACAACCAAACTAATGAATCTGCTTAAGAGCAAAGATATGAGTATCAGTAGCAGAAGTCTTCAGATGAGATGGCTAAATGTACGTTACATTATAGCCACCATCTCTGACGTGTTGCAAAAGCAACTTGAAAGAATGAAGATTGTTGTCGATGTCATGATGTCTCTATAGAAGATGTTAGCTATGAGGTTTAGGATGACTAAGAGAGAGGCAGTGACTACTTTCATGAATCTTAGGATGAAACATGGACAGGCTGTGATAAATGATGAGAGTCATAGCATATCTCAACATTGCTGAATTGAATAGTGCTGAGATAGATGATGAGATGAAAATTGACATGATCGTCAACTCATTATCAGATTCCTTTGATCAGTTTAAGTTGGACTTGGACAATAAGGAATACACCTTGCAAGGCTTGATGCAAGATGTTCAAAGCACCAAGAAAATCCTTGTGAAAGGCAAGGGTTAAGAGATTCGTATGCTTGGTAAGTTGCAAATGTGAAAGATCCATAAGAAGGTTAAGAGACAACAGAAGAAAAAGAAACTTGGGCATTCTTAGAATGAGACCAATAAAGTAACCAAGATCAAAGGAAAGTGTTTTCTTTGTGGTAAAAAGGGTCAAAGGAATAGACTAAATAAGAAAGAATTCAACCTGCATTTAGGCAATGAAGCATTGGTGTCTACTAGTGAAATGGGAGATATTAGAATCAATTTAGATTCTTATAGGCATTTAGTTTTAATAAATGTTTATTATGTACAACAGTTCAAGAGGAATTTAATTTCGGTCTCTTGTCTAAATAAATTTGGATATTCGGTTACTTTTAATAAAGGTTTTATTATTAGTAAGAAAAACAAATTAGTTTGTAAAGGTACATTGGAAAATTGTTTATTCTACTTGCATAAAAATATCTCTCACTTGTTAGACACAGAATCAACGGAACCTAATCATAAAAGAGTAAAATTATCAAAATATGAAACCTACCTATGACATTTACACCTAGGTCATATTAACCTTAATAGGATTAAAAGATTGGTAAGTGACGGACCTCTAAGTGACTTAAAGATTGATGATCTACCAACTTGTAAATCTTGTTTGGAAGGTAAAATGACCAAAAGGTCGTGTACGACCAAAGGCACAAGAGCCATCGAATGTTTAGGATTGATACACACTGATGTGTGTGGACATATGAGCATTCTAGCTAGAGGTGGATAGTACTTCATCACTTTCATGGATGATCACTCAAGATTTGGCTGTGTATATCTCATGAGACATAAGTCGGATGCTTTTGATATGTTCAAAGCATTTAAAGCTAAAGTAAAAAATCAGCTTGAGAAATGCATAAAAATCTTGAGGTCTGATCGTGGAGGACAATATCTATCTGGCGAGTTTATGCAATATCTTATTGATAATGGGATAATTTCTTAGATTTATGCACCAGGTACACCTCAACAAAATGGGGAAGCAGAAAGGAGAAATAGAACTCTTTTAGGCATGGTTAGGTCTATGTTGAGTGATTCAACGCTTCCTAACTTTTTTGGGTGACATGCTGTACAAACAGCCATATATATTCTAAATGATGTACCATCCAAGTCGGTTCCTAAAACACCACATGAGTTATGGACTGGGTGAAAGCCTAGTTTTCAATACTGAAGGATATTTGGATGTCCTGCGCACGTGTTAAAAGGAAAGACAGAAAAGATGGGGTTCCGTTCTGAAACATGCATATTTATAGGGTATCCAAAAGGAACAAAAGGATATTATTTTTATAGTTTTTCAGATCTTAAGGTATTTGTTTCGACAAATGATAAATTTCTGGAAGAGGACTATATAAATAATTTTGTGCCAGAAAGTAGAATTGTCCTGAATAAGCTTTAATGAGATATAATTCGACAATAGGTTTCGCAACCAAGCCCAATTGTAAGTTCCGTACCAACACAAGATCAACAATCTACCATACCTCATCGTTGTGGGAGGGTTAGTAGACAACCCAAAAGATACATCGGTCAAGGAGAATCTGTAAAGAATCTCTTGGCTGACGATGATCCCTATACGTACAAGGAAGCAATGGAAGATGTTGATTGTCGCCATTGGTAAAAGGCAATGCAATTTGAAATTGAATCTATGTTAAAAAACAAAGTCTGGTCTCTTGTAAACTTGCCTAAAGGGATAAAACCCATCAGGTGCAAGTGGGTATACAAGTGGGAAAGAGGAATGGATGGAAATGTGGAAACCTTTAAATCTAGATTGGTAGCTAAAGGTTATACACAGAAGGGAGGTATCAGTTATGAAGAAACCTTCTCTCATGTGGCTATGCTTAAATCAATTAGGATACTTTTATCCATTGCAGCATCTCTAGACCTAAAGATTTGGCAAATAGATGTCAAGACAACTTTCCTTAATTGAAGTCTTGAGGAAAGCATTTAAATGATGCAACCATAAGGGTTCATTGAAAAAGGCCAAGATGAAAGGGTATGCAAGTTGCAAAGATCCATTTATGGATTGAAGCAAGCATTCAGATCCTGGAACATAAGGTTCGATCAAGCCGTGAAAAGTATTGGATTTATTCAAAACCTTGATCAACCTTGTGTATACAAAAGGATTAAAGGAGACAAGTTGGTTTTCCTAGTTCTTTACATTGATAATATACTACTCATCGGAAATGATATAGGTGTTCTGACATCAATAAAAGAATGGTTAGCAAAACAATTTGATATGAAGAACTTAGGAGAAGTAAGTTATATTCTTGGTATCCAAGTCATAAGGGATAGAAAGAATAGAACGATTGCATTATCCTAAGCTTTATACGTAGATAAAATACTGTCTCGGTTTTCCATGTAAGATTCGAAGAAAGGTATGTTACCTTTCAGACATGGAATCAAACTTTCTAAGGAACAAGTTCCTCCGAATGAGCTTGAAGAGCAATTCATGAGTAGGGTTCCATATGCATCGGCAATTGGAAGTCTCATGTATGCAATGCTCTGTCCTTGACCAGATAATTATTTTGTTGTTGGCATAGTTGGCAGGTTTCAATCAAAGCTTGGTCCTGATCACTGGACGGAAGTCAAGCATATTTTCAAGTATCTTAGGAGAACGATATATTATATACTTGAATACTCTGGAGGGGATTTAATTTCCGTTGGGTATACAGATTCTTATTTTCAGTTAGATTCTGACTCTCGGAGATCAACATCAGGATCTGTGTTTACTATTGGAGGAGGAGCAGTCATATAGAGTAGTATCAAGCAATCTTGTACTACCGATTCCACCATGGAAGCTAAGTATGCTGCTGGCTTCGAGGCTGCTAAAGAGGTTGTCTAGCTCCGCCAATTCTTGATTGACTTGGAAGTGGTTCCTGATGCGAATAAGCAGATTATTATCTATTGTGACAATAGTGGAGCAGTGGCTAATTCGAGAGAACCAAGAAGTCATAAAAGAGGGAAACACATTGAAAGAAAGTATCACCTATTGAAGGAAATTATGCATAGGGGTGACGTGACGATTACCAAGATTGTGTTAGCAGAAAATCTAGCGGGTCCCTTTACAAAGGCTCTTCCACAAAAGAGTTTTGATACGCATCTAAAAAACATGGGGTTGAGAGATATGGCACATTTTCTATGAGCAAGTGGGAGATTATTGGGATTTTTCTCGATAGCAAGAGCGTAATAATGTATTTGACAATCTTTTCAAATTAATAAAGTGATTTCTAGTTTAACAAATCTTATAGCATTTATAGTTTAATTATTATAATTGTCAAAAGTAATTAATCGTAAGGTCAAAAGACTATGAGAAAAGAAGAATTGTTCATACATCTAGATATGTATGAGGTAGACACAATTCTTTAGTTAGTCTTGAATAATATTCACAACTTAAGATAAAATGTTGGGCACCTTTATATTGTCAAAGTTGTAGTTTCTTTTGCTAGCATTTGAGTGAAATCAAATGTGTTATGATAAGTCTAAAATCATCAAAGTGTGGTGTGTTTGGGTAAAGGAAACTAGTACATATGGTGCAGTGAATTGGATCACAGTGAAAAAATTTATCTAGAACCATCAAAGGATAAAAGTTTTTCATTTGAAGACAATCGAAGAGTCTATCTCACTCCTGCGATAAATGATGGACTTATGGTTGCAAGTGTTATCATTTGAGCTATAATGAGTACGATTATATAGCATAGTCTATCCTCAATAGTTTGGTGGTTTTCATTTGTTAATAGATAGAGGACTTCATTTATAGATATGGACATCATGGCTCCATGTATTAAATGAGAGTAGAATACCATCATATGGATATTTTGAGGTATTGGATATTAAATCTTAATGATATGTTTTTAATGGTGTCTATTGAAGCATGGCTTATGGACAAGTCAAAATATCCAAGTTCAAAATGTGGTCATATGAGTAAATATGGTAACTTGGAGAGCTATAGGCGGTCTATGAGCTCTTGGCATTTACTTGTATTCTTCACGAGGATACACTTCCTCGAATAAGGTTGTCTAGGGTATGAATGAGTAACATCAACTTATTCTATCTTTACTTAAAATTCCAATTTTAGTTCTTCAGTGGAATGAACTAAAATTAATAAATTGGACCTAAGTGAATCATTTGTTGATTGTGATTGCGCTGTGTCTATTGGAGCTTAAATTTGGATAGAAAAAACTCGATCAACTCATAGATATAGGGTGTAGAATTCGGCCAAGGAGAAAAGAGAAATAGAGAAAGTTTTTGTTTTTGATAGTACACTAGTATTCGTTACATCAAAAGGGTGTGTACAAAATCAAGTTGGGTTCATGCGAGTTTCAATCAATTAGATGGATAATTCACAAGTGACGGAACGTTCTTGCTCTCTTGGAGGATTATTGTAACTAACAAAGAAAAACATTTTGTTTGTTTCCATCCTCAGGTATACAATTTAAAGAAAAGGGAGCCCACACTCCTAGGTGATTCACGTTCGTGATTGGATTGGAAGATCTTGGGGATTCAATTTGGTCTTTGAGAAAAAGGTACGATATTTTTTATATACATCAATAAATCTAGGGTTAAGGTTCTTGTTATTGAAAAAGGGAAAAATTTTATTTATACCTAAACCCTAATTTCCATAAATTTTTTCACACTTTCGTTGTGCGTATTTTCCCTACAAAGGTGTTGTCTCTGTTGATGGTGTGGATGATCCATTGGCATTTAAGAATGAAATGGAAGATCTTGCTAAAGAGGAATGACTTAAAGCCATGAATATCGAGATGGAGTCCATCTGCTCTAACTACGTCTAGGATCTTGTAGACTTACCTGATGGGGTAAAACACATAGGTTGTAAATGGATCTACAAGAGAAAGATAGGTGTATATAGAAAGGTAAAGACCTTTAAGGTTATATCCAGAAAGAGGGGGTCAATTATAAAGAGACCTTCTCGCCAGTAGCCATGTTTAAGTCTAATAGGATTCTCTTATCCGTTGCTGCCTATTTAGATTGTGAAATTGGGTAGATGGGCGTGTTAGGATTATTCTCGATAGAAAGAGTGTAACAATGTATTTGACAATATTTTCATATTAATAAAGTGATTTAGAGTTTAACAAATCTTATAGAATTTATAGTTTAATTATAATACTTAGCAAAAGTAAATAATCATATGGCCAAAAAACTATGAGAAAAGAAGAATTGTTCATACATCTGGATATGTATGAGGTAGACACAATTATTTAGTTAGCCTTGAATAACATTCACAACTTAAGATAAAGGTTGGGCGCCTTTATCTTGTCAAAGTTGTACATTCTTTTACGAACATTTGAGTGAGATCAAATGTGTTATGATGACTCTAAAATTATCAAAGTGTGGTGTCTTTGGGAAAAAGGATCTAGTGCACTAGGTGCATTGAATAGGATCACAGCGAAATACTTTATCTAGAACCGTCAATAGATAAAAAATTTCACTTGAAGACAATCGGAGAGTCTATCCCAATATTGAGATAACTGATTAAATTATGGTTGCAAGTGTTATCATTTTAGCTATCAATGAGTACGATTATATAGCATAGTCTATCCTCAATAGTTTGGTGGTATTCATTTGTTGTTCGATAGAGGACTTCATTTATAGATACGGTTTTCATGGCTCCATTTATTAAATGAGAGTAAAATATCATCATATGAATGTTTTGGCGTATTGGATATTAAATCTTAACGTTACATTTTCAATAGTGTCTATTGAAATATGGCGTTTGGACAAGTCAAAATATCCAAGTTCAAAATGTGGTCCTATAAGTAAATACGGTATCTTGGAGAGCTATAGGTGGTCTATGAGCTCTTGGCGATTACTGATATTCTTCATGGGGATATGCTATCTCCATTAAGATTGTCAAGGGTATGAATGAGGAATATTAACTTATTCTATCTTTATTTAAGAGTTCTATTTTAGTTCTTTAGTTGAGTGAACTAAATTTAATATATCGGACCAAAGTGAATCATTTGTTTATTGTGATTAGGTTATGTCTATTCCAGCTTAAATTTAGATAGCCCGCCAAGATCCCCAATCCACACGAACTTGCATAGATCACTTGATATATTATACCGGACCAATTTATGGGTCCATCTAGAATTATATTGAGTGTGGACTTGTTTCTTTTTATAGTAAGAATGGGTCTAGTTCACATGTGGACTTTTTATTAAAGTTCAACGGATTTAATAAAATAAAACATAAAAAAACAAGTTTTGACCCATATTTATATAGCTTCGGCGGTATGGGACTATATAATAGCCTTTTATATTGTTATTTTATTTTATTAATTAATAAAAAGGAAATTAATTAATTAATTAATTAATTGTTTAATTAAAGGTCAAAATCTTTTACTAGTAGGAGATAGTCTCCTAGAGTCATATTATTGTTGTTAATATTATAAGTATCGATTACTATATTTGATAAGTAGATAAATAATAGGAATTTATTTATCTAGTGAAATTAGGAAGTATTTGATTTCTATTAAAACTCTCGTTGACAATTAGTCTAATTAGGAAGTTTTAATATAGTCACAATTTAATTATATTCAATAATTGGTTATTGAAAAAATATACTATTTGAGTTGGATTAGGAGTTTTGGTGTGGAAAAGAAATCTTTTTTTTTAACGGGATTCTTTGTCACTAAGTAAGTCCAACTAGAGAAAGGATTCTTGCCCACCAAGTAAATCCTTTTTAGGAAAGGATTTGAGAACCTATATATATTGCCATATAAAATTCGGCCAAGGCTAATTCTAAGTGAAATTTTGGCCAAGGTAGGGTTTTTACGAGAGAGAATTTGGCCAAGTGATAGAATTTTGAGAGAAAAACATTTAGTTTTTGCTTTAGACAAAATTCAGCCAACTTATAGATATTGTGTATAGAATTCTGCCAAGAAGAAGAGAAAAGGGGAATGTTTTTGTTTTCGATAATGCATGAGTATTCTTTACATCAAAAGGGTTTTGTGTACAAAAATCGAATCGGGCTCACGCGAGTTTCAATTAAATTGATTGATAATTCACAAGTGACCGAATGTTCTTGGGTTTTCTCTTGGAGGATTATTGTGACTAACAAAAGAAAAAGATTTTGTTTGTTTCCATCCTCAGGTATACAATTTAAAGAAAATGAGCCCACACTCCTAGGTGATTCGTGTTCGTGATTGGATTGGAAGAGCTTGCGGATTCAATTCGAAGCTAGTTTAATAGTTACTAGATAAAATGGACGATACTTTTCAAATACGTCAATTAATTTTGGGTTAAGGTTCTTTCTTTTTAAGGGAAATTATTTAAAATATTCCAAACCCTAATTTTACTCTTCCGTCGCGTTTTGAATCAATTTTTCTCTACAGGACGTCAAGATTGCATTCTTGAATGGTAATCTTGATGAGAGCATCTATACAAACTTAGGGATTTGTTTCTCTATATCAAGAGCAAAAGGTTTGCTAGCTATAAAGTTCCATCTATGGACTTATGCAAGCATTTAGATATTGAAACATCAGTTTTGACGATTTGATCAAAACCTATGGCTTTATGCAGAACGTCGATGAGCCTTTTGTCTACAAATGGATCATTGACGGGAAAGTAATTTTTTTGGTCCTATATGTAGATGATATCCTACTCACTGAGAATGATGTGGGATTGTTGCCTGATGTAAAGTGCTGGCTAGCTTGCCAATTCCAAATGAAAGATTTAGTAGAGACGAGTTATGTTCTTAGGATCCAACGTATATGGGATCGTAAGAACATACTCTTGGCATTGTCTCAGACATCGTATATCGATAAGATTCTTATGCAATTTTTGATGCCAAACTTAAAGAAAGGTAATTTACCTTTCAGGTATGGAGTTCACTTGTCTATTGTACGGTGTCCTAAGACACCTCAAGAAGTTAAGGATATGAGAGGTGTACCCTATGCATCAGTAATAGGTAGTCTCATGTATGCTATGTTATGCATGAGACTGGACATCTGCTATGTAGTGGGAGTAGTCAGCAGATACCAATCTAATCCAGGATTGGATCATTGGGTTGATGTTAAGAGTATTCTCAAGTATCTTTGGAGAATGAGAAATTATAAGCTAGTGTATTCTAGAAAGTATTTGATCCCATTAGGATACACGAATTCTGATTTTCAGACAGACATGGATTCTAGGAAATCCATGTTTGGATCAGTAATCAACTTGGGTGGTAGAGCCACTGTCTTAAGAATTATCAAGCAATCTTGCATTGCTGGCTCCCACGTTGAACCCAAGTATATGGCCGCTTGTGAAGCTGCTAAAAAGGCTGTTTGGCTCCATAAGTTCTTGAGTGATATGGAAGTTGTTCCAGATATGGATAAGCCCATCACACTTTTATTGTAATAACAATGGTGTTGTGGCTAATTCCAAAGAACTAAGAAGCCATAAACGAGGGAAGCATATAGAGATAAAGTATCATCGCACTAGTGAAATAATGTAAAGAGGAGATGTGATCGTCACCAAGATAGCCTCACAAGACAATCATGTTGATCCATTTAAGAAGACCTTACCGGCTAAAGTGTTTTCGAGTCACCTAGATAGTCAAGGATTACGATACATGCCTTACATGCTTTAGTGTAAGTGGGAGGTTATTGGGGTTTATGCATTAAATTTGTAATTTGTAAATGTATTTGTGAAATAAATAAAAATAAAAGTTAAATTCATTCTGTTTGTGTTGTTTATTTTATAACTTGTGTATATAAACATCTTAGATTGCCGGATGTAATCTCGAACATTGTATATGAGTGACATATACAGATGGATACAGTAAGAGATGCCCAATCTAAAGAGTTCAATGATAGCAAATAAAGCTGGGTATTTCATTTGCGGTTAATCTAGAGCTACGGTCCAATCAGTAAAGTACTGTGATTCTATCTGAATCGTTCATATGAGATATGGTAATGGAGGCACCTTGTATGATGTTATCATAGGGCACTGGGCCGTGATCTATATGAATCTCTCACCAAGATCCGTTTACCGATGAGATTCATATATATATCAACTTAGAATGGCTAAATATGGGTGATCATAATCCTGAGTGTCTTATCGACTCCTTCAAGTTAGATCGTGGTCTTTGATATACCATGGATGAGGTCGGATGCCGTTCCTGATCAACATACTCTATATGTTGGGATTGCGGTTTGACTTGTGGCTGGAAAGGATTATACACAATAGTGGAATCCACTCCTTGTGAGAAGTTGATGGTTGTTCCCTTAAGGGTTGATTAGGGGCTTAGACAATATGAGCACTCTCCTAATTCCGTTCGGAAATAGGATTCGTTATCCATTAGAGAATCAACAATACTTAAAAGATATATGTAACTAGAGGGGTATAACGGATATTATGTGCAACTCTAATTATGAACTACTACGGAGGATCACACCATATGTAATAGCTTTATCAATGGACACCGAGTTGTATCTGTCTGTGTAAAAGTGTCTACTGTTGAGAGAGTACAGCTTCAGGTTTTTAGTAGAATAACACCGAAGTTAATAATCAAGGAATATAAATTAAAGAGTTTAATTAATGATTCCGAGGATTATTGGAGCTCAAAATATTGTGGGTCCATTAGGTCCCTTTGCTAGCCTGATCGATTTAGGTAACAAGGGTCACGGTTAATTAATTAGATTTTCCAATTAATTGTGTTACAAAAGTCAAACGTATTTATTCAGGAATTAATTAAATAATGAGATTATTTAATAAATGAAAAATTATGATTAAATAAATTAAATAATGAGATTATTTAATTATATTATTATTCACTAAATGGAGGGTGTTAGTTGATATTTGATTTTGAATATCCAACACGTCGGAGATATTGACCATAATATAACATTTAGCCATCTCTCCTGAAGACTCCCACTGCTGATACTCATCTTTTTGCTCATGAGTAGATTCATTAAAAGGAGTAGGTGGTTTAGTAGTGAACATAACGAACGTATGTTTTTCGGATAGCTATAAAAGCCCAATTTTCCTTTTCCTTGTGACATAACTATCACCAGTTAAAGTATTCTCTTTTGGGATGTTGATTAGGGATGGGGTCATGATTTCTGAACAAAAACAAAAATTATTTAAGAAAATAATCTTGATAAAGCACTTTTGAATATTTGTCTTGAATTATATATAAGATAATTCAATGGTAAAATTCAACGGTGATCCAACACCCATAAATGTCACGCCTCTTTTAGAAATTCGCACCATTTATTAGTAGGACTAGATCCCACCTAATTTTTAACATAACAACCAACGTTTTCAACTTTAGCCTTGCAATTTTGTTAACAAAAACACTTGGGAGGATATTAATAAAATCACATTGATCGTGTTACCAAGTTATCGACCTTCAATATATCCCCTCACGAATATCCCTCCATTGGGAATAGATATCGTTTCGGTTAATTGTCTAGCATATCCTTGTAAGGAAGTATCTTACTAAATTCCATTCATGAATACCCTTGGGTGGTTATTATATGAAACCTAAAGCTCAACTAAACTTAGAGGTCCTAGGTGTTCCAAAACATGTTCTCCCACTCAATTATTTAAGGCATGTGATTGAATTCCATAGAATGATTTACCAAGTCATCTAGATGCCAAGTAGATACCTAAACCATTCAATGCATGTTCATACCAAAAGAGATATATAAGTGACACTCCTATTCTATATGACATGTTATCAAACAATGACAAACCTTGCAATATTTGAAAAAACATATATAGCTACAATTTTGGTCCATCTTAGAAAAGTAAGTAATTACATATGTATTGGAATCCAAAAAAAAATCCTTTCCTGGCGAACAAGTCTTCATGCGACCTTCGTCGTTTAGACTCCCTCGGCTGCCTCCCATGGGCGTGCGCACCCTTGGCTCCCTCTCATGGGTGCGCTCACCCCACAACCCCATAAAGGGCTGTCATGAGCAGCCTATGGCTTCCATAGGACTGCCGTGCACAGCCCATGCCACAACATTCGTGGCCACGTGCTCTTCGTATGCACGTTTGTTGCTATGGCTCTCACGGTCTCAAACTTGTTCTGGTTGCTTTCAATTCTTCAAACCTTCCATTCTTCGATAATTGAATGTATTACAGAAGAATTTTAAATAAAAAAATACTGCAGTTTTTATATATCTAAATTATAATATAGTGCAGTATTTTAACTACTTTTTACAAAATAAATAAAAATTTAGCAACTACCAAGAAGGAAATTATGGCGATGATAGGCCACCCTTCTTGTTACAATCCCAAAACAAATTACATTGAAATTCTAGGACCAAAATTGATCAATAACAATCCACATATAAAACATATATATATCAATACATTCCAATGTAAATATATATGTGAATACCTAGAGTGTCATCTCTTTCTAAAACATGCATACATACAATAAAAGAAAAAGATTCACATACACATACAACAATTAATCAAGGGTACAACTAGACTCTGATACCAATTGTAGGGAAAATCGCACAACGAAAGTATGAAAAAAAATCAGGGTTAGGTATAATTTAAAAATTTTCCCTTTTAAATAACAAGAACCTTAACCCTAGATTTATCGATGTATATAAAAAGTATCGTACCTTTTTATCATGACAATTGAACTAGCGTTGAATTGAATCAATAAAATCTTCCAATCCAATCATGAATGTGAATCACCTAGGAGTGTGAGCTCCCTTTCTTTAAATTGTATACCCGAGGATGGAAATAAAAAAAATCTCTTTCTTTGTTAGTCACAATAATCCTCCAAGAAGAAAAACAAAAAAACGTTAGGCCACTTGTGAATAATCAATCAATTTGATTGAAACTCAGGTGAACCTTGAAACAATGTTGTACAAAACCTTTTGAATGTAAAGGCTACTAGTATACTATTGAAAAATAAACATTCTTTCTTATTTTTCTTCTACGCCGAATTTCACACTATTTCTTAGAGTTAATCGAATTTTGTCTAGAGCAAAAACAATATTTTCACTCAAAATTCTTACGGTGGCCGAATTCTTTCCTTTGGTGGATTTACTATGAAGAATTTACTTGGTTTGGCAAGAATCCTTTCCTTAGGTGGATTTACTTGGTGATAAAGAATCCTTTTTTCAAAGATGAATTCTACTCTACACCAAGACTCTTAATCCAATTCATTAGAGTATTTGTGACCATATTAAAGATTTCTTAATTTGACTATATAAATAACTCCTTTTATTTATCTGCATATCAAATATAATCTTTAATATTAATTATACTACCAACAACAGTATAATATTAGGAGACATTCTCCTACTAGAAAAAAGATTTTGACTTTTAATTAAATAATTAAATAATTACCAAATTAATTAATTTCTATTTAATTAAATAATAAAATAAAAAAAACAATATATTAAGCTATTTTATATATCCTTGCCGCCCAACACATATACATGGGCCAAAAATTTTATTTTTCTTATTTTATTAAATCCATTGGACCTTAATAAAAACTCCACATGTGAACTAGACCCATTCTTACAGAAATAAAAAAGTCCACGTGCCTTAATAAAATTCTAGATGAACCCCTGAATTGGTCTAGTAGAATATATCAAGTGATCCATGCATGTTCGTGTGGATTGGGGATCTTGGCGGGCTATCTAAATTTAAGCTTCAATAGGCACAACCCAATCACATTCAACAAATGATTCACTTAGGTCCGATATATTAATTTTAGTTCATTCCACTAAAGAACTAAAACTGAACTCTTAAATATTGATAGAATAAGTTTATATTTCTCATTCATACTCTAAACAATCTTTATGGTGATTGTGTATCCTCGTGAGCAAAACCAACAATCGCCAAGAGCTCATAGTTCGCCTATAGCTCTCCAAATTACCATATTTACTCATATTACCACATTTTGAACTTGTATATTTCGACTTGTCTGGAAGCCATGTTTCAATAGACACTATTGAAAACTTAATGTTAAGATTTAATATCCAATGCCTCAAAATATCCATTTGATGATATTATACTCACATTTATAAAATGGAGCCACGATGTCCATATCTATAAATGAAGTCCTCTATCGATTAACAAATGAATACCACCAAACTATCAAGGATAGACTATGCTATACAATCGTACTCATTGATAGCTCAAATGATAACACTTGCAACCTTAAGTCCATCATTTATATCAAGATTGAGATAGACTTTCCGATTGTCTTCAAGTGAAAACTTTTATCCATTGACGATTCTAGATAAAGTATTTCACTGTGATCCAATTCAGCGCACCCATTGTACTAGATTCTTTTGCCCAAAGTCACCACACTTTGATGATTTTAGACTCATCGTAACATATTTGATCCCACTCAAATGCTGGCAAAAGATTTGACAAGATAAAGGTGTCCAACCTTTATCTTAAGTTGTGAATATTCTTACAAACTAACTAAAGAATTGTGTCTACCTCATACATTTCTAGATGTATGAACAGTTCTTCTTTTTTCGTAGTCTTTGACCTTATGATTATTTACTTTTGACAATTATAATAATTAAACTATAAATGCTATAAGAATTGTTAAACTAGAAATCACTTTATTAATATAGAAAGATTGTCAAATATATTATTACACTATTACTATCGAGCATAATCACAACATTAAGATCTTTTAGTGATAATGTTCACATCAATCTTAATCATGATGTATGTTTATATGTTTGACTGTTGAGTGGCATATTTTGAAAAATATGAGCTTCATATTCTTTGAAAGCTACTCTCTTAAGAGTAATGTTTTTGAGTAAGTCTCTGTAGGGAAAAACCGGCTCAAAACGCAACGGAAGCATGAGAAAAGGAAAATTAGGGTTTGCGTATATAAAAAAAAAATCCCTTTTAATAACAAGAACCTTAACCCTAGATTAATTGATGTATATAAAAAGTATCATTTTTTTCATGAAGATTGAACTTGCATTGAATTGAATCCGCTAGATCTTCCAATCCAATCATGGACGTGAATCACCTGGGAGTGTGGGCTCCATTTCTTTAAATTGTATACCACCCAAGGATGGAAACAAACAAAATCTTCTTCTTTGTTAGTCACAATAATCCTCCAAGAGAAAAACCGAGAACGTCCGGTCACTTTTGAATTATCAATCAATTTAATTGAAACTCACGTGAACCTTGATTCAATGTTGTACACAAAATCCTTTTGATGCAAAGGATACTAGTGTACTATCGAAAACAAAAACGTTCCCTCTTTTCTCTATGCTTGGCCGAATTCTTCACACAATGAGTTGGACAAAGTTTTTTTTATAACAGTAAAAAAAACAAATAAAAAACAACTTCTCACACCAAAAACTAAGGCTTGGTCGAAATTTACAAGTAGTATATATAGGAGACCAAATCCTCTCCTAAGAAGAATTTACTTAATGGTTAAGAATCCATACCTTAGGTAAATTTACTTGGTGGTTAAGAATCCTTTTCTAAAAAGAATTCTATCCTACACCAAGACTCCTAATTAAACTCAATAGTGTATTTGTAACCATATTAAAAACTTCCTAATTTGATTAGATAAATAATTCCTTTTATTTATCAACTTATCAAATATAGTCTTCAATATTAATTATACTACCAACAATAGTATAATATTAAGAGACCATCTCCTAATAGAAAAATATTTTGACTTTTAATTAAATAATTAATTAATCACAAAATTAATTAATTTCCATTTAATTAAATAATAAAATAATATAATATAATTAAGCTATTCTAAATAGTCTTGCCGCCCAACACATATATATGGGCCAATATATTATTTTCTTATTTTATTAAATCCATTTGACCTTTATAAAAAGTCCACATGTGAACTAGACCCATTCTTACAAAAAGAATCAAGTCCACATACCTCAATACAATTCTAGATGGACCCCTAAATTGGTCCGGTAAAATATATCAAGTGATCCATACAAGTTCGTGTGGATTGGGGATCTTGGCCGTCTATTTAAATGTAAGCTCCAATAGACACAACCCAATCACAATCAACAAATGATTCACTTAGGTACATTCTCTATAGCAAATGTGTCATATCTCTCATCCCCGTGTTCTCTAGTTGCCCATCAACACTTTTTTATGGAAAAGCCTTTGTAAGGGGATCCGCTAGATTTTTTGCTGACTTGATCTTGGTAATCATTGCGTCACCCCTATACATAATTTCCCTTTGAAGGTGATACTTTTTTTCAATGTGTTTCCCTCTCTTATGACTTCTTGGTTTTCTCGAATTAGCCACTGCTCCACTATTGTCACAATAGATATTGAACTGCTTATTCGGATCAGGAACCACTTCCAAGTCAATCAAGAATTGGCGGAGCCAGATAGCCTTTTTAGTAACCTCGCATGCGGCTATATACTCGGCTTCCATGGTAGAATCAGCAATACAAGATTACTTGATACTCCTCCAGATGACTACCCCTCCTTCAATAGTAAACACAAATCCTAATGTTGATCTCCTGGAGTCAGAATCTGACTAAAAATCAGAATCAGTATATTCAACGGGAATTAAATCCCCTCTAGAGTATACAAGAATATAATCTCTCGTTCTCCTAAGATACTTGAAAATATGCTTGATTACCGTCCATTGATCAAGACCAGGCTTCGATTAAAACCTGCTAACTATGCACATAAAAAAACAAATATCTGGTCTAGTACAGAGCATTGCATACCTGAGACTTCCAACTGTCGATGCATATGGAACCCTACTCATGAATTGCTCTTTATGCTCATTCTTAGGAACTTGTTCCTTAGAAAGTTTGATTCCATGTCTGAAAGGTAACATACATTTCTTGGAATCTGGCATGGAAAACCTAGACAAGATTTTATCTATGTATGAAGCTTGAGATAATGCAATCGTTCTATTCTTTCTATCCCTTATGACTTTGATACAAAGAATATAAATTGCTTCTCCTAAGTCCTTCATATCAAATTATTTTGCTAACCATTCTTTTATTGATGTCAATACACCTACATCATTTCCGATAAAAAGTATATCGTCAATGTAAATAACTAGGAAAACCAACTTGTCACCTTTAATCCTTTTATATACACAAAGTTTATAGAGGTTTTGAATAAATCCAAAACTTTTTACGGCTTGATCGAACCGTATGTTCTAGGATCTGGATGCTTACTTCAATCCATTTATGGATCTTTGCAATTTGCATACCCTTTCCTCTTGGCCCTTTTCAATGAATCCTTCTGGTTGCATCATATAGATGCTTTCGTCAAGACTTCCATTAAGGAAAGCTGCTTTGACGTCCATTTTCCAAATCTCTAGGTCTAGAGATGCCACAATAGATAAGAGTATCCTAATGGATTTAAGCATGGCCAAAAGAGAGAAGGTTTCTTCACAATCGATACCTTCCTTTTGTGTATAACCTTTAGCTACCAATCTAGCTTTAAAGGTTTCCGCCATTCCATCCATTCCTCTTTCTCTCTTTTATACCCACTTGCACCCAATGAACCCTTAAGGAAAGTCTACAAGAGACCAGACTTTGTTTTTGAACATAGATTAAATTTCGGATTGCATTGCCTTTTGCCAATGGCGACAATCAACATCTTCCATTGCTTCCTTGTATATATAGGGGTCATCGTCTTCCGAAAGATTCTTTACAGATTCTCCTAGACAGATGTACCTTTCACTTTGTCTAACAACCCTCCCACTACGACGAGGTATGGGAGATTGTTGATCTTGTATTGATATGGAACTTACAATTGGGCTTGGTTACAAAACCTTTTGTGGAATTGTATCTCCTAAAAGCTCATTCAGGACAATTCTACTTTTAGGCACAAACCTATTCATATAGTCCTTTTCCAGAAATTTAGCATTTATTGGAACAAATACTTTAAGATCTGAAGAACTATAAAAATAATATCCGTTTGTTCCTTTTGGATACCCTACAAATATACATGTTTCTGAATGGGACTCCATCTTTTCAGTCTTTCCATTTAACACGCGCGTAGGACATCCAAATATCCTTAAGTGTTGTAAACTAGGCTTTCGCCTGGTCCACAACTCATGCGGTGTTTTAGGAACGACTTAGATGGTACATCGTTCAGAATGTACGTTGTACTTTGTAAAGCATATCCCCAAAAAGAATTAGGGAGCGTTGAATAACTCAACACAGACCTAACCATGTCCAAAAGAGTTATATTTCTCCTTTCTACCACCCCATTTTGTTAAGTGTGACTAGTGCAGAAAATTGAGAAATTATCCCATTATCAATAAGATATTGCTGAAACTTACCAGATAGATATTCTCGACCACGATCAGACCTCAAGATTTTTATGCGTTTCTCAAGCTTTCAACTTCAGCTTTAAATGTTTTGAACATGGAAAAAGCATCCGACTTATGTATCATGAGATACACATAGCCAAATCATGAGTGATCATCCGTAAAAGTGATGAAGTACTCATATCCACCTCTAGCTTGAATGCTCATAGGTTCACACACATCAGTGTGTATCAAACCTAAACATTTAAGGGCTCTTGTGCGTTTGGTCGTAAAGGACCTTTTGGTCATTTTACCTTCCAAACAAGATTCACAAGTTGGTAGATCATCAGCCTTTAAGTCACTTAGAGGTCTGTCACATGCCAATCTTTTAATCCTATTAAGGTTAATATGACCAAGGCACAAATGGCATAGGTAGGTTTCATCTTTTGATAATTTTACTCTTTTATGATTAGGTTCCGTTGATTCCGTGTCTAACAAGTGAGAGATATTTCCATGCAAATAGAATAAACCGTTTTCCAATTTACCTTTACAAACAAATTTGTTATTCTTACTAATAATAAAACTTTTATTAAAAATAACCGAATATCCAAATTTATTTAGACAACAGACCGAAATTAAATTCCTCTTGAATTGTGGTACATAATAAACGTTTATTAAAACTAAATGCCTATAAAAATCAAAATTGATTCTAATATCTCCCACTACACTAGTAGACACCAACGCTCCATTGCTTAAATGCAAGTTGAATTCATTCTTATTCAGTCTATTCCATTGACCCTTTTCACCATAAAAGAAACACTTTCCTTTGATCTTGGTTACTTTATTGGTCTCCTTCTAAGAAGGCTCAAGTTGCTTTTTCTTCTATCGTCTCTTGACCTTCTTACTGGTCGTTAACAGTAGCAACTTACCAAGCATATGAATCTTTTTACCCTTGCCTTTCACAAGGATTATCTTGGTGCTTTGAATATCTTCCATCAGGCCTTGCAAGGTGTATTCTTTATTATTCAAGGTGTAGTCCAACTTGAATTGATTAAAGGAATCTGATAGCGAGTTGAAAATCCTGTCAATTTTGATCTCACCATCTATCTTAGCACCATTCAGTTCAGCAATGTTGAGATGTACAATAAATTTTATCATGTGATCTTTCACACCCTGTCCACGTTTCGTTATAGGATTCAGAAGAGCAATCACTGCCTTTCTCTCTTAGTCATCCTAGACCTCATAGCAAACATCTCCTCTATAGACATCATTATATCGGCAGCAGTCTCCATTCCTTCATGTTGATGTTGCAACACGTCGGAGATGATGGCCATAGTGTAATGTACATTTAGCCATCTCATCTGAAAACTTCCACTACTAATACTCATCTTTTTGCATCCTGAGTTAGATACATTAGTTTGGTGGTTAAGGAATATACAGAATGAACTTATATTTTTCAGCTTGCAACAACAACCCAATATTCCTTTTTCCATGTGACATAATTATCATCAATTAAAGTATTATCTTTTAGGATATTGATAAGGGATGGGGTCATGATTTCCTTTTAATAAAAAAAATTATATAAGTAAACAATCATGATATCACTTTTGAATATTTATCTTGAATTAAATAAAATAATTCAATCGTAAAAATTCAACGATGATCCAACACACATAAATGTCACACCTCCTTTGGGAGTACGCACCATTTACTAGTTAAACTAGGTCCCACCTAATTGTTAACATAACAACCAACGTTTTCTATTTTAGCCTTGCAATTTTATTAACAAGAACTCTTGGGAGGATATTAATAAAATTACATTAAGTGTGTTACCATGTTATCGACCTTCAATTTAATCCTCACGAATAACCCTCCTTTTTAATCTGTAAACAGATTTGAATTCGGAGTTCGGAGGTTGGAGAACGATCAAAGAACGCGAAGGAAAGTGGCTATGGTCGAAGGCCATCAAGCCACCCTTCTACAAGATGGCATGTGAGCATCATAGGAAGGAACGCCGTCTACCCCTAGATGCCCACATGCCATCTCGGGGCTAATATGGAGAGATGGCCTTCTTTGGCTGATTTTCTCTCCCCTCCACATCATCTCTTTATCCTTTAAATCTCTTTTCTCTCTCTCATTACATTCTATGAATATAATTTAGAAAAATGTTGTGCATAAATTTTTTTACTCAACTTTCTCATCTCCCAAACACTATAATTTTATCATTTGAACTCCGATTCAATTTACTCAAGTTAGAGATTGTTATTCTATCAATACTCTATCATTTATGTGAATGTTGAGGTCCTTTATTTAATTTATTATATTTGATCTTCAAAGTTTTTCAATTACCTTGGGTTTTCTTCTTCTATATATGTATGTTTAATGTTTATACTTTGATTAGAGCTTTACACTTTATTGAAGCTAGATTGAACATGATTAGAATCCACATGTTGAGTTATATTTTTCTAGAATCTATGTTGTCACCTGTTTGGAATACTGTGTTGTGCTAGCTTTTGAATTTTGACTTTTTGTGATTCATTTGAATGAATTTTTTTTTGGTAAATAGTCTATACATGTGTTAGGTTCTTTTAATAGAACATATATTGAATTAACACATTTGATTGAGTACTTAGAGCTATTTTGACTTTGAATGAATATTGTGAGAAAAATGTGCTTTAGGTTTTTTCTAGAACTTTGATGGATATCATTTCATGATTCTAGCATGTTTTTGTATATGTTACTGAAACCTGGAATATGTGCTTATGTGTATATATTTCAATTCAATTTTCAGTCACATGAATGATTCTAGGAATTAAATGTGTTCGTGGTGTTTCATATGATTATAGGATACTATTCATGAGTAGTTCCTAGACAACAATTGTTCTATGATCTCTCATGCATATGTTTAGTTCCTGTAGGATGTATTGATCATCGTATTCTATGTTGAGTGTTTGCTTGTATTTTTTAATTCATTGATCAAATTTAGGAAGTCCTTGTAATAGGCATGAAGTCTTAGCTAGTACATGTGGTCTAGATATCTAGGTAAGGAGTCTTGGTTAGGATAAGAGGTTCGGATACTCAAGTAAGGGAAACTTTCTAAAGGCAATGGTGCCTTGGATAGAAACTATTATTTTTATTGGTAGACCCGAGATATTAAGATGTGATGGAGTCCAATACAGAGTGAGTCATCTGTTGATCATTCTTGAGGAATTTCCAACTCCATAATAGTGTTGGTTAGAGTGGACTCCAATAGAAAGTGAGTCATTTGGTTATCACTTCTGAAGAATTTCCAATCTACTAATATTGATTGGGTTGACATAGAGTCTTATTTAGAGTGTGTCATTTGTTGGGCACTTTTGAGGATTGACTTGTCTATTTTCCAGTAATAAAAGTACCTGATGGTTGTATTCTACTTGTGGATGTTTCCTCTACGGAGGTTTTACCACTTAAAAATATCATGTGTTAATTCTTCCTATCTCTCTCATGTATTTGTATGTGTATGTGTATGTTTGTATCTTGTTCATCTACATATGTTTTATTATCTTAAGTATTGTTATTCAAGCTGGCTAGAGGGACAAAAATAAGTTTGTTTTTCAAGGAATTGAAAAAGGTGTAATAACCTATTCGCCCCCCTCTAGGTTAGCTTAAGGCAATTTAACTGCGTTCATACAATTTCAACAACCATTTGGTGCCTATGACATTAGTGTTCTTTTGTTTAGGAATTAGAGTCCAAACCTCATTTCTTTCAAATTGGTTTAGCTCTTCTTGCATGGTAAGAACCCAAAATTAATCATTCAAGGTTTTATCAACCTTTTAGGGTTCTATTGGAGAGGTGTAACATGTATAGCTAATTTTATTAGCCATTTGACGTTATGTCCTAAAAACCTCATTCACATCTCCAAGAATATCATCCTTGTGGTTCTTTAAAGCCTAAATGTAGGTCTCTATCAAGAGGTTGATCATCCTCCTCACTTTGCTTTGACTCCATATCACTTGAACCACAATCCTTCAAATGAAGGTCGTCATTCTCACAAACATCCTCTTTATGGTTAACAATTTTCGGCCTACAATCATCACTGACCAAAATTGATGATTCCATGACACTTCGATTTTATAAATTGAAAACTCAATAAGCCTTGCTATTGAGTACATATCCATGGAAAATACCCTGATCTTAGCATCAAACTTGCCATGTTGATCTTGATCATTAAGAATATAGCACTTGCTTCAAAGATGTGGAATAACTATCATTGGGTTTTCTACCCTTCCATAACTCATAGGATGTTTGTTGATCCCAGGTCTAAGGAATTATCTATTCCTTATATAGCAAGTCGTAATAACAGCTTCAACCCAAAGATTCCTATGTAAATTGTTGCTATGCAACATCACCCGAGCCATCTCGTGTCAGACCTTATTCTTCTTTTATGCAACTCCATTTTGTTAGGGAGTTATAGGAGTCAAGAATCCATGAAAATACCTAGACTATTGCAAAATCTCTCAAAGCTAATATTTCCCATGATCACTTCTAATTTTGTTAATGCAACTAGCGTGAGAATTTTTCTAATATTAAATTTTGAAACATGGCATTTTGAATTTTTCGATAGCCTTGGACTTCTCACTAATAAAGTTGGTCCAAGTGAAGCTAGAGAAGTCATCAACAACAACAAGAATAAACCTTTTTCCACCTAAGCTTTCAGTTTGGATGGGACCCATGAAATTTATATGGAGGAGTTCCAAACACTCCATGGTGGATAGGTATTTTCAATTTTTGTTCACAAGTTTAGTTTGCTTTCCTTGTTGACAAGGTCCATAAACTCCCTCAATCCTCTTCCTAAGCTCGGGAAGGCCTCTCACAACATTCAAACTCTGAAGGACTATCAAGTCTCTATAATTCATTCGGCCAAATCTTTGATGCCACAATTCATACCATAGCCTTATGCAAACATTTATGGCTTCCTTCTCTTTTGAGTTGTCCTTTTATTTGAGCTAACTTGAACCGAGATTGCATGCCTTCTTGATTGAAAATAAGGAATCCTTTGTTAGGCTTGAGGGATCCTTGAATGTGCTCTAGCTTGTTGTGGTTGAGCTTTATCTCGAGTTTTTGTTGGAACCTTGACTTAAGAATGAATAGAGGATTCTTCAACTTCAACCCTTTTTTTTGGTTGTTATGGGATTAGGACTCATTTAATCTCTTGGATCTTGACAAAAGTTGTCTTCTTTAAGGATGTGGTCTTCATGTCTTCCTTATATCCTAAACCTTCCCATTTGAAAGCATCTTATCAAGTTTTTCGATTTCGGGACATCTTGACAATCAACCCTTTTACCTTCCTAAGTTCCATCTTCAAACATTCTTCATTATTTTTAACCATGACCAGCTCTAACTTTAAACTTTCTACCATCCCTATTGCTCTCTTCACTTCCTCAATCAAGTGAGTCATCTTGGAAGTCAATTCAAGGTTCTCCCTTTATAAATTTTGAATTTCCTTCTTCTTCAATATTGAACTCTCAAAGTACTTCTTAAAGCCTTCACAGTCCATCTTCTCATCAATTTCATGCTTGGAATTAGATGAGGTACTCTAATCACTTGAGTCTTTCTTCTTGTCCTCTTTTTCATCTTCTTTATAACTTGTAACTTCATTGCCATTGTGAGATGATGAGAAAGCAATGAAGTTTACAACTTGATCTTCATCATCCGAATACTTTTCTTCTTCTTCCAAGTCTTGACTATCACTCCATGTAAACGTCATAACCTTTCCTTTCTTCTTCTTCAAATTAGCGCACACTGGAGTAATGTGATCGAACCCACCACATTTGTAGCATTGAGTTCCCATCTTGGATCCATCTCAAGAGTTTTCTCAACTTAAATTCTCTTAAAGCGTATGTCTAAATACCTAGGGGGTGGTGAATAGGTTTTAATTCGATTGCTTACAAACTTTTCAAATTAATTAGTGTTAATATATCTACCTCATATCATCAAGTGTTCAATTTAACATAATTATGCTAAAAAACAATAGAAACACACGATATGATTTACAGGAGAAACCCTCAACTGGGCAAAACTGACAGGCTATCCTTCTTGCCACATACAGTCCATAAGATCCAATATTGAAAGAAAGTTTACAACCTAAGTTGACCTCCCATCATACCATCCACGGTTACTAACCCTTTCACTCTACCTAACGAGCCTCTAATAGTGATCTAGGACCAACAAGCTTGTGCACTAATCCATTAAGTCACAAGGCTTACAACCAATGAAGATATTAAGCAACCTAAGTAAATATGTTAAAATATTCTAGATTAAAAAAATGCTAGGTCAACACATTTAAGCTTATCTAAGGATTTAAAGATGGCAATGAATGCAAATCATAGGTATCAATTATCTAAATGCAAATGCAAATATATTGATCTAGAATGGAAAACTGGTTCTAAATCCTAGCTTTACAAAACACAAATCTCAACCAACATTCAACAACCCAAGCATGTTATAAATGCAATTAAACTCAAAGACATCCATTTAATTAACAATAAAAGCTATTCCTAGGTAAATATGTCATAAGAATTTAAAAAGATATTCTAAGGCATGTAGAGATTACCTAGTCAAAGGCAAACAAGAAGAGCTACATATGGAAGATGCAAGGATGATGCTAGATGCTCATGGATTAAAGTTTAGTTGAGTCAAAATGGTTTCTTGGAGCTCTCTCTCACTAAGAGTCAATTTCTCTCTCAAAAGGTTTTTTACTTTTAGAGCTCTAGATCTAAATGGGGAAGATGATGATGAATTTATATGGTTTAAAACGACACCATATGAAAAGACAAAAATACTCTAAAAATAATGTAGTGCATGGGTTACTCCGCGGGCAAGGGACAGGTACAAAAGGTACCCCAAGAACATCAAGCCTTGTTGCGTGATTGCTGCACGGTTAGAAACCAGTGCATATCCATAAACTTGAGAAATATAAAAAACACAGCCATGCCATTGCACGGGTATTGCATATGTAGTAGCCTACCTGTGTATTGACCCGCACAGTTCCTTGACAAGGGAGATCATGGATACAAATAAACACACCAAGAACACAAGGGTAGCATACAAGAAAGCTATAAGGCAGAATGCAAGATGAGTATGCCAGAATGATAAAAGAGTGTGTGTGCAACTAATTCTCTTCAAATAGTTAAGCAATGTGCTAATTTTTATATCTTTGAAGTGCTCTTGTGCTTGATGATGCTGTTGAGGCTTAATCACGAGTAATAAAGCCTAATCTACCCTTACAAGATAACCCAAATGTGGTTTGTCATTGAAATAAGACAATAAACAAACGAGTAACTTACAATCTCCCCAGTTGCTATTTCATGACAAATCCACCACTCACAAATCATCCTCACAAAAATAAAAACAACCAGAGATCAACAAAACATATTACACATTACAAAGAGATATCTAAATGCTAGATCTTCAAATCCCGCATCTCTTGTATAATAACCATCCCTACAAAGCAATATAACTACACTATCCAAGAAAAGTGTATGTGCAGTGATCAAGAGAAATAAAAATACGAGCAATTTGCAAAGAATAAAAGATGCAACATGCAACAACAATGCAAATGCAAATGCTACCTTTAAATAGGTTACTCCCCCTCAACAAGTCAAACTCTCCTCTTATGCAAATTTCAACTCCCCCTAAATCCACACTACTTCCTCCTTTTGTCACAAGATAGACAAAGAGGTATACCTTAAATGGGTCACTTTAGCAAAGAGAGATATTTGCAAGATAAATGCATAATCATATACAACAATTTTATGCAATTTAACTAAGTAAGAGAGAGGCAAGGAAGTTTGATTTTTATTTTTAAATTGTATGAAAATAGTGCTTTGAATGGAAGACATGCACCATCAAAGATCAAGCCGTGGTATTTGGCAAAGCAAATATCGAAAGAGTTTCCAAAAGAAGTCAAACCAAATTGTACCCTTTTGTCATTAGCAAATATGATATAACTTTGAAAACTTAAGAAGCACACACAAGAAACCTTTTCAAACCTTAATGGCCAATCAAGACATGGATATAAAATCCTTATTAATTGAATGGATATAAAATTCTTACTGGTTGTTCCCTTGTGTTAGGATTATGATCAATAGCAAAAGTGTAATAATGTATTTGACAATCCTTTCAAATTAATAAAGTGATTTCTAGTTTAACAAATCTTATAGAATTTATAGTTTGTATATTATAATTGTCAAAAGTAAATAATCTTAAGGTCAAAAAACTATGAGAAAAAAAGAATTGCATGAAGTAGACACAATTTCGTAGTTAGTCTTGAACAATATTCAAAACTCAAGATAAATTTTGGGCATTTTTACCTCGTAAAAGTTGTATATTCTTTGCTAGTATTTGAGTGGGATCAAATGTGTTATGATATTTCTAAAATCATCAAAGTGTGGTGTCTTTGGGCAAAAGACTCTAGTACACTAGGTGTATTGAATCGTATCACAGTAAAATTCTTTATCTAGAACAGTCAATGGATAAAAGTTTTCACTTGAAAACAATCGGAGAGTCTATCTCAATCCTGAGATAAATGTTGGACTTATGGCTGCAAGTGCTATTATTTGACCTATCAATGAACATGATTATATAGCATAGTCTATCCTCGATAGTTTGGTTGTATTCATTTGTTAATCGATAGAGGACTTCATTTATAGATATGGACATCGTGGCTCCATTTATTCAATGTGAGTAGAATATCATCATATGGATATTATGAGGTATTGGATATTAAATCTTAGTGTTAATTTTTCAATAGTGTCTACTTAAATAAGGCTTCTGGACATGTCAAAGTATCCATGTTCAAAATGTGGTCATATGAGTAAATATGGTAACTATGAAAGCTATATGTGGTCTGCAAGCTCTTGGCGATTACTGGTATTCTTCACGAGGATACACTATCTCCATTAAGATTGTCTAGGGTACGAATGTGGAATATTAACTTATTCTATGTTTATTTAAGAGTTTAATTTTAATTGTTTAGTGGAATGAACTAAAATTAATAGATCTGGCCAAAATGAATCATTTATTGATTGTGATTAGATTATGTCGATTGGAGCTTAAATTTAAATAGCCTACCATGGTCCCCAATTCAAATGAACTTGTATGGATCACTTGATATATTCTACTAGACCAGTTTATGGGTCCATCTAGAATTGTATTAAGGCACGTGGACTTGTTTCTTTTAGTAAGAATGGATCTAGTTCACATGTGGACATTTTATTGAGGTCCAATGGATTTAATAAAATAGAAAAAAAAACAATATATATGCCCATGTATGGACTTGGGTGGCACAACTAAATATAATAGCCCGTTATATTGTTTTATTTTATTATTTAATTAAATGAAATTTAATTAATTTGTTGATTAATTAATTGTTTATTTAAAAGTCAAAATATTTTTCCTAGTATGAGAAGGTCTCCTAGCGTCATACAACTATTGGTAGTATGATAAATATCAAATAGTATATTTTATAAGTAGACAAATAAAAAGAACTTATTTATCTAGTCAAATTATGAAGTATTTGATTTCTATCAAAACTCTAATTGACAATTGGTCAAATTAGAAAGTTTTGATATAGTCACAATTTAATTTATATTCAATAATTTTTTACTTAATAAATACACTATTGAGTTAGATTAGGAGTCTTCATGTGGAAAAAAAATCTTCTTTGAGTGAGGATTCTTGGGCACCAAGTAAATCCTCATAATGAGAGGATTTTTGCCAACCAAGTAAATCCTCCTTAGGAGAGTATTTGGACACCTATCTATATACTCCTATGTAGATTTCGGCCAGGCTAATTTAATTCCAAGAGAATTTTGGTCAACAAAGAATTTTGAGTGAGAAAAAGTTAGTTTTTTGCTTTAGATAAAATTCAGAAAACTCATAGAAATAGTGTGTAGAATTCGGCTAAGCATAGAGAAAGGGGGGAACGTTTTTTGTGTTCGATAGTGCACTAGCATCCTTTACATCAAAAGGAATTTGTGTACAATAAATCGAATCGGGTTCACGCGAATTATTATGATAATTCAAAAGTGACCAAACGTTTTTTGTTTTTTCTTTAGGAGAATTATTGTGACTGACAAAAGAAAAAGATTTTGTTTCTTTCCATCCTCAGGTATACAATTCAAAGAAAGGGAGCTCACACTTCTAGGTGATTTACGTTAATGATTGGATTGGAAGATCTTACAGATTCAATTCGGCTAAACTTCAATCGTCACGAGAAAAAGGTATGATACTTTTAATATACGTTAATTAATCAATGGTTAAGGTTCATTTTTTTAAAGGTAAAATTTTAAAATATACTCAAAATCCTTTTTTCGCTTCCCCCACTTTTGATTTGATTTTTCCCTACAATTGGTATCAAAGCCTGGTTGCACCAGTGATTAATTGATGTATATAACTGAATCTATTTATTTTTTATTGTAATTTTACATGTTTTAAAAAGAGATTTCACTCTAGGTATTCACATATATATATTTACATTGGAATGTATGGATATATATATATATATATATATATATATATATATATATGTTTTTAAAATGAGATTTGTTATTGATCAATTTTGGTCATAGAATTTTATTATATTTTTGTTTTGGAATTGTAACTAGACGGGTGGCCTATCATCACCATAACTTTCTTCATGGTAGTTGCTAAGTTTTTTATTTTATTTTGTTGTTGTATTAAAAAAAATCTGTTGTAATATATTCAAGTATCAAAGATTCGAAGATTTGAAGAATTTGAAGCAATCAGAACAAGTTTGGTACCGTGCATTCATTGGCAACAAGCGTGCGCGTGAGTTAGCACACAACTACGATTATTGTTGTATGGGCTGCGCACGGCAACCCTGTTGATGCTATAGGCTATGCATGGTATCCCTTTAAGGTGTTGTGGGATGTGCACGCCCATGGGAGGAAGCCAAAAGGGTGCGAAAATGGATGAAGGCTGCATGAAGACTTGTTCGCCAAGAAAGTAGTTTTTGAATTCCGAACAAATGCAATTTACTAGTTTTCTAGGACAGACAAAATTTGTGGTTATTTACTTTTTCGTAAATATTGTATTGTTTGTCACTGTTTGATAACATGTCATATAGAATAGGAGTGCCTCTTTTTGTATTAACATGCATTGAATGGTTTAGGTATCTAATTGGCATCTAGATAACTTGGTAAATTATTCTATGGAATTCGATCACACGCCTTAAACAATTGAGTGGGAGAAGGTGTTTTGGAACACCAACGGCCTCCAAGTTTAGTTAAGCTTCATGTTTCGTGTGATAACCCCCCAAGGGGTATTCATGAATGGAATTTAGCAAGATACTTCCTTACAAGGATAGACTAGACAATTGACTCAAACGATATCTACTCTCAAAGGAGGAATATTTGTGAGGGAATATATTAGAGGTTGATAACTTGGTAACACACTCAATATGATTCTATTATTGTCATCCCAAGAGTTCCTGTTATTAAAATTACAAGGCCAAAATTGAAAACGTTGGTTGTTATGTTAACAATTAGGTGAAACCTAATCAAACTAGTAGATGGTGTGAACTTCCAAAGGAGGCATGACATTTACGGGTGTTGGATCACCGTTGAATTTTATGATTGATTCATTTTATTTATTTTAAGATAAATATTCAAAAGTACTTTATCATGATTGTTTACTTATGTAATTTTTGTAATTATTCAGAAATCATGACCCCATCCCTAATCAACATCCTAAAAGATAATACATTAACTGGTGATAACTATGTCTTGTTGAAAAGAAAAATTGGGTTGTTGCTACAAGCTAAAAAGCATAAGTTTGTTTTGTGTACCTCTAAACCACCAACTTCTACTAATGAATCTACTGAGGAGTAAAAAGATGAGTATCAATAGTGGAAGACTTCCGATGAGATGGACAAATGTTACATTATGGCCACCATCCCTAACGTGTTGCAACAAAAACATTAAGGAATAGAGACTACTGCTGATATAATGATGTCTCTAGAAGAGATGTTTGCTATGAAGTCCAGGATGACTAAGAGAGAGGTAGTGACTGCTTTCATGAATCATAGGATGAAATCTGGACAGACTGTGAAAGATCACATGGCGAAAGTAATTGTACCTTTCAACATTGTTGAACTCAATGGTGCTGAGATAGATGGTGAGATGAAAATTGACATGATTGTCAACTCACTGTCGGACTCATTTCATTTGTTGAAGTTGGACCACACATTGAATAATTAGGAATATTGTTAGGTTTTAGATTGTGTTGGCATTAATTGCATATCAAAATGATGTTTACTTGTAATGATTTAGTTGTTTAGATTCATGATGATTCAAGCTTCAAAGAAGAATGAACAACAAGTCAAAGCAAGTTCAAAGTCTTTAAAGAGAAAGGATGCAATATGGTTCTACAAAGGTATACTAAGACCTTATCTTTCTCTTACAAGGCTTAGGCACAGACACAAAATTCATACATTTATGTCCCTGCATCATTGTGCACCATTATAGGCACACACATACAATTCATTCATATGTGTCCCTGTATCGTTGTGCACCATGTATAACACATTCACACACTTGAAGATGAATTCTCATGCATTGGTATGGAAATAACATGTTTTGGAAAATGCATTATTGGAGACTATCTCTATGTAGTTTGCATTCTAGTGTGAATTGTGTTTGTATGTGTATATTTTTGTATAAATGGATATTGAACTTGAATTTAGTCTTAAATAATTCTTGATTGAGTTCCGGTCATTTCGGTTACTCATACTATTGATTTCAAGTTCTAAGTCAAAAGATACTACACTTTCAACTCATGTTGCATTCATTGTCTTCGTCTTTGTATATAGAGTAAAATTATTATTTTTTGGGTTGAGTATCTTATATTTCCATGTCTGTGAGAGAGTTATGATTTGTAATCCGCAAACAAATTCAAATTCCGAGTTTGGAGGCCAGAGCGCGCAAGGAAAAGAAGTGCAACCAAGCACTCTTTCCTAAGATGGGGCGTGGCCATCTAGAGACAGAATGCTTGCTGCCCCGAGATGACCACAAACCATCTCGAGCAGCAAGCATGCTTGGTGCACTTAAGGGTAATTTGGTTCTTTTGCTTTATTCTTTCCCTCTCCTTTATATTTCCCTTCCCTCTCACATTTCATTCTAAGAAGAAATTTAAAAATTGTGTGCAGAAATTTTCTCTCTACATTTTCGCACCTTCCAAACACCATAACTTCTTCATTTGAACTCCGATTTGAGTGTTTTTTTATTCATCCTACATCTTGTCTCTGAAGGTTTGAGTGAGTTTTATTGCTTTTTTTGGAGTCCAAACACACAAAAACGGGACTGCACCAAAATCAACTAAGGTATTGATTTTCTCTCAAAGTTTTCTTTTAAAACTTGGTCAATTGCCTTGGGTTTTCTTCTTTAACACATATAAGTGTATTGTGAGTGTTTTGATTTGAGTTTTAAACTCTTTTAAAGCTAGGTTGAGTTTCAATTGAAGTCTTACATGTTGAGTTAGGTTTTGATTTTGCCTATGTTTTCACATGTTTGGGATTGTATTGTGCTAGCTTTGATTCTAGGACTATTTCATGATCTTTGATTGATTGATTTTGTGAAAAAATAGTTCCTCACATGTATTAGGTTCTCTTGGTCGATTTATCACAATGATACATGTGCTTATGTTCTTTAAGCTATTCATGTGTTTTGTTGAATCTATGTATAGAAATATGCTCTAGAATTTTAGCTTAAATCTAAATGACTTTGTCATATGGTTTTAGCATGTTTTTGGATTATGTGATTTAAACTTGATTATATGATTAATTGAACATATCTTGTGATTCAAGTTTTAGATCTATGCATGTATCTAGGTTGTAATTAATGTTGAACATATCTTACATGATCTAGATGGATTAAACATGCATGATTGACTAGACTACATTTGTTTTATGCATTCATGCTCATGTCTAGTATTTTCCATAGGATGTGTTGATCATAACATTCTATGTTACGTGCTTGTTTATGTTTTGCATTCATGATCACCTAGATGCCTTGTGAGAAGGAAATCTTGACAATAGGTGTGAGACCTATGTTGTTGAGCAAGAAAGTCTTGGCAAGAGGTGTGAGACCTTGGATTGTCAAGCAATGAAGTCTTGGCTAGAGTCGGGAGGACTCGGATAGTCGAGCAAGAAGTCTTGCCTAGGGTTGTAAGGATCCGAAAGGGTGAGCGAGGAAGTCTTGACTAGAGTCGGGAGGACTCAGATAGTCGAGCAAGAAGTCTTGCCTAGGGTCGTGAGGATCCGGAAGGGTGAGCGAGGAAGTTTTGACTAGAGTCGGGAGGACTCAGATAGTTGAGCAAGAAGTCTTTCCTTGGGTTGTGAGGATCCGGTAAGGTAAGCGAGGAAGTCTTGACATGTGGTGTCAGGCCTCTGATTGTTGAGCATGAGGGTGACATCTTCATGAGTAGGCTAGGAGGGTAGTTTCTAGGTGAAGGGGTCACTTGAGAAATTGTACTTGTCTTATCTACTAGTGGATTTTGTTTATCGGTGGTTTCTAACCCGTGGATGTTTGCTATGTTATATCTTGTGTCAACTTTTCTCTATCCCTATCTCTCTTATATTTGTACTTGTTCTTTGAATACTTTGGATAGAACTCTTTATGTAAGTTGACTTCCTTTCTATGATATAGATTGTGTATGTATTACCATTACTTGTTTGTATCACACTTTACTTGTTTTATATATTGATTAAGTGTCTTTAATTGATATATATATATATATATATATATATATATATATATATATATATTGTGATACAAGCAATCTAGAGGGACAAGCTTTTGTTTGTTCTAAAGGAGTCGAAAAAGGTGTCTAACCTATTCACCCCCCCATCTAAGTTAGCCTTAAGCATATAACCGTGTTTGTATTTTCAAATATACCTTTGCAGTGCATGATACAAGATGTTTAAAGCACCAGAAAAATCCTTGTGAAAGGCAAAGGTCAAAAGTTTCATAAGGTTGGTAAAGTTAATACAGTTAAGACCCTTAAGAAGGTCAAGAAACAATAGAAAAAAAAGTAACTTGGGCCTACCTAGAAGGAGACAAAGAAAGTAACCAAGATCAAAGAGGAGTGTTTCCTTTATGGTGAAAAAGGTCAAGGGAATACACTGAATGAGAATGAATTCAACTTGTATTTAGGCAACAGAATGTTGGTGTCAGCCATTGCCATATAAAATATATTCTTATAGGCATTTAGATCTAATAGATGTTTATTATATACCACAATTCGTGAGGAATTTAATTTCAATATCTTGTTTAAAAAAAATTGGATATTCGGTTGCTTTTAATAAAGATTTTATTATTAGTATGAATAACAAATTTGTTTGCAAAGGTACATTAGAAAACGGTTTATTCTATTTGCATAGCAATATCTCTCTTGTTAGACACAGAATCAACATAACATTATCATAATAGAGTAAAATTATCAAAATTTGAAACCTACCTATGGCATTTACACTTAGGTCATAATAACCTTGATAGGAATAAAAGATTGGTTAGTGATGGACCTTTTAGTGACTGAAATGTTGATGATCTACTAACTTATGAATCTTGTTTATAAGGTAAGATGGACAAAAGGTCGTTCAAGACTAAAGGCAAAAGAGCCACTGAGTGTTTAGGATTAATACACAATGATGTGTGTTGAACTATGAGCATTCAAGCTAGAGGTGGATATGAGCACTTCATCACTTTCACATATGATTGCTCGAGATTTGGTTGTGTACCTTATGAGACATAAGTTACAGTCTTTTGACTTGTTCAAAGCATTTAAAGCTGAAGTCAAAAATCAGCTTGAGAAACACATACAATTCTTGAGATCTGATCATGGTGGAGAATATCTATCTGGTGAGTTTCAGTAATATCTTATTGAAAATGGGATAATTTCTCAGTTTTCTATGATAGGTACACCTCAGAAAATTGGGGTGGTAAAAAGGAGAAATATAACTCGTTTGGACATGGATAGGTCTATGTTGAGTTATTCAATGCTTCCTAATTCTTTCGGGGATATGCTTTAAAAACTATTATGTATTTTCTAAATGATGTACAATCTAAGTCGGTTCGTAATACACTGCATGAGCTATTGATTGGATGAAAACCTAGTCTAAAACACTTAAAGATAGTTGGATGCCTTGTGAACATGTTAAAAGGAAAGACAAAAATGATGGAGTCCTGTTCAGAAACATGCATATTTGTAGGGTATCCAAAAGGAACTAAAGGATGTTATTTATTTAGTCCTTCAGATCATAAATTATTTATTTCTGTACATGCTAAATTTCTAGAAAAATGACTATATGAATAATTTTATGCCTAAAAGTAGAATTGTCTTGAATGAGCTTTCAGGCGATAAAATTCCATAAGAGGTTTTCACAACCTAATTCAATGGTAAGTTTCACACCAACACAAGCTCAACAACTTACCATTTCTTCTCATAGTATGAGGGTTAGTAGCCAACCCGAGAAATACATCGGTCTAAGAGAATCAGTAAAGAATCTCCTAGACGACGATGATCCCTACACTTATAAGGAAGCCATGGAAGGTGTTGATTGTCGCCATTGCAAAAATGTAATACAATCCAAAATTGAATCCTTGTTCAAAAATAAAGTCAGGTCTCTTATAGACTTGCCTAATGGGATAAAACCCATTGGGTGCACACAGAAGGAAGGTATCTTAAATCCATTGGGATACTCTTATCAATTACGGCATCTCTAGACCTAGAGATTTGGCAATTGGGCGTCAAGACAGCTTTCCTTAATAGAAGTCTTGACGAAATCATCTATTTGATGCAACTAGAAGGATTCATTGAAAAGGGTCGAGAGGAAAAGGTTTGCAAGTTGCAAATATCCATATATGGATTGAAGCACCTAGTTCCTGGAACATAAGGTTCGATCAAGTTATGAAAAGTTTTGGATTCACTCAAACCCTTGACAAACCATGCGTATACAAAAGGATCAACGGTGATAAGTTCGTATTCCTAGTTCTATACGTTGATTATATACTACTTATCGGAAATGATATAGTTGTATTGACATCAGTAAAAGGATGGTTGGCAAAACAATTTGATATGAAGAACTTAGGAGAAGCAAGTTTTATGTTTGGTATCCAAGTTATAATATATAAAAAGAATAGAACGATTGCATTTTCCCAATCTTCATAAATAGATAAAATCTTGTCTAGATTCTCCATGCAAGATTTCAAGGAAGGTATGTTACCTTCAGACATGGAATCAAACCTTATAAGGAACAATGCTCTACACTAGACTAGATATTTTTTTTTATGTTGGCATAGGTAGCAAGTTTTAATCATAACCTGGACCTAATCACTGAACGACAGTCAAGCATATTTTCAAGTATCTCGGGAGAACAGGAGATTATATGCTTGTATACTCTAGAACAGATTTAATTCCCATTGGTTATACAAATTCTTATTTCTAGTTGGATTCTAACTCCAGAAATCAACATCAGGATATGTGTTTACTCTTGAAGAAGGGCCGATCATATGGAGGAGTGTCAAGCAATCTTGTATTGCTGATTCCACCATGGAAGCTGAGTATTTTGTCTCATGTGAAGCTGATAAAGAGGCTGTCTGGCTCTGCTGATTCTTAATTGACTTGGAAGTGGTTCCTGATGTGAATAAGCAGATCACTATCTACTGTGACAATAGTAGAGTAGTGACTAATTCGAGAGAACCAATAAGTCATAAGAGAGGGAAACACATTAAAAGAAAGTATCATCTAATAAGGGAAATTGTGAATTGGGGAGACGTGACAATAACCAAGAACGCATCGACAGAAAACCTAGCGGATCCCCTCACAAAGGCTCTTCCACATAAGGGTTTCAATGGGCACCTGGAGATTATGGGGATAAGAGGTATGACACATTTGCTATAGAGCAAGTGGGAGATTGTTAGGATTATACTCAATAGCAAGAAGGTAATAATGTATTCGACAATATTTTCATTTTATTAAAGTGGTTTCTAGTTTAACAAATCTTATAGCATTTATAATTTAATTATTATAACTATATAAAGTAAATAGTCATAAGGTTAAAATACAATAAGATAAAAAGAATTGTCATACATCTTGTTATGTATGAGTTAGACACAAATATTTAGTTAGTTTTGGACAATATTCACAACTTAAGGTAAAGGTTAGGCACCATTACATTGTTAAAGTTATAGATTCTTTTACTAGCATTTGAGTGGGATCAAATGTGTTATGATAAGTCTAAAATCATCAAAGTGTGGTGTCTTTGGGCAAAAGAATCTAGTACACTTGGTGCATTGAATAGGATCACAGTAAAATACTTTATCTAGAACCGTCAATGACTAAAAGTTTTCACTTGAAGACAATCACAGAGTCTATCTCAATCCTGAGATAAATGATGGACTTATGTTTGCAATTTTTATCATTTGAGCTATCAATGAGTATGATTATATATCATAGTCTATATTTAATATTTTGGTGGTATTCATTTGTTAATCGATAGAGGACTTCATTTATAGATATGGACAATGTGGCTCTATTTATTAAATGCGAGTAGAATATCATCATATGGATATTTTGAGGTATTGGGTATTAAATCTTAATATTAAGTTTTCAATATTGTCTCTTGAAATATGGCTTCTGGACAAGTCAAAATATCCATGTTCAAAATGTGGTCATATGAGTAAATATGGTATCTTGGAGAGCTGTAGGGGGTCTGTGAGCTCTTGGAGATTACTGGTATTTTTCATGAGGATAAAATATCTACATTAAAATTGTCTAGGGTACGAATGAGGAATATTGACTTATTCTATCTTTATTTAAGAGTTCAATTTTAGTTATTTAGTGAAATGAACTAAAATTAATTGATCAGACCTAAGTGAAACATTTGTTGATTGTGATTAGATTATGCCTATTGGAGCTTCAATTTCGATAGCCCGCCATAATCTCCAATTCACGCAAACTTGCGTGGATCACTTTATATATTCTTCCGGACCAATTTATAGGTCCATTTAGAATGGTATTAAGGCATGTGGACATGTTTCTTTTAGTAAGAATGGATCTAGTTCACATTTGGACATTTTATTAAGGTCCAATGGATTTAATAATTTAGGAAAAAACAATATATATGCTCATGTATGGACTTGGGCGGCAATGCTAAATATAATAGTCTATTATATAGTTTTATTTTATTATTTAATTAAATAGAAATTAGTTAATTTGATAATTAATTATTTATTTAATTAAAAGTCAAAAACGTTTTCCTAGTAGGAGAAGGTCTCCTAGTGTCATACTATTGTTGGTAGAAAGAAAAATATCAAATACAATATTTCATAAGTTGATATATAAAAAGAATTTATTTATCTAGTCAAATTATGAAGTACTTGATTTGTATCAAAACTCTAATTGACAATTGATCAAATTAGGAAGTTTTGATATAGACAAAATTTAATTTATATTCAATAATCGGTTATTTAATAAATACACTATTCAGTTAGATTAGGAGTCTTGTTGTGGTAGAGAAATTTTCTTTGAGTGAGGATTCTTGGACACCAGATAAATCCTTCTAGTGAGAGGATTCTCGCCCACCAAGTAAATCCTTCTTAGGAGAGGATTTAGACACCTATATTACTCCTACGTTGATTTTGGCGGCCAAACAAATATAATTCTAATAGAAATTTCGGCCAACATGGAATTTTGAGAGAGAAAAATTTAGTTTTTGGACTAGATAAAATTCGGTCAAATTAGAGAAATAGTGTGTAGAATTCAGTCAAGCATAGAGAAAAGAGGGAACGTTTTTGTGTTCGATAGTGCACTAGTATCCTTTACATTCAAAGGATTGTGTACAAAAATCAAATCGGGTTCACGTGATTTTCAGTCAAATAGATTGATAATTCACGAGTGACCAAACGTTCTTGGGTTTTCTCTCGGAGGATTATTGTGACTAACAAAAGAAACTGATTTTGTCTGTTTCCATCCTCATGTATATAGTTTAAAGAAAGGTAGCCCACACTCCTAGGTGATTCACGTTCATGATTGGATTGGAAGATATTACGGATTCAATTTGGCGTAACTTCAATCGTCATGAGAAAAGTTACTATACTTTAAATATACATTAATTAATCAAGGGTTAAAGCTCTTTTTTTTATAGGGAAAATTTTAAAATGAACTCAAACCCCTTTTTCCGCTTCCACCGCTTTTTATTTGATTTTTCCCTGCACCTTGTTCAACAATTAAGAAGTTAGAAAAAAATAAAATAGATGAGACATCCTTATTTATTGAATGGACATAAGGTCCTTATTGAGTTTAGCATTGTAAATTGTTTCTCTACACAATTTCACACAAATAACTCATGAATAATTTTTAAGCATGTCAAGATCAAGTTCACATGAACATGCTGATAAGTTATGGGTCAATCAAATGTACTCCCCAATTAATTTTCCTAGTCCAAAAATGTATGATTGAAGAAAAATGAAACAATGATTGCAAACAAAGCAAAGGCACACTTATTAAGTAAAATGTCTTATAATCATATAAGCAACCAAGATGCTCGAGCAAATAATTAAAGATTATAAAATTGAATAATTTTTTTGCTTAATTTATTTCTAGGTCGCTCCTTTTTTATTTAGCTCCACATATGGGGTAAATCCAAGCCAAGTCAGTGGGGAATATGTCGCTATAGACCTACCAAGTCCATTGGACCTAGTTAAGCCTATGGGAGAAACCTTAGCACAATAGCATGTGGGTTCATCCTATCTAATCCACTTAGGTGATACAATCACATTCTTAGAGGATATAGTCATCACATTTCTCCTAGGGTCATTGACTCTTGACTTCTTATGCACATGTATAGTGACTCTAGCCTTACTCTTTCTAATCATGCTTTTAGTTCAAAATATTTCAATAAATTTGAAGCAATTTCATCTAATGTAACCATATACACCATAAAAATTACATGTACAAATAAAGTAAGGGAACATAAAAATCCTTTGTGAGTACAAAAAAGCTTTCCCATGCCTTTTTGCTTGCTTTTGGTGTTGGATTGGTTCTCTCCTCCTTTGTTGTTGAGTTGGAGAAGATTGCTTCCTTGGTTGAACTTGCATGAACTGCTTCTTTGCTTGGTGGTATTTGGGTTGAGGAAAGCTTGCTTGTGAGAAGCTTGGTGATGGAGCTCTTTGTTGTTGAGATTGAGCTCTATTCTTAATTGGCATCTTCAATTTGCCACTCTTGGATAACTTTCCAAGTTTATTCTGTTGGGATTATGCTCGATAGCAAGAGTGTGATAATGTATTTGACAATATTTTCATATGAACAAAGTGATTTCTAGTTTAACAAATCTTATAGCATTTACTACTTAATTGTTATAATTGTCAAAAGTATGAGATATAAGAATTGTTCGTACATTCGGATATGTATGAGGTAGACACAATTCTTTAGTTAGTCTTGAATAACATTCACAACTTAAGATAAAGCTTGGGCACCTTTATCTTGTCAAAGATGTAGAATCTTTTGCTAGCATTTGAGTTGGATCAAATGTGTTCTGATGAGTCTAAAATCATCAAAGTGTGGTGTCTTTAGGCAAAAGAATCTTGTGCACTGGGTGGATTGAATAGGATCACAGTGAAATAATTTATCTAGAACCGTCAATGGATAAAAGTTTTCACTCAAAGGCAATCGGAGAGTCTATCTCAATCCTGAGATAAATGATGGACTTATGGTAGCAAGTGTTATCATTTAAGCTATCAAAGCATACAATTATATAGCATAGTCTATCCTCGATAGTTTGGTGGTATTCTTTCGTTAATCGATAGAGGACTTCATTTATAGATATGGACATCGTGGCTCCATTTATTAAATGAGAGTAGAATATCCTCATATGGATGTTTTGAGGTATTGGATACTAAATCTTAACATTAAGTTTTCAATAGTGTCTACTGAAATACGGCTTATGGACAAGTCAAAAAATCCAAGTTCTAAATGCGGTCATATGAGTAAATATGGTAACTGGGAGAGCTATTGGCGGTCTATGAGCTCTTGACGATTGCTGATATTCTTCACGAGGATACACTTTCTTTATTAAGATTGTCTAGGGTAAGAATGAGTAATAATAACTTGTTATATCTTTATTTAAGATTTCAATTTTTGTTCTTTAGTGGAATAAACGAAAATTAATAGATCGGACCTAAGTGAATCATTTGTTGATTGTGATTAGGTTATTTCTATTCGAGCTTAAATTTAGATAGCCCGCCAAGATCCCCAATCCACACAAACTTGCGTGGATCACTTGATATATTCTACTGGACCAATTTATGGGTCCATCTAGAATTGTATTAAGGCATGTGGACTTGTTTCGTTTAGTAAGAATGGGTCTGGTTTACATGTGGACTTTTTATTTAAGTCCAATGGATTTAATAAAATAGGAAAAACAGTATTTGGCCCATATATATTGGCTTGGGCGGCTAAGGCTATACATAATAGCTTATTATATTGCTTTTTATTTTATTATTTATTTTAATGGAAATTAATATCTTAATTGATTAATTATTTAATTAAAAGTCAAAATCTTTTTTCCAGTAGGAGATGATCTCCAAGAGTCATATTGTTGTTGTTAATATGATAAGTATCAAATACGATATTTGATAAGTAGATAAATAGTAAGAATTTTTTTATCTAGTCAAATTAGGAAGTATTTGATTTATATTATTACTCTAGTTGACAATTGACCAAATTACAAAAGTTTTAATATAGTCATAATTTAATTATATTCAATAATTGGTTATTTTGAATAAATACACTATTTGTGTTGGATTAAGATTTTTGGTGTAGAAAATAACTTTTTTTTGAAAAGGATTCTTGGTCACCAAGTAAATCCACCTAAGGAAAGGATTTTTGCCTACCATGTAAATCTTTCTTTGGAGAGGATTAGATCTCCTAAACTAAAGACAAGAGGAATTCTGCCAACCCTGAATAAATTAGGGCTAGGAATTCGGCCACTACATATATGGGATGTAGAATTCGGTCAAGCCAAATTATTAGGGAGAAAAATTTCGGCCACTTCCTTTTCTTGGAGAGAAATTTCGGCCAAGATAGAATTTTGAGTGTCGAGAATCTGGATCTTGCTTTAGATAAATTCTTCCAACTCTAAAGATTGGTGTGTGGAAATTCTGCAAAGAGGAAAAGGAAGAAAGGATGTTTTGTATTCGATAGTGCACTAGTAGCCTTTACATTAAAAGGATTTGTGTACAACATCGAATCTAGGTTCATGGAGTTTCAATCAAATTGATTGATAATTCACACCTGACCTAAGGTTCTTTATTTTTCTTCTTGGAGGATTATTGTGACTAACAAAGAAGAATATTTTGTTTGTTTCCATCCTGAGGTATACAATTAAAAGAAAGGGAGCCCACACTCTCAGGTGATTCACGTTCGTGATTGGATGGGAAGATCTTACGGATTCAATTCGATGCTAGTTCAATCGTAACAGTATAAAAGGTACGACACTTTTAATAAACGTCAATTAATCTAGGGTTAAGGTTTTTTCTTTTAAGGGTAAATGTTTTTTAAATATTTCAAACCCTAATTTTACGCTTCCGCTGCTTGTTAAACCGATTTTTCCCTACACAATCTTCCTTCTCATATGTTGTGGAGGTGAAACTTCCTTCTTGCCATTCCCTTTGACAAACACCATTTCATCCGAGGTGGGGGTTTTGTTGTCATCAACTTATCCAAGGCCCCTCTTGTCACTTGACTTCTTTCCAATGCTCAGCATGTAGTCAAGTTGTTCGGATCTGGAAGTTATTTTGGCAAGTAACTCTTTGGCTTCCTCAAGCTCTTTCTTCATCTTGCCCTCACTTCCTTTGACTCTCCTCATTTCGTCATTCAAATGAGTCACCAAGGTTGATAGCTTGAGATTCTCTTCCTTTATTTTTTGAATCTCTCTTTTCTTCTTTAACCTAGAGTCTTCAAAGTACATGATGAATTCATCAAGGTCCAAACCTTCACCAATCTCTATGTTGGAGTGTGATAAAGAACTCTCATTACTTGAGTCATCTTCTATTTGTATCTCCTTCTCTTCATCACTTGAGGATGAGATGCTCTCATCACTTTCCCTCTTGGTAGCTTCATAAAAATTACTTCTAGCTACACTATCTTTAACTTCTCCTTTAGAGTCACAACTTACGGCCTTGTTACCTTTTTCTACATCTTCCACATGAGAGGATACAAAAGTTGTGTATTTAAGTTCAAACTCTTCGTCACTTGAAGAATCTTATTCACTCTCACTATCACTCCATGAGGCTGTCATCGCCTTTCCTTTCTCTTGTATTTCAAGTTGACACAATTCATGGAGATGTGCATGAATCCTCCACATTCAAAGCATTGAATGGCTCTGAAAGCCCTTTCTTGAATGCTTTTTTGACTTGGTTCAATCTTCTTGAAGTAGGTCTTCAGTTTGAAGTAATTTCCCTTAGAGCTATAGTCTTTCATATGTAGCTTCAAAAATTTCTTAAAGCTTTTCACCATTAGAGCCATGTCTTCATCTGAATCATCATCTTCCTTCTCAATCTTGGAGGTATTCAAAGCTATACACTTTTTCTTTTTAGGAGGAGTGAAGGTTGGAACCTTTCTTGACTCATGAGCAAGAAGCCTTCCAATTACTTCACTAGGCTTCATCTTTTTATAGTCTCTATTCTCTTCAAGTGCCATCATCTTAGACTCGAACCTAGTGGAAAGTGACCTCATGATCTTTTACTTTATCCTCTTATCCAAGTATGGGTCGCCTAGTTGATGGCTTTGATTCACTATGTCCATCAACTTCACTCGTAAGTCATTGAAGCACTCATGCTTCTCCATCCTAATTATCTTGAATTGTATTTGAAGTACTTGGAGCTTGGAATCTTTGAGAACTTTAGTTACTTCATGAGTCATCTATGAAATCTCCCATGCCTCCTTAGCATTCCTAGTTGTTTGAATCATCTTGTACCGATTGTCATCCATGGCGCACAAGATCGCATGCATTGCCATACTATTCCACCTGGAAGCTTCAAAATCTTATGTGCTCCATTGAGACTTAGGCTTGGAGACTTCACTTCCATCTCATGTGGTCAATGTTGGATGAGTGTACCATCCTCAATTTTCATCCATGCACGATCATCTATTTATCAAATGTAGGACTCCATCTTGCCTTTCCATGCAACATAGTTCACCATATGGAGCAAATGTGGTATTATGCTCAGTGCTCCCTTTTTACTCCCAGGTGTTTGAGGGTAAATGAATGACATGGATGCAATGCAACAAACAAAATGCAAATAACAAAATGCACAAAGCAAGACATACACAAGCACGAATCATCTAAGTATGTCTAGGCACCGACTATGATACCAATTGAAATTCCCTTAAAGTTTTTATCTAAATACTTAGGGGGTGAATTGGATTTAATTCGATTGCTTACCAACTTTTTTAATTAATCATTGTTAATAAATTTTCCACATATCACCAAGCACTCAATTAAACATGATTATGCATAAAACAATAAAAATACACGATATGATTTATGTGAGAAACCCATCTCTTGGCAAAAACTCACGGGTTATCGTTCTAACCACTTACGGTCCACAAAATCCACTATTGAATGAAAGTTTACAACTTAGGTTAATCTCCTATCACACCATCCATGATTACTAACCATTTCACTCTACCCAATGGGCCTCTAATAGTGATCTTGGACCAAAAGCTTGTGCACTAAACGACTTAGTCACAAGGCTTACAACCAATGAAGAGATTAAGAAACCTAAGTGAATATGTGAAAATATTCTAGATGCAAAAATGCTATGTCAATATAATTAAGTTTACCTAAGGATTTAAAGATGGCAATGAATACAAATCCTATATATCTATTATCTAAAATAGATTTAGCTAGATTAACAAAATGATCCTAAAACCTATTGATCACAAAACACAAATCTAAACCAATAATCAACAACCCAAGCATGTCATAAATGCAATTAAACTCAAAGACAGACAATTAATAAATAATAAAAGCTATTCACCGATAAAGTTTTTATAAGAATTAAACAAGAGATTCTAGGGCATGTAAAAATTACCTAGTCAAAGACAAAGATGAAGACCCATGCTTGAAAGATACAAGGATGATGCTAGATGCTTCCGGATTGAAGTTTGGTTCAATCAAAATGTTTTTTGGAGCTCTCTCTCACTTGGATTCATTTCTCTCTCAACGGGTTTTTAAATTTCAGAGCTCTAGGCCTTAATGGGGAAGAAGATGATGAATTTATAGGGTTTAAAATGACACCACAAGAAAAGACAAAAATACCCTAAAAACAACGTAGTGCGCAGGTTACTGTGTGGGTAAGGGACCCTGCACGACCCATATAAAGGCACCCTAAGAACACTAAGCCTCGATGCACGATTACTGTACTGTTAGAAACTAGTGTATAACCTGCGTATATGCACAAACTCGAGAAATAGAAAAAACACACCCAGGCCATTGCGTGTACAATGCGCTGGTAGCCTACTCGCACACTAACTCGCACAGTGCTCTTGATAGGGGATATCAAGGATAAAGATAAACACACCAAGCATACAAGGGATGTACACAAGAAAGTACTAAGAAGCAGTGCAAGATGAGTATGCAAGAATGAGAAAAGAGTGTTTATATGCAACTAAGTCTTTGCAAATTGTTAAGCAATCTGCTAAGTGATATACCTTTGAAGTGCCTTCACTTGTATACTACCTATTATTGGTAAATCCTAGACTTCATGACACGTCAGCGAAATACAAGGGTCGGGGGTGCCATGTCACTGGTAAATGATCAGAGAATCAGCCCAAGTAAGTCAGAGAATACCCGACCAGTCTCTCAGACCAAAAAGACCCTGCCATCCACCAGACCTAACGTTGTCACATCCATAGGTGCAGCCGCTGGAATCTTTCTGAAAGCATTCAAACAGTTCCAGGAGTTCCTTTGAAAAGTCATCGAAGATGCCACAATGTAGGGAATCAACATATCAGCCTCGACTAACCTAAGTTCTCCATATCAACTTTAAACGCCGATGGTGGCCCAAGATACCAAGATATGCTCCAAGATAGTAACGGCCACTCCAGGAGTACGAAAAAAATCTGAAAGAGATAAGGCGGAGCATCATGAAAAAAAGGGGGCATTCGCAAATAAGTGGTGCTCGGGAGGACCTAGAAGTAAGGGAACACCGAGAATCTAAGTCATGAAAAGAGGTGGATAGGTACAATGGAGCGAAAGCATAACTCAAACAAGCACCCAGACATGATGGCCAGTGGAAAAGGTCCCACTCACGTTCAAGTGACGATGAAACAGCCCATAGAAGGTGTAGGGAGCCAACCCCTATAGTTAGGTGAGACCCTTTAGGTGCTCTGATCAATGGGCGAGTCCCTAGGAACTATACGGGGTCACTGTCCACCAGAGGTTTAATGAATATGGAGAGCCTGAAGGGGAGATTAGAGATTCTCCTTATGAGGATAGAGGCCCTTGAACGAAGGTAGAACTAGGGAAACCCACTGATCGGGAACACTGAGAGTCTGTTTGCTAATTCTATAAGACTTGCCTTTTTCGAATAAATTCATAATGGTGCATGTTGAACAATTCAAAACCAATACTGACCCACATAAACTTGTAAGGAGGTGCTTGAATGCAATGTTATAGTATGATTATGATGACGCCCTTATATGTCGGATGTTTACGAAAACGTTGAGAAATCGGGGGTCCAGATGGTTTGGAGGGTTGTCCGCATGTTCCATTAGGAATTTTGAAGAGTTAGCACAAGCATTCACCATGCAGTTCAGGGAAACATCCAGTGAAGAAATCTATATAAGCCTTGTTGTCCCTAAACCAAAGGGGAGATGAAAAGTTGAAGGACTACCTGGCTAGATTTTTACAAGAGGTGTCATAAGTGCAAAATCCCAATGATGATGAAGTAGTGTCAGCACTTGTCAACAGTTTATAGCATAACCATTTTACCTTAAGCCTGAGGCAAAGGGGGCAGACCACGTACGCAAGTATGGTAGACAATGTTGGAGGATACGTCATGGTAGAGGAAGAACAACTAATCTATTGTAGAGAACTTATACACGAGGGTCGGCCCGAATGTAGCTAAAAACACAAGGATGGTAACCCAAGGAATAGCAGCAAAGGAGAGCAGAAAGGCAGTGGAAGAAAGGTAAAGATGATAAAAGGATGGCAACAAAGGTGGTAGGCAATTCAAGCGGCAATAGACTAATTACACTCTACTTGCCAGAGGGCAAGAAAAAATCTTGAATGTGATACAAGATAAGAATTTGTACAAGAAACCCCCGAAGCAGTCGAGTTTTCTAGAAGAAACACCACCAAATATTACAGGTTTCACCAGGAGAACGGTCATGAAACCTCCAAATGTTATCAGTTGAGGGACTACATCGAAAAGCTAATTAGAGAAAGACACCTCAAAGAGATGTTCCTTAGAAATTAGGATGACTGGTGTAAGAATACCACAGACAATGAGCGAGATAGAAGTCATAGGATCCCCAAGAAAGATTCAAATAATGGAGCAATCAATACCATCTTTGGTAGGCCATACATAGGGAATAGTATTCGAGAAAGGATGTCCGAAGTTAGAGAAGCTATAGATGGTTAGAGAAACCTGAAGGTGAATCTTTTAGGACCCGAGTAGAAGAAATCTAAACAAGGTTAGGACCCAATAAATTTTACCAAAGTAGATGCACATGCATAGGAAGTGAGGTCGAACAATGCGATCAATGTGTCGATTTGCGTAGGGTATAGGGAAGTAAGAAGGGCACTGATCAACAATGGAAGCTCAACGGATATTCTTAATGTGGAAGTGTTTGACCGACTTGGATTGTAAAGAAAAGACCTCCAACTGCTTAAAGCTGCACTTAGAGGCTTTAGAGGAGAAGAAGTAAGATCGTTAGGAATGGTGAAGTTGCCTATGGAGATCAGAAGCTTTTCCTATACCAAGATAGTATTACTAGATTTTGTGGTTGTGAATGTGGAGAACTGTCCATACAATTCCTTACTACATCGGCCTTTCCTAAACAAGATGAAGGCCGTGACCGATACCTATACACAAACAGTGAAGTTTCCTACGGAGGCAAGAGTGGGAGTCAAGAAAAGCTCACATGAGTGGGCGACGAAGGTAAATCTGGTTGTGTACAGGGAGGTTAGAGTAGAAACTATAACCTGGTTCGACCTGGACCTAAGGGAGACACCTCTTGAAGATAGGAAATGCCAGGAAGATGAACCAACCATAGAGGTTGTAGTTGATGACCACAGTCCCGAAAAGACTCTAAGGTTCGGGCACATCTGACAAAGCAAGTGCAGGATAAGATAGTCAACATACTGATGGAATATAAAAACGTGTTTGCATGGAAACAAGAGGACATGTCGAGAATCAATTCGAAGATAATTTTACACTGTTTAGTAGTTGACCCCAACCTCAAGCCGATTATTTAGAAAAAAAAAGACTGTTAAAAAAGAAGCAAGGTGATCAAAGAGGAGATAGAGAAACTGTTGGCAATAGGATCTATAAGGGTAGTAAAGTACCCTGACTGGGTGGCTAACGTGGTGCTGGTAAAAAAGAAGAATAGCCAGTGGAGGATGTGTGTGGATTTCACCGACCTCAACAAAGCATGCCCAAAGGATAGCTTTCCTCTACCTTGGATTTACTAGTTAGTGGATGCAACAACAGTTTATGAGTTGTTGAGCTTCATGGGTGCATACTTGGGGATATAACCAGAGCTAGATATTCGAACTTGAAGAAGACAAAACATCATTTACCACTGACCAAGGGCTATATTGCTATATAGTCATGCCTTTTGTTCTGAAAAATGTCTGGGCAGCCTACTAGAGACTGATAAATAAGATGTTCACTTGATAGATCGACAGAAACATGGATGTATATATGGGTGATATGCTGAAAAAAAGCATAACGTCAGAGGAACATTTGGGAGATCTCAGGGAAACATTCAGATTGCTACGAAGGTTTGGTATAAAGCTCAACCAAAAAAAAATGTGTCTTTGGAGTACCATCGGAGAGATTCCTTGGCTTCCATGTTCATCATAGGGGAATTGAAGTTAACCTAGAGAAATTAAAGGCATTGGAGTAAATGAGGTCTCCAAGAACATTAAAGGAAATCTAAAGGCTAACGGAGTTCTTTGCATCTCTGAATCGATTCATAAGCAATTCGACTGACCAGTGTCTTCCCCTTTTTAAGGCATTTACGAAGGGTAAAGGGGTGAAGTAGAACAATGAGCGCAAACAGGTCTTTAGAAAGATCAAGGAATATCTAGGAAAAGCATCGATTCTATCCAAACCCCTTAAATGAGAAGTGCTTTACTTGTACTTGTCAGTAACGTCTGCAACAACAGGTTCAACATTGGTCAGATTAGATGACGGGTACAAAAACTAGTATATTACATAAGCAAAGCTTTGTTACTAGCTAAGACAAGGTATTTACCATCCAAGCAGATGGCACTGGCCCTTGTCACTATAGCAAGAAAGCTAAGGCCATATTTTCAAGCCAACAGAATCGAGGTCTATATAGATTGTTCATTGAAGAAAATTCTGTCAAAACCTGAAGTGTCTAGGAGACTGACTAAATGGGCTATGGAGTTGAGCAAGTTTGAGATATCATATCTACCAAGGGTTGTAATAAAGGGACAAGTAGTGGCTGACATGATCGCAGAATTCACCGAACCAAACAGCGAGGTGATCAGGATGTTAAACGAGGATGATGAGCTCAACATGTACAGCAGCGGGGCTGGATAGTTATATCTACTCTAGAAGGTGATCAGGTAGAATGTGACTTACTGTTTGACTTCAAGGCCAATAACAACATGGTCAAATATGAGGCACTTTTGGTAGGGCTAAGAGTTTGTACGGATTTAGAGGTAGATGAGCTAGAAATATTAAGTGACTTGCATATGGTGGTAAACAAATTTTGGGATAAGCATCAAGCCTAGGACAACAACATGGCCACATATTTTAGGGTAGCCAAAATGCTGCTAGAAAGGTTCAATATGTATAGGATCACCTAGATCCCGAAGGAGAAGAATGAGAAGGTCGACGTTTTGTCAAAATTAGCGTCAACTACTATCGATGTACAATAAAAGACCATCCCAGTAGCTCATCTGAAAAGGTAAAGCATTGAGGACAAAGAAGAAACATTGGAAATAGGAGCGACTGAAGGAATGCAGGCCACCTGGATTACCTCGATCAGGGAATACATAAAGGATGGAACTGTAGGGAAAAATTGCACAACGGAAGTGTGAAAAATAAAAAATTAGGGTTTTGGTATAAATATATTTTTCCCTTTTTAATAACAAGAACCTTAACCCTAGATTAATGGATGTATATAATAAGTATCGTGCATTTTTCTCATGACGATTGATTTATCACCGAATTGAATTCCAATCCAATCACGAACATGAATATCCTTGTAGTGTGGGCTCCCTCTCTTTTAATTATATACATGAGGATGGAAACAAACAAAATCTCTTTCTTTGTTAGTCACAATAATCTTCCATCAAGAAAATAAAGAATGTTAGGTCACTTGTGAATTATCAATCAATTTGATTAAAACTCGCGTGAACCTTGATTCGATGTTGTACACAAAACCTTTTAATGTAAAGGCTACTAGTGTACTATCAAAAACTAAATGTTATTTCTTTCTTTTCTTCTTTGCCGATTCTCACACTATTTCTTAGAGTTTATAGAATTTTGTCTAGTAAAAAAACATTTTTTTCTCCCTCAAAATTCTATGGTGACTGAATTCACTCCAAGTACAAAATCTCTATATTTGGCCGAAATTTCTCTTGTATATACAACCGGGGCTGGACGAATTCTTCTTCTATATATATAGGGCTGGCCAAAATTCCTTCTTGGAATATATTAGGATTTCAAAACCTTTCCTAAGAAGGATTTACTTGGTTGTTAAGAATCATTTCCTTAGGTGGATTTACTTGGTGGTTAAGAATCCATTTTTTTATAGAAAAATTCTACCCTTAGGTAGATTTACTTGGTGACCAGGAATCCTTTTCCAAAAAGAATTCTTTCTTACACCAAGACTCCTAATCCAACTCAATAGTGTATTTGTAACCATAATAAAGATGTCCTAATTCGACAAGATAAATAATTCCTAATATTTATCTACTGATCAAATATAATCTTTAATATTAAGCTTTCGAACCCCTTTCTTTATATTCAACCTTGAGATTTGAAAATGCTCAATGAACCCTTCAAGGTTCATACTCTTTACATTTCCATGTGTAGAGTGAGATGAGGAACTCTCATCACTATAGTCATCATTAGTGTCTTTTGTTGTCACATTTACAACACTTCTAAAAGTAGCTTCATCAATCACACTTTTAGCTACTTTATCTTCAATTTCTCCTACAAAGTCACAAATTAAGGTCTTGTTGCTTTTTTCAATATCTTCTACATAGAGTCTCCAAAAGCCGTGTAGTTAAGAATAACCTCTTCATCACTTGAGGAATCTTCTTCACTTCATGTCTCACTTGATGAGGCAACCATCACCTTTCCTTCCTTCTTCCTATTTGAATTAGCACACTAGGTGGCTATATGACCGAACCCACTACACTCATAGCATTGAGTGCCTTTTCATGTAATCTTCTCTTGCCTTGACTCAATCTTCTTCTTTGAGTCATTCATGTGAAATTTCATAAACTTCTTGACTTATAGGCTAGAAGCCTTCTAATCACTTCACTCTGCTTCATAGTCTTTTAGTTGTTATTCTCTTCCAATGCCGTCACCTTCGACTCAAATCTCTTGGAGAGTGACTTCATGATCTTTTGCTTGATCCTTCTATCCGAATATAGGTCACCTAGTTGATGGTTTTGATTTACGTTGTCCATCAACTTCACTTGGAAGTCATTAAAGCACTCTTCCTCTTCCATGCGAATTGTATCAAATTACATTTGAAAGACTTGAAGCTTAGAGTCCTTGACCAATTCGGTTCCTTCTTGAGCCTTTTGTAGAATCTCCCAAGCCTCCTTTGGATACCTAGTATTTTGAACCAGCTTGTATTGATTGGTATCCATGGCACACAAGATTGCATGCATAGCCTTGTCATTCCACTTAGAAGCTTCAAATTCTTGTGTGCTCCATTGAGATATAGTCTTGAGAACTTCATCTCCATCATCATTTGTCATCTTCGGAAGAGTGTACCCATCTTCAACTACCATCCATGCACGGTCATCTATTTGGAAAATATAAGACTCCATCTTGCTTTTCAATAAGGCATAATTATCACCTTTAAGCAAAGGTGGTCTGATACTTGATGCTCCCTTTTTGCCTATCCCAAGCTCACTTATAGTGTTTGGGTTAAATGAATGAGATGCAAATGTAATGCACCACATAATATGCAAACAACAAAAATGCACAAGCAAGACACACACAGAGCACGGATCACCTAAGTATATCTAGGCACCAGCTTTGATACCAATTGAAAGTTCCCTAGAAAGTGTGTCTATAACCTAGAGGGGGTGAATAGGTTTTAATTGAATCAATTACAGATTTTTCGATTAATCAATATGAACACAAATCACCCCGAATAAACAAGCATTCAATAAAACCAATTATGTTTAAAACATTAACAACACATAATATTTACGTGGAAACCCTCCAAATGGGAAAAACCACGGGCTGATATGTGCGCCACACTCGATCCTCAAATCCACTATTTAATGAAAGTTTACAACCTAGGTTGACCTCCCGTCACACCCTCTAGTTACAAACCCTTTCACTCTACCCAATGGGCCTTAATAGTGATTCTTGATCAACATGCTTATACCCTAACCACTTAGTCACAAGACTTAACCTCAATGAAAAATCAAACACAATCTACGTGAATATGATAAAATATTCAAACATTCAAGTAATGCTATGCAACACTAAATGCTTATATAGGAATTTAAGAATTTCACTAAGTACAATTCCTAGATATCAATGTCTAAATGAATGTTCATCAAGACTTAACTAAATATAGTTTTGCAACATCATATCATAGTTATCAAACAAATCCATTTCAACATAAGTTGTCATTAAGCATGGCAAGGACTATAATGCAATCACAAAGTGCAGTCAATTAGTTCTAAACAATATCTAAATGCAAAGCATAGAGATTTAGCTAGAAGGGCAAAATGGTCACAAATCCTAGCTATCACAAAATATAAATCTAAACCAACAATCAACAAACCAAGCATGTTATAAATTCAATTAAACTCAATGACATGCATTTAATCAACAATAATTGCTAAACCTAGGCACAAATGTCATAAGAATGGAACAAGAAATTCTAGGGCATGTAGAGATTACCTAGTCAATGATAAACAAGAAAATCCATGCTTGGAAGATGCTAGAAGATGCTAGAAGATGCTAGATGCTCATGGATTGGAGTTTGGTTGAGTCAAAATGAGTTCTTGGGAGCTCTATCTCTCTTGGTGTCAATTTCTCTCCCAAAGAATGGCTTGAACAATAAAAATGGCTTCTTGGACTCCCAAAGCCAAAGAGAGGAGAAGAGAACATATTCATAGTGTGCCCTACATGAAACGGCATCGTTTTGGACAAAGGACAACTAAATCCCGTCATGACCGTTGTGCGTAGGGGGTGGGAAAAAAAAAACCCGTCAATTGGTTTTTTACCGGTTTTGATTGAGTGATCGGTTCGATTCGGTTCTAATTTTAAAAAAACTGGTTGGATCTGCTTTTTTTCGGTTTAGTTCCAAAAATTAGATAACCAAACCGGTACCCGACTATAAATTAAAAAAAACACTAACTCTAACTTCCACTCTTCACTCTTCACTCTTCAATTATTAGGTATATTTTATTGGATTTTATTTTATGGCTGGACATTACCGCAGCCTAGGTCGCTGGCTAGGCATGTGCACCAAGAGCGGTCTAGACCACGGTACACGCTTGGGAACCTTCGTTTGGGAGACCGCTGCGTATGCAACGTGCACAGGCTGTGGTAGATGCAGCGTGCAACGCCTAGAGAACACCGCTGTGCATACGGCGGTAGAGGTAATGCACTGGGAGCGGTCTCAACTGCGGTCAAGAGGAAAATCCTCTTCTAAGGGCAAACTAAATGCATCAAACACCCAAGCAAGAGTTATGGCAAAAAGGACACACAAATTGACATATAAGCAAGCATGCAAGATGATCAAAACATGCATGAGAGTGTGTGTGTGCACTAAAAGCTCTTCAAACAAGGTTAAGCAAGTGATTTATCTTTTGAAGCTTGAGCTAGGTCTTGACCAATGATGGCCTAAACTACCCTTACACATTAATCCCCAAATGTGGTTGTCAACAAAATGAGTCAATCAAAAACTAAGGAACTTACACACTTGATGTATTCTACCTGACCAATTTCTAGGTCCATCTAGAATTGTTTTTGGATTTCAGAATTCAAAAGTGTTAGAGAGGTGCAGCCATGTGTGATCAAGACACACAGGAACTCTTCAAAATACCTAGATTGGGAATTCAAGGTTTTAGGATTCCTTGGGCGGCCCTAGTGGGGTGCGATTAGCATTCCATTAATGCATTAAGAATATAATTTGTACATTTCAATTCAATGGGCTGTTTAAATTATATTAATGTATTAATTTAAGGCATGTGGAGTTGTTTCTTTTTAGTAAGAATGGGTCTAGTTCACATGTGGATTTTTTTTATTAAAGTCTAATGGATTTAATAAAATGGAAAAAACAATATTTGGCCCATGTATATGGCTTGGGCAGCAAGGCTTAATTAAATGGCATAATATACTGTTTTTATTTTATTATTTAATTAAATGGAAATTAATTAATTAATTAATTATTTATTTAATCAAAAGTCAAAATCTTTTTCCTAGTAGGAGAATGTCTCCTAGTGTCATATTATTGTTTGTAGTATGAAAAGTATCAAATACACTATTTGATAAGTAGATAAATAAAAGGAATTTAATTATCTAGTCGAATTAGAAAGTATTTGATATCTATCAAAACTCTAATTGATAATTGGTCAAATTATAAAGTTTTTGATTAAGTCACGATTTAATTGTAATTCAATAATTAGTTACTGAATAAATACACCAATGAGTTGGACTAGGAGTCTTGGTATGGAAAAGAATTCTTCTTTGAGTAAGGATTCTTGGCCGCCAAGTAAATTCTCATAGAGAGAGGATTCTTGCCCACCAAGTAAATCCTCCTTATGAGAGGATTTGGCCCCCTATATATATGGCCTTGAAGATTTCGGCCAAGGCTAATAGCAATCGTAGAGAGATTTTGGCCAATGCTTGGTGGAGACTTGTGAGAAGTTTTTTTTATGTGCTTATTATAGTTAAAATAAACTTCATCCAACCCATTGTGTGTAGAATTCTGCCAAGCATAGAGAGAAGAAGGAACATTTTTTGTTTTAGATAGTTCACTAGTATCCTTTACATAAAAGGGTTTTGTGTGCAAATATCGAATCTGGTTCACGCGAGTTTCAATCAAATAGACTGATAATTCACAAGTGACCAAATGTTCCTGGTTTTTCTCTAGGAGGACTATTTTGACTAATACAAGAAAAGATTTTGTTTGTTTCCATCCTCAGGTATACAATTCAAAGAAAGGGATCCCACACTCCTAGGTGATTCACATTCGTGATTGGATTGGAAAATCTTGCATATTCAAATCGACACAACTTCAATCGTCATTAGAAAAAGGTACGATACTTTATTATATGTTAATTAATCAAGGGTTATGGTTCATTCTTTTAAAGGAAATTTTTTTAAAATATATTCAACCTATTTTTCGCTTCCGCCATGCGATTTTATCCTACAGTTGCATGTAGCTCCTCTTCCAGCTGGTGCATCAGACGAGAAGTTGAAGAAAGCCCTCAATATAAAGAATACCATAAGTACAAAGAGAGCTCAAATAAATGTACGAATCTAGGTTAGCCACCAAGGAAGTCAAGTAGACTTCAAGCAAATTGATTTGAACAAATTTAGTTTTTTTTTATCTGATCGGGATTTATTTTGTTATGAACTGATATTGCGTGATATTTAAAGGTTTAAAAAATATTTAGTGATTCTACTTTTGTTTATGTCATAATGAACATCAACATTTTTTGATGTTCATTATGACATCAACCTTGTTTGTATATATATATATATATATATATATATATATATATATATATATATATACACTTACATACATACGACAAATACTGATCACATTCTTAGACTTTGCAGCACAGTATGACTTTGCCTGTCTATTGTTTTGTAATTTAGATCACCCAAATTTTGATATGATTACTATCAATAACTGAGAAACACAATATCGTTTAATCTATCAGCAGTATAAGCCTTGAATATTTTTTATTTGTCTTTTCAAAGAAGTGGTGCGTTATTGGAAAGACGGTTATCACTTAATTTATTTTATTAATCTTTTAAATTTGATATATCATGACCATGCTTTAAGCAATTTTCTATTTATATGGGTAACAATTGATAAACCCTTGTTTGCATAGAATTTAAAAAAAAATACAAAAACCTTTACCTAGGAATACTTAATCGAACACTAATATAAGCCTTCAGGTTTATGGTGATTTTGGTAACAGGTTTTACACTTTACTTTTGTTCAGTTAAGCAAGTGTAGCTTGTATTAGTACCTATGAATTCTTTTAAAAGACTTCCACGCCCAATTTTTCTCTAAATGTCTTTCTTCTTTTCACTGTTATTCTTAAGTGGTTCTGCATTATATGTTTTTGTTGCCAAGTTTATGGTGATTTTGGTAATGGATTTTACACTCTAAGTTTGTTCAATGATTTTGCAGTGCAAAGGTTTGTAGTGATAAATTTTGTTTTTGTAATGGTTTCTCACTCTATTTGATGAAGTTGCAATTAACCCAAAAATCGATCTAGTGTTTCTTTTCCTTGATGTACTTACCTCTATGTTGTTGTCATTTGTTCTTTAACCGTTATTATTAACCTGATGGCATGCCGTGTTTGGTTATAGGCTTTGTACTCTATTTGTATCTTGATAGGTTTGTAGTGATAATTGATGTTTAAGCATAATGGTGTTGGATTTTGTTTGTTGATGTTGCAATTAACCTGAACTCATTCAATTGAACTTTTCCTCTCCTGTTCTTAACTGTTTATTGATATATCTTATTATTTAACTATTACCTATTAACCAGATGAATATCATTATAGCTTATATTAGCCTTTTATAGAGATTTCATATGAAATATATTGAAAAAGCATGGAAAAAAGAAAGAATCAAGGGAGCACAGAACAATAGGATGGCAGGCTGCCTGAAGTGGAAGTTATAGAAGGGATGCGACCGATAAAATATGGAATCAAGGCTTGGAAACCACATGAAACTCGGGATGTTATGAAGAATCATCTTGATTTTAATAAGAACGAATAGATTTTGGTCAATGTACACAAGTGTATTCTTTATTTTCGGTTCTTACATGTCATGATTAATATAAGCCTAATACTGTAAGAATAAGTGTTCAAACAATTTTCTATTCACTTTTGAAATCACGATTTTTTAAATGCAGCCTATTCATGAGATAATAAAGGGGATGCGGAAACCAGTCTTATTGTAAACCATGGTATGATGAATTGCCTGATACCGTGAAGGTGAAGGTGAAGGTGAAGGTGAAGGTGAAGGTGAAGGTTTCAGACACTGGTTTCTGTGAATTTGTCAAAGTTTTGGGGGATGAATTCTATAGTAGAAAGAGAACAGTATTGAGTGAGTTGGTAGATCATTGGTGGGATACAGCCCACATATTTCACTTCGATGAATTTAGGGAGTTGACGATGACCCCATCGGATTTTGGCTCAATTACAAGCTTATCGATTTCTGAAAAGCCACTGAAGTACGACATGGATGCTAATAAGAAGAGAGATGAGTCGATCGTGTAGTTTGGAGAGCCTATAGTCGATATCGCCAAGAAAAGGGTTACTTTTCAAGAACTTTATAGAGCTTATAAAGGATTCGAGGGGAACAAAATACAGGCCTAAACTGTTGAAAAATTAACAAGGGTATTCATACTTGCATTGCTTAGCAGCACTTTATTATGAGATAAAGCTGGGGTAGCATATCTGTATTACATGCCAAACTTAAAAATCTTGTCCTCAATTGCTTTGTACAATTGGAGTGTGGCTAGCCTTTCTTGTTTGTACAAAAACATGGATGTTATGGTTCGAGGGAATTAGAGCACTGATGGTTATTGGGGGGCCTAGGAGGTGATGATTAGTTATTATAATTTAAGATTAATAGGTATTAAGCAGTGTTTGTTTATGGTATTTTAACGGTAAACATATTGTTTTATGGTGGCTATTACACAAGTGTGGGCTTGTGAGTACATAAAACCTACTGTAAAATGTGTGAACCACTTGGGAAATGGAAGGATTTATCCTGTAGCAATGATATAGGGTATATTCAGTAAGAAAGTTTATTAAATTTAGCTTAGGAGTACATTAAGGAAGCTAAGAAGGAAGGATGTAAGAAATGCTTTAAACACTAACGAGATTCTCCCTACCTTTTAGTTTAATATTTATTAAAGAGCTCCTAGTTTGCTGCCATATATATCTCCATAATTTTGATTCTCTTCAGGTAAACATGCACCTACAGGGAAAGTTCGAGGACCTACTGTTGACTTATGTACAACAATCTTCTCAGTCCACAAATAGTAGGATTATTTTAGATGGGCCATACAAGTACGCATGGTACCTAGGAGAACTTGTGACTGTTTAGAGCTTGGGATTAAGTTCACCACATGTTCCCAAAGTCCCACCAACATCCATGCTTTGGGACTATCCGATTAAAAAGGACGACGCCAAGTTAGGATTGAGAGGCTTTGATGCAAACAATTTCTTGGAGACTGGTGGTGGCCCAAAAAGGTACAACGAGTTTGTAAGGTGACACATAAAATTCACAAGTTACCCTGCTAAGAAGGTGAGTTTATTTGAATTTATTGAATAATCCTTTTTTGACTGGAAGTACCATAGGATAAATACTAGTAATGGACTTGGTTTTTACAAACATTGAAACTGTTCTTATTTTGTAGTATTTAAATACGAGTAGGACGAACTTCACCTTAATTTTATCGGCCTTGTCTAGTTTCCACCTTGGAAACTCCCCCTCATGATATGTAAGGAGCACATATTCACATGCCAACTATCGTAGATGCCTAAAGACAGTCCCTAAATACCGGTGCCTAAACACAAAAAATTTATGAGTTGTTTAGTTGCTCTTTTTCTTATGAAATTTTATATGGACATTTGTATTAGGTAGTTTAGTACATAACATAGCTTATTTTCTCAAAGGTTCCCATTGCCCAAGTTAAAGAGCTCTTTTCTATGATTTCTGAGATGACCCAAGTTATCATTTAGGACCAGGTTGATATGCTCCAAACATCTATTGCTCTAGTAGGGTGATTTGTATTTGTATGTTACTTATAATTACAAATTTTGTTTACAACATTAATTGATCTTGTTTGCCTGTGTTAGGTTTTAGATTATGTTGGCATTAATTCCATATCAAAATGATATTTACTTGTAATGATTTAGTTGCTTAGGTTCATGATGATTCAAGTTTCAAAGAAGACATAACAACTAGTCAAAGCAAGTTCAAAGTCTTCAAAGAGAAGGGATGATATATGGTTTTACAAAAGTATATTAAGACCTTATCTTTCTCTTAAAAGGCTTAGGCACACACACAAATCATACATATGTGTCGTTGCATCGTTGTGCACCATTTATAACAAATTCACACACTAGAAGATGAATGCTCATGCATTGGTATGAAAATAACATGTTTTGGAAAATGCATGATTGGAGACTATCTCTATGTAGTTTGCATTCTAGTGTGAATTATGTTTGTTTGTGTATATGTTTGCATAACATAGATATTGAACTTGATTTTAGTCTTAAATCATTCTTGATTGAGTTCCGGTCATTTCGGTTACTTATACTATTGATTTCAAGTTCTAAGTCAAAAGATACTATAGTTTCAACTCATGTTACGTACATTGTCATCGTCTTCGTATATCGAGTCAAATTATTATTTTATGGGTTCAGTATCTTAAATGGCCATGTCTGTGAGAGAGTTACAGTTTGTAATAAACAATCGGATTCAAATTCCAAGTTCGTAGGCCGGAGAACGGTCGAAGAACGCAAAGGGAGGTCGAGGGAAAAAGAAGACAGCACAAAGCTCTTCTTTCCCGAGATGGTGCTTGGCCATCTTGGGCCACAAAGCTTGTTGCCCCAAGATGCTCACGTGCCATCTCAGGCAGCAAGAATGCTTGGCTGCTCTTGTCCCTGTTGGTCAATTCACATTTATTCTTTTCCCTCTCCTTTATATATCCCTTCCCTTTCACATTTCATTCCAAGAAAAGATTCAAAATTTGAGTGCAGATTTTTCTCCCAAATTTTCTCACCTTCCAAACACCATAACTTCTTCATTTGAACTTCGATCTGAGTGATTCAAAGTTGAGAGTGTTTTTCTATTCATCATCCATCTTTTCTCTGAAGGTTTGAGTTAGTTTTATTGTTTTTTTTGGAGTCTAACCTCACAAAAACGGGAGTGCACCAAATCAACTAAGATATTGATTTTCTCTCAATGTTTTCTTTTAAAACTTGGTCAATTGCCTTGGGTTTTCTTCTTCAATATATATATATGTGTGTGTGTGTGTGTGTGTGTGTGTGTGTGTGTGTGTGTGTGTGTGTCTTGTGATTGTTTTGATTTGAGTTTTGAACTCATTTAAAGCTAATTTGAGTTTCAATTGAAATCTCACATGTTGAGTTAGGTTTTGATTTTGCCTATGTTTTCACATGTTTGGGATTTTATTGTGCTAGCTTTGATTCTAGGACTATTTGATGATCTTTGATTGATTGACTTTATAAAAAATAGTTCCTTACATGCATTAGGCTCTCTTTGGTTGAATTATCCTAATAATACATGTGTTTGTGTTCTTAGGAGCTATTCATGTGCTTTGTTGAATCTATGAATAGAAAATATGCTCTAGAACTCTTGCTTTAATCTAAATGACTTTGTCACATGATTTTAACATGTTTTTAGTATAAGAGATTTAAACTTGATTATGTATTAGTTGAACATATCTTGTGACTCAAGTTTTAGATTATGCATGTATCTAGGTTGTAATTAATGTTGAACTTATCTTACATGATCTAGATGAATTAAACATGCAAGATTAACTAGACAACAATTTTTTATGTGCATTCATTCTTATGGCTAGTATTTTCCATAGGATGTGTTGATCATAGCATTCTATGTTGCGTGCTTGTTTGCATTTTGCGTTCATAATCACCTAGATGCCTTATGAGAAGGAAGTCTTGACAACAGGTGTGAGACCTATGTTGTTAAGCATGAAAGTCTTGGGAAGAGGTGGGAGACCTCGGAATGTCAATAAATGAAGTCTTGCTTAGGGTCGTGAGGATCTAAAAGGGTGAGCAAGGAAGTCTTGTCTAGAGTCGTGAGGATCCGGAAGGGTGAGCAAGGAAGTCGTGACAAGAGGTGTGAGGCCTCGAAATGTTGAGCAAGAGGGCGACATATTCGTGAGCAAGATAGGAGGGTAGTTTATAGGTGAAGGGGTCACTTGAGAGATTGTACTTTTCTTATCTACTAGTGGATTTTGTTTACAGGTGGTTGCTAACCCGTGGATATTTCCTCTTCAGAGGTTTACCACGTTATATCATGTGTCAACTTTTCTCTATCCCTATCACTATTATATTGGTATTTGTTATTTGAATACTATGGATAGAACTTTATATGTAAGTTGACTTCCTTACTATAATATCCATTGTGTATATGTTATGGTTGCTTGTTTGTATTAGACTTTATATGTTTTATATATTGATTAAGTATCTTTAATTCATATATATAATGTGATACAAGTAATCTAGAGGGACAAACTTTTGTTTGTTTCTAAGAGAGTCAAAAAAGGTGTCTAACCTATTCACCCCCAACCCCTCCCCCCCCCCCCCCCCCCCCCCCTCTCTCCAGGTTAGCCTTTAGTATTTAACCGTGTTTGTATTTTCAATTGGTATTAAAGCAGGTCACTAGATTGTACTTAATGAGTATCTAGGTGATACATATACGATATTTACAAAACTTTTAAAGTCATGGGTTTACAAGATGATGTAATGGCAGAAGGAGCCTCAAATATTAGGCCACCTTTACTTCGAGGAACTAACTATGGGTATTGGAAGTTGAGGATGAAGGCCTACATCCGCTCTATTGATGAGAGGGTATGGATGGTCGTGGAAGAAGGTTATAGTCCTCCTACCAATGTTTAAGAGGATGGAACCATGATACTCAAGTCAATGAGTAAATGGACAACAAATGAGTTTGAGGTAGCTAAATGGCACCACCGTGCTATGAATGCCATATTTGGAGGAGTTGATGGGCATCAATTCTCCTACATTCAAAACATTGAATCTGTAAAGGAGGCTTTGGATACTCTCCAAGTTACTAATGAAGGAACCTTAGCAGTGATGAAACCAAGGATTCAAGTGTTAGCATCACAATTTGAAGGTTTAAGTATGGGTGAAGAAGAAAAGTTTGAAGACTTCCAATTATGGCTTCTTAACATTGCTAACCAATGTCAAGCACTTGGAGTACCTATCTCAAAAGAGCGTTTAAATTGGAAAATCCTTAGGTCTCTTCGTACGACATTTAAATCAAAGGTAACGGCCTTTGAAGAAAGTAAGGATGTCGATAGCATGAACAACGATGAGTTGCTTGGGTCTCTCCAAACTTATGAGATGTGCTTGAAGCCAAATATTAAGAGTAAGGGAATCACTCTCAATGCTATTGAGAAGAAGAGTGATGACAAAAATGAAGGGATGGCTCTTTTGGTTAGAAAGTTCAAGAAGTTTCTAAAGAAGAATGCCAAACTTAGAGGAAAGTTTTCTAAGGAAAAAGGAGTTAAGAAACCATCATCTCCAAGGAATGAGAATAATAATCAAGCTATGAACAAGAAAGGTGTTCAATGCTATAATTGTCACGGTTTTGGTCACTTTGCTAGTGAGTGCACCAAGAAGCCATTTAAAAAAGATAAGAAAGGCAAAGTGTTGGCGGCTACATAGAGTGATGATGACTCTAGTGACGATGAGAGCTCTAGTAGTGAGTCTTCAATTGATGAAGAGTTGGTAAGCAACTTTGTAGCTCTAACGGCTTCTCATTTTCCAGTAGATGTTGATGGTACAATATCGTTGAACAAGAACTTTAATGTAAATCATCTTGGAAGCTCTAGTTCCATTCCTACTAATCTTGAGTTTTTGGCCAAGATAGAAAAGCTTGAAGTAGCTAGAGATAATGCTTTAAGAGAGGTAGTTGAGAATGATGATTTGATCGAGAAACAACTAGATGAGTTTGTGATTGTTACTCTATACTTCTTGATGAGAAAGGTGATATTATGAAGAAGTTTAGAAAACTAGAAAAGATAACCCATGAAAAGGATAATGTGATATCTTCTTAGAGGAAGAGAGAATAAGAATTAATGGAAAAGATAGACACGGCTAAGGAGGCCATCAAGGACATAGTGAATGATTCGGTAAGTGTGTCTAGTGTTAGGAATCTTTTTAACTCTCATACTGGTGAAGACGACTTGGTAATTGAAGAGGATCCCTTTGAAACACCACTTTCTACTCTCTTGGATGCAGTTGTGATTGACAAGAAACCACACAAGAAGAAAAGATAAAAAGCCAAGAAGAAGTTGGCAAACAAGGTATCTTTACAAACTCCTAGTGAAGCTAGTTCAACTCCAAAAGGTACAATCTCATCATTTATTCCAATTTACCATTATTGCAACACAGTAGGTCACATTAAGCCTAGGTGTTATAAATTTATTAAAAAATGCAAATTAGGAAATGAATCTAGAGATAAGGAGATTAAACTTCAACTTGAACATGCTAAGGCTTTGAAAGTTGAAAAACATGATAATATTGCTAAGCATGAAAAGAAATTATGGAGTAGAAAGAAAGCTAATCTTGTTCAACTTGACAAAGCTTGTGTTGAAAATGTTAAGGAAGAGTGCATTAATGATATTCTTGTCAATCAAGTCATTGAAGAACTTTACTCTAGATTTAACATTGTTGTTAAGGATTATATTGGAAATGATTGTGTAGGTACACCCAAGAACAAGTGGTTCGAGGGTGAGTGCTCTTATCATTAATGTAAGAAGCACATGTGAGGTAGCTTTGAGGCAATATATCAATTGTGTTGAGAATTCTGGCTTGCTAGCTTTGAATACTCCATGTATTCATATGAACTTGGTTATCTGACATCATGTTTGTTATGATGGTCGAAATTTATTGGTAAACTTTAGAGAAATTCTTTTGGCATATATATATGTGTGTGTGTGTGTGAGAGTGTGTGTGTGTGTGTGTGTGTGTGTTGGTTGAGTTGAGATATTATGCTTTTTATACTCTTGTTGTGAAACATCGTCAACTTGGTACCATGAGGAGATTCATGGCAAGAGTGCTCATAAAAAGGGCGGAAGTATGATAATTGGTGAATATAATGTGCAAAAGGTATCTCTAGACTCTAATGCATGTTCTCTTAGATATTCATCTTGACTTAATTTTTGATATACATCTCATAGCATGTCATATTAAAGAATTTTGAATAGCATACATATGATTATCATTGACATTTGCTATTTTAGGATCTAATAGTGATATTGTTCACATTGATCTTAACTTTGATGATTGTTTGTGTATAGTATATTGAGTGGCATTTTTTTTGAAAATATGAGCTTCATATTCATTGAAAGCTACTCATTAGAGCAGTAATTATCTTGAATAAATCTCTACTTATAGCTTTTAGATCATGTGCTTATGATCAATAAAATCTTGGTTTTCTAAAATTACACTTTACTTCTCTTATATGTTTTGCTAGTAGGTTGAGTTTACTAATATGTAAACTTTGGATACACCTTGAAGTTTTTATGCTTAAGTACATTTAAAATGACCTATGGCTAGTATCCATTTTGCTTCAGCAAATACATAGTACTCAACGAGGACCTTCATGAAAAGGGCTACACACATTGGTTGTGAAAGCTACCCAATGTTGGAAAGAGCTACACCATTGTGATGAGTAAAAGCCGCCATGAAGTGAATTTTTTTTATGTTTAATAAAAATCAAAGAAGTGTTGAAATGGAATCATGAAAAGAAAATTCTTTGATTCAAAGCTTAAAAAGAAAAGGAGGAAGGCTTAAAAAAAAGTATAGTTGAAAAATCAAGTGAGCTCGGGTTGAAAAACAGAAATGGGATGACGAGCCACATGCACACACACGCTCATATGTTGAAATCTATTCTCTTAAAAGCAAATATTCCGGATGATAATCGGTTTGACTTTTTATGGAAAAAGCTTAAGATGAATAGATGTTCGAAATTGTTTGCATGTTCATTATCAAACTACTTCTTGATATATATTTAAAGCATATTTCTCACACACACACTTTGTTTATGAGTATTATGATATTTTAGCAATTTTTGAAGAATTATGAGAGAATTTGAAAATCTTTGTGTATATCTCTTAGCATATGAAGCTTATTTTGTTAAGATTTCTTCAAATGGCTTGAATGTTTGATTCTGTGAATATCTTTGTGAACTTAATGCTATCATTGATTTTAGTTATGGCATTTATCAAAGGGGAGCATTGTATGCTAGACATTGTTCTCTTTTATGATATGTTCACATGCTTAATTATGTTACATGTTGGCATATTTTGACTTAATGATACTTGTAAGATATTACTCTTTATCTTTGTCTTGCATGATGATTCATTCTTAAGTCATATGTCTTTGTTTATGTCTTTGTTTTTGTATTTTTGTGACTAATGAGTTTGTTTTGTTTTCACTCGCTTTGGTTGTATGTGTATAGCATCTTATAACACAAGAAAAATGGGAAGAACTAAGTTTACCGGAAGTGGAAATCAATTGAATCCCGTTAGGAAAACCAAGTCTACCTCAAAATGATCAAAAGCTTCAAGGACAAAAGATTTAGGGATCTTAGGAACAAAAAAGATATTTCAAGAGAGAGGCGTTGACTTTGGTAAGTGTAATGATCTTTATGTTCTTAAGTGCTTAAAGGATAGAAAATGGGAATCTTGGGTGAGCATGTTAGGAGTTGTAAATGATACTCTTGTTAGAGAGTTTTATCATGAATATAAGGAAAGGGCCATCTTGTTAGATGCTTTGATGGAAATTAGGGGTATTGTGTTTAGAGTTAGCCCGGAGAACATTAACATGTTTCTTGGGTTATCTAATGATGTAGATTCTAATTTTTTAGATGTGGATATTTTTGAGAATCAAAATATTATGGGTAGAACTCTTTGTGACAATGCTTCCTTTGAGTGGAAAAATAGGGCATACATTAGTCAACATGAGTTAACTAAGGCTAGTGCATTTTGGCATCCATTCATTTGCGCTAACATTATTGGACCTTCGAATTCAACCGAGTTGAATAAGGACAAGATCAAAATAGTGTATGCCTAGGTAACTAGTCAACCGATAAACCATGGAGATCTTCTTATGTATTGCATTGATAGTGTGGCTTTCTCTACTAGAGGTGATAAAAAGCTTGCATTATCGAGGTTTATTACTTCAGTGTGTTTAGCTCGTGGGCTTAAGACTAGAGAAGATGATGTGTTAGTTCAACCCTTGGAAAAATATTGTGAAAAATATGTGTAGGGAAAAAAACAGTTCAAAACGCAATGGAAGCGTGCGAAATAAGAAAATTAGGGTTTGCATATAAATAAAAATTTTCCCTTTTAATAACAAGAACCTTAACCCAGATTAATTTTCCCTTTTTTTTCGTGACGATTGAACTAGCGTCGAATTGAATCCGCAAGATCTTTCAATCCAATCACGAACGTGAATCACCTAGGAGTGTGGGCTCCCTTTCTTTAAATTGTATACCTAAGGATGGAAACAAACAAAATCTTCTTCTTTGTTAGTCACAATAATCCTCCAAGAGAAAAAACCAAGAACGTCTGGTCACTTGTGAATAAACAATCAATTTGATTGAAACTCGCGTGAAACTTGATTCGATGTTGTACACAAAACCCTTTTGATGCAAAGGATACTAGTGTACTATCGAAAGCAAAAACGATCCCTCTTTTCTCTATGCTTTGCCAAATTCTTCACACGATGAGTTGGACGAAGTTTTTTTTTTATAACAATAAAAAACAAACAAAAACAACTTCTTACACCAAAAAATCATGCTTGGTCAAAATTTTCAAGTATATATATATATATATAGGAGACCAAATCCTCTCCTAAGAAGGATTTACTTGGTGGTTAAAAATCCTATCCTTAGGTGGATTTACCTGGTGGTTAAGAATACTTTTCCAAAAGGAATTCTTTCCTACACTAAGACTCCTAATCCAACTCAATAGTGTATTTGTAACCATATTAAAGACTTCCTAATTTGATTAGATAAATAATTCATTTTATTTATCTACTTATCAAATATAGTCTTTAATATTAATTATAATACCAACAATAGTATAATATTAGGAGACCATCTCCTAATAGAAAAATATTTTGACTTTTATATAAATAATTAATTAACCAACAAATTAATTAATTTCCATTTAATTAACTAATAAAATAAAAATAATATAAATAGGCTATTCTAAACAGCCTTGCCACCCAATACATATATATGGGCCATATATTATTTTTCTTATTTAATTAAATCCATTGGACCTTAATAAAATGTCCACATGTGAACTAGACATATTATTATAAAAAGAAACAAGTTCACATGCCTTAATACAATTCTAAATGGACCTCTAAATTGGTCCGGTAGAATATATCAAGTGATCAATGCAAGTTCGTGTGGATTGGGGATCTTGGCGGAATATCTAAATTTAAGCTCCAATAGACACGACTCAATCACAATCAACAAATGATTCACTTAAGTCCGATCTATTTAATTTTAGTTCATTCCACTAAAGAACTAAAATTGAACTCTTAAATAAAGATAGAATAAGTTGATGTTACTCAATCTTACCCTAGACAACCTTATTGGAGAAAGTGTATCCTTGTGAAAAATATCAGTAATCGTCAGGAGCTCATAGACTAGCTCTCCAAGTTACCATATTTACTCATATGACCACATTTTGAACTTGGATATTTTGACTTGTCCAGAAGCCATGTTACAATAGACACTAGTGTAAACTTAACGTTAAGATTTAATATTCAATACCTTAAAACATCCGTATGATGATATTATACTCTCATCTAATAAATGGAGCCACGATGTCCATATCTATAAATGAAATCCTTTATCGATTAACAAATGAATACTACCAAACTATCAAGGATAAACTATGCTATATAATCGTACTCATTGATAGCTCAAATGATAACACTTGCAACCATAAGTCCATCATTTATCTCATAATTGAGATAGACTCTCCGATTGTCTTCAAATGAAAACTTTTATCCACTAACGGTTCTAGATAAAGTATTTCATTGTGATTCAATTCAATGCACCCAGTGCACTAGATTATTTTGCCCAAAGACACCACACTTTGATGATTTTAGACTTATCATAACACATTTGATCCCACTTAAATGCTAGCAAAAGAATCTACAACTTTAACAAGATAAAGGCGCCCGACCTTTTATCTTGGTGAATATTTTACAAGACTAACTAAAGAATTGTGTCTACCTTATACATAGCTAGATGTATGAACAATTCTTCTTTTCTCATTGTTTTTTTACCTTATGATTATTAACTTTTGATAATTATAATAATTAAACAATAAATGCTATAAGATTTGTTAAAGTAGAAATCACTTTATTAATATGAAAAGATTGTCAAATACATTATTATACTCTTGCTATCGAGCATAATCCTAACAATGTGTGTCTTACATGTCCTATAAGAATAAGGGTAAGACTTGTGATACTTTTGGACTATTTAGTAGTTCTCAAGTTGATAGTCATGTGATTAGCACAAATATTCTTCTGGATTCGGCTATACAACTGAAAGAGAAGGTTGCTGAGTTGAGTGCTATAGTTGTTCTTCAAGATGCTATGATAAAAGAGTTGGAGGAATTCATTGCTTCAAGTACTAGACCACCACTCAAGCATTATGTTAGATCGACTACTCGTACAACTTTCTTTGGTGGAACAAGTGGCTAGTATTTGAGCTTTGAGGTACATTTCTTAACCTTTTGGCGTCATTTCTTGTCAAAAAGGGGGAGAAAAAGTATATGCTAGTTGCTTAGTTTTGATCTATGTTGTTTTTGTGAACTTTTGAACTTAATGGCATGTATTAATTAGTCTTATGATTTGGTTAAGAATTTTTTTTTGATTTGGCATGTATTGAGGGGGATATACATGTATTTGTGGACTTTAAATGTATATTCTTATCAATATTATATGTTGCCATATGTTGTTTTTCTCTTGTATATGCATTGTGCTTTAGGGTGCATAGTAGGTTGCTTCAAGAGAAGATCAAGATGAAGTTCAAAAGTTGATAAAGATTAGTTCTAGGAATCTTACTCATTGTAATGTGAGGGAGTGATTTTGTGACCTATCTTCATTTTTATATTTGTAGTAAATGTATAAGTGTTTTGACTTGGAATTTGCCAAAGAGGGAGATTGTTAGGTTTTAGATTATGCTGGCATTAATTCTATATCAAAATGATGTTTAATTGTAATGATTTAGTTGTTTAGGTTCATGATGATTCAAGCTTCAAATAAGAAAAAACAACTAGTCAAAGCAAGTTCAAAGTCTTCAAAAAGAAAGGATGTTATATGGTTCAACAAAGGTATATTAAGACCTTATCTTTCTCTTACAAGGCTTAGGAACACACACACAAATCATACATATATGTCTCTACATCGTTTTGCACCATTTATAACACATTCACACACTTGTAGATGAATGCTCATGCATTGGTATGAAAATAACATGTTTTAGAAAATGCAGGATTGAAGACTATCTCTATGTAGTTTGCATTCTATTGTGAATTGTGTTTGTATGTGTATATGTTTTTATAACATGGATATTAGACTTGATTTTAGTCTTAAATCATTCTTGATTGAGTTTCGATCATTTCGGTTACTTATACTATTGATTTCAAGTTCTAAGTCAAAAGATACTACACTTTCAACTCATGTTATATACATTGTCTTCGTCTTCATATATCGAGTCAAATTTTTATTTTTTGGGTTGAGTATCTTATATGTCCATGCCTGTAAGAGAGTTAAGGTTCGTAATCCATAATCAGATTTGAATTCCGAGTTCGAAGGAAGGAGAACTGTCGAAGAATGGGAAGGGTGGTCTAGGGAAAAAGAAGGCAGCACAAAGCTCTTCTTTCCCAAGATGGCGCGTGGCCATCTCTGGCCAGAAGGCTTGCTGCCCTGAGATGCTCACGTGCCATCTCGTGCATCAATAAAGCTTGGTTGTTTCTTGTCTCTTTTGGTCATTTCACACTCTATTTTTTTCCATCTATTTTATATATCCCTTCCCTCCTATATTTCATTCCAATAAGAGATTCAAAATTTGAGTGCAGAATTTTCTCCCAAATCTTCTCACCATTTGAACTATGATCTGAGTGATTCAAAGTTGAGAGTGTTTGTCTATTCAACCTCCATCTTTTCTCTGAAGGTTTGAGTTAGTTTTATTGCTGTTTTTGGAGTCACAAAAAAGGGGCTGGACCAAATCAACTATGGTATTGATTTTCTCTCAAAGTTTTCTTTTAAAACTTGGTCAATTGCCTTGGGTTTTCTTCTTCAACACACATATATATATATACATATACATATATATTTATGTCTTGTGATTGTTTTTATTTGAGTTTTGAACTCATTTAAAGCTAGATTGAGTTTCAATTGAAATCTGACATGTTGGGTTAGGTTTTGATTATGTATTAATTGAACATATCTTGTGACTCAAGTTTTAGATCTATGCATGTATCTAGGTTGTAATTAATATTGAACTTATCTTGCATGATCTAGATGAATTCAACATGTATGATTAACTAGACAATAATTTGTTATGTGCATTCATGCTTATGTCTAGTATTTTCCATAGGATGTGTTGATCATGACATTCTATGTTGCGTGCCTATTTGTGTTTTGCATTCATGATCACCTAGATGCCTTGTGAGAAGGAAGTCTTGACAATAGGTGTGAGACCTATGTTGTTGAGCATAAAAGTCTTGGCAAGAGGTGGGAGACCTCGGAATGTCAAGCAAGGAAGTCTTGCCTAGGGTCATGAGGATCCGAAAGGGTGAGCAAAGAAGTCTTACCGAGGGTCGTGAGGATCCGGAAGGGTGAGCAAGAAAATCTTGACTAGAGGTGTGAGGCCTCAAAATGTTGAGCAAGAGGGTGACATATTCATGAGTAGGATAGGAAGGTAGTTTCTAGGTGAAGAGGTCACATGAGAGATTGTACTTTTCTTATCTACTAGATGATTTTGTTTACTGGTGGTTTCTAACCCTTGGATGTTTCCTCTTTCTAGGTTTACCACGTTATATCTTGTGTCAGCTTTTCTCTATCCTTATCTCTCTTATATTGGTATTTATTATTTGAATACTATGGATAGAACTTTATATGTAAGTTGACTTTCTTACTATAATATCAATTGTTTGTATGTTATGGTTGCTTGTTTGTATCACACTTTATATGTTTTATATATTGATTAAGTATCTTTAATTGATATATATAATGTTATACAAGCAATCTAGAGGGACAAACTTTTGTTTGTATCTAAGGGAGTCGAAAAACGTGTCTAACCTATTCACCCCCCCCCCCCTCTCTAGGTTAGCCTTGAGCATTTAACCGTGCTTGTATTTTCAGACTGTTATGTATTTCGGTAAATGTTTGTAGAAACCTAATGTGGTAACTTTTAAGAGATCCATGGATGAATCGTCTAATTCGTTACAGAAATCGAAACCATATGAAAGAGTTAGTGAGGGAAGTAGTTATGATGATAGTCTGGATGGTTGGCTTGTAAGTGAGGATTGTGAGACTGTATAGAGTGAGGATTGTGAGACTGTATAGAGTGAGGAGTCACATCACCAGTCAGGTGCTCAGGTTCCCCATGAATGATTTTTAACAAACCCGGCAACAAAATAGTCACATGTGCGTTTGACTATCCAAATAATTGGGCACCGTGTAATGTTAGGTTTTTTTATGACAATAAGTCATCACGAGTTGCTCGGTTGTTTTCAAAACACTTGCAATATATCTTAAAAATAATTGTGTATGAACAAATTGTAGGAAAAAATGGTTTTGAAAAGCAACAGAAGCGTGTTAAAAAAACGAAATTAGGGTTTGCGTATAAATAAAAAATTTACCTTTTATGCAACGAGAATCTTAACCCTAAATTAATTGATGTATAAAAAAGTATCGTACCTTTTTCGGACGATTGAACAAGCGTCGAATTGATTCCGCAAGATCTTCCAATCCAATCACGAACGTGAATCGCCTAGGAGTGTGGGCTCCCTTTCTTTAAATTGTATTCCTGCGGATGGAGACAAAGCAAAAATCTTTTCTTTGTCAGTTACAAATATCCTCCTAGAGAAAAAATCCAAGAACGTTCGGTCACTTGTGAATTATCAATCAATTTGATTGTAACTCGCGTGAACCTTGATTCGATGTTGAACACAAAACCCTTTTGATGTAAAGGATATTAGTATACTATCGAATACAATAACGTTCCCCTTTTTTTCTCTACTTGGCCGAATTCACACACTATTGCTTAGAGAAGATTGAATTTTGTCTAGAGTAAAATCAGATTTTTTTCCCTCAAAATTCTATGACAGTCGAGTACTTCAATAAGAAAAATATGGCTTGGCCGAAATTCCTCTCTAAAGTTCTTAGGGCTGGCCTAATTCATCATCCACATATATATAGGTTCATAAATCCTTTCCTAAGAAGGATTCACTTGGTTGGCAAGGATACTTTCCTTAGGTGGATTTATTTGGTAGTTAGAATCCTTATCTTAGAAGAAAACTAACTAATCCTTTAACTATATATTGTGTTGGCCGAATTTCCCTTGTTTGAAGTAGATTAGGAGTATTTAATCTTTCCTAAGAAAGATTACTTGATGGACAAGAATCCCATCCTTAGGTAGATTAACTTGGTGGTTATGAATCCTTTTCAAATAAGAACTCTACCACTAAGTAGTTTTACTTGGTGACCAATAATCCTTTTCCAAAAAGAATTATTTCCTACACCAAGACTCCTAATCCTACTCAATAGTGTGTTTATAACCATATTAAAGACTTCCTAATTTGATTAGATAAATAACTCATTTTATTTATCTACATAACATTAACAATACTACCAACAATAGTATAGTTTTAGGAGACCATCTACTAACAGGAAAAGATTTTGACTTTTAATTAAATAATTAATTAATCAACAAATTAATTAATTTCCATTTAATTAAATAGTAATAAAATAAAAATAATATATTAAAGTTATTCACCATAGCCTTTGCCGCCCATACCTAGTATAAAGGCCATATATTATTTTTGTCATTTTATTAAATCCATTGGACCTTAATAAAAAGTTCACATGTGAACTAGACCTATTCTTACAAAAAGAAACAAGTTCACATGCCTTATTACAATTCTAGATGGACCCCTAAATTGGTCCGGTAAAATATATATCAAGTGATCCATGCAAGTTCCTGTGGATTGGGGATCTTGGCGGGCTATCTAAATTTAAGCTCCAATAAACACAACCCAATCACATTCAACAAATGATTCACTTAGGTCCAATCTTTTTAATTTTAGTTCATTCCACTAAAGAACTAAAATTGAACTCTTAAATAAAGATAGAATAAGTTGATGTTACTCATTCATACCCTAGACAACCTTATTGGAGAAAGTGTATCCTCGTGAAGAATACCAGTAATCGCCAAGAGCTCATAGACCGCCTATAGCTCTCCAAGTTACCATATTTACTCATATGACCACATTTTGAACTTGGATATTTTGACTTGTCCAAAAGCCATGTTTCAATAGACACTATTGAAAACTTAACTTTAAGATTTAATATCCAATACCTCAAAACATCCATATGATGGTATTCTACTCTCATTCATTAAATGGAGCCACGATGTCCATATCTATAAATGAAGTCCTCTATCAATTAACAAATGAATACCACCAAACTATCGAGGATAGACTATGCTATATAATCGTACTCATTGATAGCTCAAATGATAACACTTGCAACCATAAGTTCATCATTTATCTCAGGATTGAGATAGACTCTCCGATTGTCTTCGAATGAAAACTTTTATCCATTGACGGTTCTAGATAAAGTATTTCATTTTGATCCTATTCAATGTACCCAGTGCACTAGATTCTTTTGCCCAAAGACACCGCACTTTGATGATTTAAGACTCATCATAACACATTTGATCCCACTCAAATGCTAGCAAAAGAATCTACAACTTTGACAAGATAAAGGCATCCAACATTCTATCTTAAGTTGTGAATATTATTCAAGACTTACTAAAGAATTGTGTCTACCTCATACATATCTAGATGTATGAACAATTCTTCTTTTCTTTTAGTCTTTTGACCTTATGATTATTTACTTTTGACAATTATAATAATTAAACTATAAATGCTATAAGATTTGTTAAACTAGAAATCACTTTATTCATATGAAAAGATTTTTAATTACAATATTACACTCTTGCTATCGAGCATAATCCTAACAATCTCCCACTTGCTCTATAGCAAATGTGTCATATTTCTCATCCCCATGTTCTCTAGATGCCCATCATAACTCTTTTGAGGAAGAGCCTTTGTAAAGGGATCCACTATATTTTCTTCTGACGCGATCTTGGTAATTGTCACGTCACCCCTTTGCACAATTTCCATTAGAAGGTGATACTTTCTTTCAATGTGTTTCCCTCTCTTATGACTTCTTGGTTCTCTCGAATTAGCCAATGCTCCACTATTGTCACAATAGATAGTGATCTGCTTATTCGCATCAGGAACCACTTCCAAGTCAATCAAGAATTGGCGGAGCCAGACAGCCTCTTTAGCAGCCTCGCATGCGGCAACATGCTCAGCTTCCTTTGTGGAATCAGCAATACAAGATTGCTTGGTAATCCTTCATATGACAGCCCCTCCTCCAATGGTAAACACAGATCTTGATGTCGATCTCCTGGAGTCAGAATCTGACTGAAAATCAGAATCTGTATACCCAACTGGAATTAAATCCCCTATAGAGTATACAAGCATATAATCTCTCGATCTTCTAAGATGCTTGAAAATATGCTTGACTGTCGTCCAGTGATCAGGACCAGGTTTAATTGAAACCTGCTAACTATGCCTACAACAAAACAAATATCTGGTCTAGTGCGGAGCATTACATACATGAGACTTCCAACTGCCGATGCGTATGGAACCCTACTCATGAATTGCTCTTCATGCTCATTCTTAGGAACTTGTTCCTTAGAAAGTTTGATTCCATGCCTGAAAGGTAACATACCTTTCTTGGAATCTTGCATGGAAAACCTAGACAAGATTTTATCTATGTATGAAGCTTGGGATAATGCAATCGTTCTATTCTTTCTATCCCTTATAACTTGGATACCAAGAATATAACTCGCTTCTCCCAAGTCCTTCATATCAAATTGTTTTGCTAACCATTCTTTTATTGATGTCAATACACCTACATCGTTTCCCATGAGTAGTATATCATCAACGTAACGAACTAGGAAAACCAACTTATCGCCTTTAATCCTTTTGTATACATAAGGTTCATCAAGGTTTTGAATAAATACAAAACCTTTAACGGCTTGATCGAACCTTATGTTCCAGGATCTGGATGCTTGCTTCAATCCATATATGGATCTTTGCAACTTGCATACCATTTCCTCTTGGCCCTTTTCAATGAATCCTTCTGGTTGCATCATATAGATGCTTTCATCAAGACTTCCATTAAGGAAAGCTGTCTTGAAGTCCATTTGCCAAATCTCTAGGTCTAGAGATGCCGCAATGGATAAGAGTATCCTAATGGATTTAAGCATGGCCACAGGAGAGAAGGTTTCTTCATAATCGATACCTTCCTTCTGTGTATAACCTTTAGCTACCAATCTAGCTTTATAGGTTTCCACATTTCCATCAATTCCTCTTTTCCTCTTGTATACCCACTTGCACCCGATGGGTTTTATCCCTTTAGGCAAGTCTACAAGAGACCAGACTTTATTTTTTAACGTAGATTCTGTTTCGGATTGCATTGCCTTTTGCCAATGGCAACAATCAACATCTTTCATTGCTTCCTTGTACGTATAGGGATTATCGTCGTCCGAAAGATTCTCTACAGATTCTCCTAGACCGATGTATCTTTCAAGTTGTCTAACAACCCTCCCACTACGACGAGGTATGGTGGATTGTTGATCTTGTGTTGGTATGGAATTTACAATTGGACTTGGTTGTGAAACCTCTTGGGGAATTGTATCTCCTTAAAGCTTATTTAGGACAATTATACTTTTAGGCACCAAATTATTCATATAGTCCTCTTCTAGAAATTTAGCATTTGTCGAAAGAAATACTTTAAGATCTGAAGGACTATAAAAATAATATCCTTTTGTTCCTTTTGGATACCCTACAAATATGCATGTTTCTGAACGGGACTCCATCTTCTCTGTCTTTCCTTTTAACACGTGCGCATGACATCCAAATATCCTTAAGTGTTGTAAACTAGGCTTTAGCCCAGTCCACAACTCATGCGGTGTTTTAGGAACCGACTTAGATGGTACATCGTTTAGAATATTCATGGCAGTTTGTAAAGCATATCCCCAAAAAGAACTAGGGAGCGTTGAATAACTCAACATAGACCTAACCATATCCAAAAGAGTTCTATTTCTCCTTTCTGCCACCCCATTTTGTTGAGGTGTGCCTGGTGCAGAAAATTGAGAAATTATTCCATTATCAATAAGATATTGCTGAAACTCACCAGATAGATATTCTCTACCACGATCGGACCTCAAGATTTTTATAAGTTTCTCAAGCTGATTTTCTACTTCAGCTTTAAATGCTTTGAACATATCAAAAGCATCTGACTTATGTCTCATGAGATACACAGCCAAATCTTGAGTGATCATCTGTGAAATTGATGAAGTACTCATATCCACCTCTAGCTTGAATGCTCATAGGTCCACACACATTAGTGTGTATCAATCCTAAACATTCAATGGCTCTTTCGCCTTTGGTCGTAAACAACATTTTGGTCATTTTACCTTCCAAACAAGATTCACAAGTTGGTAGATCATCAACCTTTAAGTCACTTAGAGGTCCATCACATACTAATCTTTTAATCCTATTAAGGTTGATATGACCTAAGCGCAAATGCCATAGGCAGGTTTCATCTTTTGATAATTTTACTCTTTTATAATTGGGTTCTGTTGATTCCGTGTCTAACAAGTGAGAGATATTTCCATGCAAATAAAATAAACCGTTTTCCAATGTACCTTTGCAAACAAATTTGTTATTCTTACTAATAATAAAATCTTTATTAAAAGTAACCGAATATCCAAATTTATTTAGACAAGAGACCGAAATTAAAGTCCTCTTGAATATTGGTACATAATAAACGTTTATTAATACTAAATGCCTATAAGAATCAAAATTGATTCTAATATCTCCCACTACACTAGTAGACACCAATGCTTTATTTCCTAAATGCAAGTTGAATTTATTATTATCCAGTCTATTCCTTTGACCCTTTTCAGTACAAAAGAAACACTTTCCTTTGATCTTGGTTACTTTCTTGGTCTCCTTCTAAGAAGGCTCGAGTTGCTTTTTCTTCTATTATCTCTTGACCTTCTAACGGGTCTTAACAGCAGCAACTTTACCAACCATATGAATCCTTGTCTAGAGACATCATAATATCGGCAGCAGTCTCAATTCCTTCATGTTGTTGTTGTAACACGTTAGAGATGATGGCCATAATGTAACGTACATTTAGCCATCTCTTCTAAATACTTCCACTGCTGATACTCATCTCTTTGCTCCTGAGTAGATTCATTAGTTTGGTGGTTAAGAAATATACATAATGAATTTATACTTTTCAATTTGCAACAACAACCCAATATTCCTTTTCCATGTGACATAATTATCATCAGTTAAAGTATTATCTTTTAGGATATTGATTAGGGATGGGGTCATGATTTCTTTTTAATAACAAAAATTATATACGTAAATAATCATGATTAAGCACTTTTGGATATTTATCTTGAATTAAATAAAATAATTCAATAGTAAAAATTCAACGGTGATCCAACACCCATAAATGCCACTCCTCCTTTGGGAGTTCGTAATATTTACTAGACTAGGTCCCACCTAATTGTTAACATAACAACCAACGTTTTCAATTTTAGCCTTGTGATTTTATTAACAAGAACTCTTGGGAGGATATTAATAAACTCACATTGAGTGTGTTACCAAGTTATCGACCTTCAATATAATCCCTCACGAATATCCCTCCTTTGGGAGTAGATATCTTTTGGGCTAATTGTCTAGTCTATCCTTGTAAGGAAGTATCTTGCTAAATTCCAATCATGAATACCTCTTGGGAGATTATTCACGAAACATAAAGCTCAACTAAACTTGGAGGCCGTAGGTGTTCCAAAACACCTTCTCCCACTCAATTGTTTAAGGCGTGTTATCGAATTCCAAAGAATGATTTACCAAGTTATCTAGATGCCAATTTAGATACTTAAACCATTCAATGCAGGTTCATACCAAAAGAGATATATGAGTGGCACTCCTATTCTATATAACATGTTGTCAAACAATGACAAACATTGCAATATTTACAAAAATATAAATAGCTACAATTTTGGTCCATCCTAGAAAAACAAGTAAATTACATTTATCTTGGAATACAAGAACTCTTTCTTGGCGAACAAATCTTCACGTGACCTTCGTCTTTCGGACTCCCTCGACTACCTCCCATAGGCGTGCACACCCCTTGCCCTTACCCATGGGCGTGCGCATGTTACAAGCCCATAAAGGGCTGCCATGCGCAGCCCATGGCTACAACAAAGGGCTGCCGTGCGCAGCCCTTGCCACAACAAACGTGGCTGCACGCTCTTCGCACGCACGTTTGTTGTAACGGCTCGCCCGGTCCCAAACTTGTTCCGGTTACTCCTAATTCTTCAAACCGTCGAGTCTTCCAAATACTGCAGTTTTTTTTTCTTATTACAACAACAACAAAAAAAAAAAACTTAGCATCTACCAAGAAGGAAATTATGGCGATGATAGACCACCCTTCTTGTTACAATCCCAAAACAAAATTACATTGAAATTCTAGGACCAAAATTGAGCAATAACAAACCACATATAAAACATATATATATATATATATATATATATATATATATATATATATATATCCATACATTCCAATGTAAATATATATGCGAATACCTAGAGTGCCATCTCTTTCTAAAACATGCATATATACAACAAAAGAAAAAAAAACACATACATACATCAATTAATCAAGGGTACAACCAAGCTCTGATACCAATTGCAGGGAAAAAAAGGTTTTGAAACGCAGCGGAAGCGTGTTAAAAATGAGAATTAGGGTTTACGTATAAATAAAAAAAAATCCCTTTTATGCAACGAGAACTTTAACCCTAGATTAATTGATGTATATAAAAGTATCGTACCTTTTTCGACAAGCGCAGAATTAATTCCGCAAGATCTTCCAATCCAATCACGAACGTGAATCACCTAAGAGTGTGGGCACCCTTTCTTTAAATTGTATTCCTTAGGATGGAGACAAAGAAAATATCTTTTCTTTGTTAGTTACAAATATCCTCCACGAGAAAAAATCCAAGAACGTCCGGTCACTTGTGAATTATCAATCAATTTGATTGTAACTCACGTGAACCTTGATTCGATGTTGTACACAAAACCATTTTGATGTAAAGGATATTAGTATACTATCGAATACAAAAACGTTCTACTTTTTTCTCTTCTTGGTCGAATTCACACACTATTGATTAGAGATGATCGAATTTTGTCTAGAGTAAAATCAGATTTTTCTCCCTCAAAATTCCTATGATGGCCGAAACTTTTTCTTTCTCAAATAAAGCTTGGTTGAAATTACCTCTAATAATGCCTTAGGGTTGGCCGAATTCATCATGCTCATATATATAGGATCATAAATCCTTTCCTAAGAAGGATTCACTTGGTTGGCAAGAATCCTTTCCTTAGGTGGATTTATTTGGTAGTTAGAATCCTTATCTATAAAGAAATCTATCCTATCCTATATAATACATGTGATGAACGAAATTCCATTCTTTGATGTAGTTTAGGAGAGTTTAATCTTATCTAAGAAAGATTACTTGATGGACAAGAATCCTATCTTTAGATAGATTAACTTGGTGGTTATGAATCCTTTTCAAATAAGAATTCTACCACTAAGTAGTTTTACTTGGTGACCAAGAATCCTTTTCCAAAAAGAATTCTTTCCTACACCAAGACTCCTAATCCTACAAAATAGTGTGTTTGTAACCATATTAAAGACTTTCTAATTTGATTAGATAAATAACTCCTTTTATTTATCTACTTATCAAATATAGTGTTTAACATTAACTATACTACCAACAGTAGTATAGTTTTAGGAGACCATCTCCTAATAGGAAAAGATTTTGACATTTGATTAAATAATTAATTAATCAAAAAATTAATTAATTCCCATTTAATTAAATAATATAATAATATAATATATTAAAGCTATTATCCATAGCCATTGCCGCCCATACCTAGTATAAAGGCCATATATTATTTTTCTCATTTTATTAAATCCATTGGACCTTAATAAAAGTCCACATATGAACTAGACCTATTCTTACAAAAAGAAACAAGTTCACATGCCTTATTACAATTCTAGATGGACCCCTAAATTGGTCCGGTAGAATATATATCAAGTGATCCATGCAAGTTCGTGTGGATTGGGGATCTTGGCGGGCTATCTAAAATTAAGCTCCAATAGACACAACCCAATCACAATCAACAAATGATTCACTTAGGTCCAATCTATTTAATTTTAGTTCATTCCACTAAAGAACTAAAATTGAACTCTTAAATAAAGATAGAATAAGTTGATGTTACTCATTCATACCTTAGACAACCTTATTGGAGAAAGTGTATCCTCGTGAAGAATACCAGTAATCGCCAAGAGCTCATAGACCGCCTATAGCTCTCCAAGTTATCATATTTACTCATATGACCACATTTTGAACTTGGATATTTTGACTTGTCCAAAAGCCATGTTTCAATAGACACTATTGAAAACTTAACTTTAAGATTTAATATCCAATACCTCAAAATATCCATATGATGGTATTCTACTCTCATTCATTAAATGGAGCCACGATGTCCATATCTATAAATGAAGTCCTCTATCAATTAACAAATGAATACCACCAAACTATCGAGGATAGACTATGCTATATAATCGTACTCATTGATAGCTCAAATGATAACACTTGCAACCATAAGTCCATCATTTATCTCAGAATTGAGATAGACTCTCCGATTGTCTTCGAATGAAAACTTTTATCCATTGACTGTTCTAGATAAAGTATTTCATTGTGATCCTATTCAATGCACCCAGTGCACTAGATTATTTTGCCCAAAGACACCACACTTTGATGATTTTAGACTCATCATAACACATTTGATCCCACTCAAATGCTAGCAAAAGAATCTACAACTTTGACAAGATAAAGGCGCCCAACCTTTTATCTTAAGTTGTGTACATTATTCAAGACTAACTTAAGAATTGTGTCTACCTCATACATATCTAGATGTATGAACAATTCTTCTTTTCTCATAGTCTTTTGACCTTATGATTATTTACTTTTGACAATTATAATAATTAAACTATAAATGCTATAAGATTTGTTAAACCAGAAATCACTTTATTCATATGAAACGATTGTTAATTACAATATTACACTCTTGCTATCGAGCATAATCCTAACAAGCCCTATATATATAGAAGATAAATTTCGGTCAGCCTATGAATTGAACTTGGAGAATTCGGCTACCATAGAATTTTGACGAAGAAAAATCTGTGTTTGCTTTAGATAAAATTCGATCAACTCTAAGAAATAGTGTGAGATTCGGCAAAGAAGAAAAGGAAGAAAGAATGTTTAGTTTTCGATAGTACACTAGTAGCCTTTACATTAAAAGGTTTTATGTACAACATCGAATCAAGGTTCACACGAGTTTCAATCAAAATTATTGATAATTCAAAGTGACTTAACGTTCTTTATTTTTCTTCTTGAAGGATTATTGTGACTAACAAAGAACTAGATTTTGTTTGTTTTCATCCTCAGGTATATAATTAAAGAGAGTGAGCCCACACTCCTAGGTGATTCAAGTTCGTATTAGATTGGAAGATATTGCGGATTTAATTCGGCACTAATTCAATCGCCACGAGAAAAATGTACGATACTTTTTATATACATCAATTAATCTAGGGTTAAGGTTCTTGTTATTAAAAGGGGAAATTTTTATTTATACCAAACCCTAATTTTTTTTAAAAAATTTCACGCTTCCGTTGCATGGGGTTTTTCCCTACAATGTTAGAAAAAGGCAATTAAATTTTGTACTTAAAAAGTATGAACCTTAAAAAAGTAATGCAGGCAATTGGGCTGTTAAATGCTATAATTAGTGCTTATTAGGTTAGGTATACACAAGATTAACAAATCTCTGGGATCATACGAACGTACGTGTGACTGTGTGATTATATGTTTATAATAATGTTTATCGCATATAAGTTACACATGATTACAACAAAAACATGACTTAAATATAAATGTGATCACATGTAATTTATATGTGATAAACATTCGTAAACATATGATCACATGATGTCACATACGATCACATGATTCCAGAGATTAGTTAGTCTTAGGTATACCTGACCTGATAAACTCTAATGCTATAATACAAGTCATACATAGATGCAACCGGTTGGCTGTTCAGTTGACTAATGTAGGTCATTGGTCTGGTCAACAGTATAATAATAACGTCATGCATGTTATTGGGTTGTTCTTTATTATTGGCAATGTCATACAATAACTTTTGTGCACACTACATTTCTCATTAAAAAAAATATCATCTATGATTATGGTAACCTTATGAGTGATCATGACGTTTAGGAAATTAGGTCTAATTCGGTAGTTTAAACATAATCAAACTGGCAGGGAAAATTTATGAAAAAGAACTAGTGATTTATTATTACAATGAACGTAAAAATATATGTGATCCTTTTTTATAGTTGGTAATTTCGTAATTGAATATCTGATCATGCTTTAGTTATTGACATGAACAAATGAGTTATCTTTTGTAATTAAAGAAAATGAGTGTCATTATGGTGCATACAACTACTCTAGTCGATATTGCGAGGTACAAAAATCGATAATTAATCGCGTCAAGAATATCAACCGTCAAATATTGATGCTTGTCATTGGGGTATTCAATGCATGTTGCTAGGGGTAAAGTTAAGTACTTCAAAATTGATTATTGAAGGCAAAATTATATATGTGATCCTTGTTTATGATGGTTCCGGGAACCAGAAACCAGCATCCACGCAGCGAAAAGGAGGAGGTCCTGGTTTCTTGCATCTGCGTAGCGAAAAGGCGATGGGGCCGATTTCAAAAAAATTTATAAAAACATAATAGTTTTAGCCGGATCGTTGTGATTATATTAATTATAATATTTAACTATAAATATTAGGGAAAGAAATTGCTACCCTTGTAGACTTTTCATGATTCCATTGATCCGAGTTCTTCCACTTCAGGATCTTCGTGTTTCCCTCGAACCAAGTTCTTCCACACCGAATCTCCAACATAAAAGAACTGACGGGTGGGCATCTCGGTATTCAACAGAAATTTCAACTCTCGAATTTCTATTCAAGTTGTGTACTCAACTCTTGAGACAACAAGAAAAATATTGAGAGACTCTCTCATAATATTCTTTTGAGGCTAGCATTAAAAAAAACACGTTATTTTCTTTCTTTATATAGATATCTCTTTACAAAAAACAAAGAACTCTTCTTTGAGTTCTTTGTTCCTTATTCTCACACCAAAAAAAAAAAACAAGAACCCTTTCTCATTTGTTTTTTCTTCATTGTGGATTTTATATCTCGAGAGAGAGCTAGATTGGTTGGCATAATGAAGTAGTGTAGGAGATTCAATTCAACATTGATTTTAATGTATGAAGAAAATAATATAAAAATGATTAACAATGTCAAAGCAAGAAGACTTCTTGGTAGTGCTATGAAAACCAAACTAAAGCAATTATGCATTGCTTTGAATTGTGTTGTTTTTCTTCACTGCATTTGACAAGAGCCAAGCTCTTTAAATAACAAATAATTAAAAAAAAACGTTTGTGGTGGGTGGTGCACAAAGTCACCACCACCCACCTAAAACAAAGAAAATATATATATATATATATATATATATATATATATATATATATATATGTTAAATAATTAAATTATTATTTTATATATATAATAAATAATCTAACTATTATATTATATATATAATTAAATAATCAAATATTATTTAATCAATAAAACAATACATAAACTCATTTATGTATAGATGATTAATTCTAAATTAATCACTAAACCTCATTAGTCATTATACCTTAATATTCAATACAGTGTTATGGAGATGGCATGGGGACACATGGACCAATAATTTCAAGCTCCAATAAATCTTTAATATTTGATCAAACTCTTTAATTAAATATTAGATTTATTAATTTTAGATTTATTCGACAAAAAAATTGGAACTGCACTCTTGTTAATATAGAATTAATTACTCGAATAGGAATCGAACAGTCCATTGATATAATCATTACATACAGATCAATTCTCCATAAACAGTTCGTAATATAAGCTAGGTTCAAGTACATTGACCTCTCAATTACATCTTTATCCTTTAGTGCCCGTGATTCTCTAATGAACAATTATTTATGATCTTATCATAAATTGAGCGCTCTATTGTTCAAGACCCGAATCATTTACTCAAGAGAACTGTTTGTCTACTTCAATTAAGAAGGAATGGATTCCATATTGTATATTATCATCCCCAGCTAAATATATCATTATGTCTCCATGATACAAGGTTTTAGGTTTGGCAATATGAGCAAACCATACCGAGTAAGTCAAAAGACAAAACTCTACAAGTAGGAGTCTGTTGAATACTCAGGATTAAGATCGTTCCATATATGACCCTTTTTCGATAAATGAGAATACTTTGTTTCAAGACAGAGATTATTAAAGATTCTAGTTTATCGTGTCCATGTCTTGTATAATCTTATTATACAAAGTACCTTCATTCTAATGTCACCACATCAACAGTTCGGATAAACCTGTTCCAATCTTAATGGGAATGAACCGGACTAGTAATTTTAATGAATTAAAGATTCCAACTTTAATTATCAATTACATACAATTAAGATTATTCTATTCAACATAATCCTCATGTATATAACAACTTATATACTATGTTTAATATTACATTTAATAATCATGGAATTTTATGTTATTAATACAATATTAATAACATAAATATACACAAATATAAAATGAAATGTTAATCCAATTATTATTTCACCAAAAAGTTAACAACATTTGTTCTTAGGGCATTTTTCCCAACAGTTTATAGTTGGTAATTTTGTAATTTAATATTTGACCATGTGTTGATTATTGACAAGAAAAAGCGAGCTAACTTCTGTCATTACAAAAAATGACCATCATTATGGTGCATGCAACTACCCTAGCTGATATTAGGAAGTACAAAAATTGATAACGAATCACATTGAGAATATTAATCGTTAAATATTGATGCTTGTCATTGGGTTGTTCAATGCACATTGCTAGGGGTGAATTTAAGTACTTCATAATTGATTATTGAACGCAAAATTATATATGTGATCCTTGTTTATAGTTGGTAATTTTGTAATTTAGTATATGATCACGCGTTGATTATTGATATGAAAAAACTAGTTAACTTTTATCTTTAAAGAAAATGAGCATTATTACAGTGCATGCAGATACCCTAGCCGATATTGTGAAGTTCAGGATCGAGAATTAGTCATGTCGAGAATATCAACCGTCAAATATTGATGCTTGTCATTGGGCTATTCAGTGCACATTGCTAGGGGTGATGTTAAGTAATTCTTCGATTCCTAAACCCCTAAATATTTAATTTCTGAATAGATTAGTAGTTACTAGTAGTATTGGAACATATAAGGAGTGTTAAACTGTTAAATCCACTTAGGGTTTGTACATAATTAAGTTCTCTCGAAAAATATAGAAAAATTACTTACGATGGTTCCATCAGTTATGAGATTGTTGAATTGTTGAGGATGCACTAGACAAAGAGCTCATAAGTTACATGAAGATAGAAGTGGATTGGAGGGATAAGAACAAGAAGGTCATAGATGTCGATATCCATATCATGAAGCTTGTGATAGAGGTGGAAGCTAAAATCAATAAAGTCAATAGGTTAATGGAGGAATGTGATCGTATGCTACTACTTATTGAATGATGTTTCGGATTAGCAGTGTAATCTAGTACTCTTTCTGTAATCTTTGTTTTATTATTATTGTAGTAAAAAACACACAGCGGAAGCGAAAAATTCGATTGAAATATTTCAAAAGTTTTTCTTTAAAAGAATGGACCTTAACCCTTGATTAATTAACATATAATAAAAGTATCGTACCTTTTTCTCGAGATGATTGAAGTTGTACCGAATTGAAACCGTAAGATCTTCCAATCCAATCACGAACGTGAATCACCTAGGAGTGTGGACTGTCTTTCTTTGAATTGTATATCCCACTACATTGGCAAACACCAACTCTTTGTTGCCTAAATGCAAGTCTGAATTCATTTTCATTAAGTCTTTTCCTTTCCTGGAACCTCTGTAAGGAACAACAGACATGATTAGTGGCTCTAGAGTCTATGATTCAGGAATCTATAGAATCTGCCATAAAACATATTTAAAGATAATTAATATTACCTTCTTCCTTCTTCCTTATTGTTCTGAGACTTTGGGAAAAAAAATCCAATGTCCCTTATTACCACAAGGGAAACAATTCCCATTGATCTTGGTTTTTTTTGTTAGTCTCCTTCTTGGTGGGCCCAAGTTGCTTTTGTAAGGATTATGCTCGATAGCAAGAGTGTAATATTGTAATTAACAATCTTTTCATATGAATAAAGTGATTTCTAGTTTAACAAATCTTATAGCATTTATAGTTTAATTATTATTATTATCAAAAGTAAATAATCATAAGGTCAAAAGACTATGAGAAAAGAAGAATTGTTCATGCATCTAGATATGTATGAGGTAGACACAATTCTTTAGTTAGTCTTGAATAATATTCACAACTTAAGATAGAAGGTTGGGCACCTTTATCTTGTTAAAGTTGTAGATTCTTTTGCTGGCATTTGAGTGGGATCAAATGTGTTATGATGAGTCTAAAATCATCAAAGTGTGGTGTCTTTGGGCAAAAGAATCTAGTGCACTGGGTGCATTGAATAGGATCAAAATGAAATACTTTATCTAGAACCGTCAATGGATAAAAAATTTCATTTGAAGACAATCGGAGAGTCTATCTTAATTCTGAGATAAATGATGGACTTATGGTTGCAAGTGTTATCATTTGAGCTATCAATGAGTACGATTATATAGCATAGTCTATCCTCGATAGTTTGGTGGTATTATTTGTTAATCGATAGAGGACTTCATTTATAGATATGGACATTTGAATGAGAGTAGAATACTATCATATGGATGTTTTGAGGTATTGGATATTAAATCTTAACGTTAAGTTTTCAATAGTGTCTATTGAAACATGGATTTTGGACAAGTCAAAATATCCAAGTTCAAAATGTGGTCATATGAGTAAATATGGTAACTTGGAGAGCAATAAACGGTCTATGAGCTCTTGGCGATTACCGGTATTCTTCACAAGGATACACTTTCTCTAATAAGGTTGTCTAGGGTACGAATGAGTAACATCAACTTATTTTATCTTTATTTAAGAGTTCAATTTTAGTTCTTTAGTGGAATGAACTAAAATTAAATAGATCGGACCTAAGTGAATCATTTGTTAATTGAGATTGGGTTGTGTCTATTGGAGCTTAAATTTAGATACCCGCTAAGATCCCCAATTCACACGAACTTGCATGGATCACTTGATATATTCTACCAGACCAGTAGGGGTCCATCTAGAATTGTAATAAGGCATGTGAACTTGTTTCTTTTTGTAAGAATAGGTCTAGTTCACATGTGGACTTTTTTATTAAGGTCCAATGGATTTAATAAAATGAGAAAAATAATATACGACCTTTATACTAGGTATGGGCGGCAACGGCTATTGATAATAGCTTTAATATATTATTTTTATTTTATTATTATTTAATTAAATGGAAATTAATTAATTTATTGATAAATTAATTATTTAATTAAAAGTCAAAATCTTTTCCTATTAGGAGATGGTCTCCTAAAACAATACTATTGTTGGTAGTATAGTTAATGTTAAACACTATATTTGATAAGTAGATAAATAAAAGAAATTATTTATCTAATCAAATTTGGAAGTCTTTAATATGGTTACAAACACACTATTGAGTAGGATTAGGAGTCTTGGTGTAGGAAAGAATTCTTTTTGGAAAAGGATTCTTGGTCACCAAGTAAAACTACTTAGTGGTAGAATTCTTATTTGAAAAGGATTCATAACCACCAAGTTAATCTACCTAAGGATAGGATTCTTGTCCATCAATAATCTTTCTTAGGAAAGATTAAACACTCCTAATCTACTTCAAACAAGGGAAATTCGGCCAACACAATATATAGTTAAAGGAGTAGTTAGTTTTTTTCTAAGATAAGGATTCTAACTACCAAATAAATCTACCTAAGGAAATGATTCTTGCCAACCAAGTGAATCCTTCTTAGGAAAGGATTTATGAACCTATATATATGTGGATGATGAATTAGGCCAGCCCTAAGAACTTTAGAGAGGAATTTCGGCCAAGCCATATTTTTCTTATTGAAGTACTCGACTATCATAGAATTTTGAGGGAGAAAAATCTGATTTTACTCTAGACAAAATTCAATCTTCTCTAACCAATAGTGTGTGAATTCGGCCAAGTAGAGAAAAAAAGGGGAACGTTATTGTTTTCAAAAGTACACTAGTATCCTTAACATCAAAAGGGTTTTGTGTACAACATCGAATCAAGGTTCACACGATTGTCAATCAAATTGATTGTTAATTCACAAGTGACCGGACGTTCTTGAATTTTTCTCTTGGAGGATATTTGTAACTAATAAATAAAAGATATTTGCTTTGTTTCTATCCTTAGGAATACAATTTAAAGAAAGGGATCCCACACTTCTAGGTGATTCACATTCGTGATTGGATTGGAAGATCTAGCGGAATCAATTCGGCGCTTGTTCAATCGTCACGCAAAAAAGGTACGATACTTTTATATAAATCAATTAATATAGGGTTAAGGTTCTAGTTGCATAAAAGGGAAAAAAAATATTTATAAGCAAACCCTAATCTCGTTTTTCTCACTCTTCCGCTGCGTTTCTAAACCGTTTTTCCCTACAGCTTTATCTTCTGTTTTTTCTTGACCTTCTTACGGGTGTTAACAGTAACAACTTTACCTACCATATGAATCTCTTGACCCTTGCCTTTCACAAGGATTTTCTCGACGCTTTGAACATCTTGCATCAGGTCCTGCAATATGTATTCCTTATTGTTCAAGGTGTAGTAAAACTTGAATTGTTCAAAGGAATCTAATAGTGAGTTGACTATCAAGTCAATTTTCGTCTCATCATCTATCTCAGCACCATTGAGTTCAACCTAAGATTCATGATTTCATCATGTGATCTTTCACAATCTATTTATGCTTCATCCTAAGATTTATGAAAGCAGTCACTACCTCTCTCTTAATCATCCTGGACTTCATAGCAAACATCTCTTCCAAAAACATCATTATATCGACAGCAGTCTTCATTCCTTCTGGTTACTTTTACAACACGTCGGAGATGGTGACCATAATGTAACATTTGGTGAAAGTTTCCTAATAAATGCGTGTCTAATAACCTAAACGAGGGTGAATAGGTTTGAATCAAGTTAATTACCAATTTGTCTTGATTAGTCAATATTCAAATTCACCCAACAAAACAAACATACAAAACCAAGTGTAAAGTGCAGAATAATAAAGAACACTTGATTTATACGTGGAAACCCTCCAAATGGGAAAAACCACGGGATGTTAAGTGGGCCGCACTCGATGGCAGAAATCCACTATACGAGTAAAAAATTACACCCTCAAGTGATACTCGGACTCTCACTCTCGACAAACTCAGGCTATGGCCACTACCACTCACCACTCTTAGTTCAGTCCCTAGTGATATCCCTTGATCCACTACTCTTGGCTTGAGCACCTCCTACTCTACCCCTCGGGCCTTTTACAGTGGATACCGGACCAATTGCTTGGCAACCCACCCATGGTTGCAAGGCTTCTCTTTCTTGTGCAACTTCACACCGAAGCCATAAGACTTTGTCTCAATGAAGAGTATATGGTCTAAGTGTATATATGACACTATGCTCAATTGCAGTTATGTGTAAGACAAAACACAAAATGCTTAACTAGATGTAGATAATGCAATATAACATCCTAGTTATCAACAATGCCAATTTGCCCACAAAAAAGAACTCAATAAGATGTAGATAAAATCTAACAACGTAATTATCAGTAAAAGTCCAACCAACACAAGTTGTCATAACAAATAATCAAGGGCAATTTTGCAATCGATAAATGCAATCAATGAGGCATAAATAATACTGTCTAAATGCAATGCATAAAGACTTAACTAGATATGGATATGCAATATTACAATCTAGTTATCAAACAAAGCTACTTCAACATAAGTTGTCATTAAGCATAGCATGGTCAATAAAATGCAATCAATATGACCTAATTAGCTAGAGGCAAATATGTCCTAAATGCTAGCTATCAACAAACAAACCCAATCATGTTATCAAGACGCATAAATATATGCAATAAAGAAGAGTCTAGGTATTTCATCAAACAATAAATACCTTATCTAGAGTAAGAAGAACAATAAATGATGTTCAATGAAGTTCTTACTTACCCAGTCATGAAACAAAGAATACGAATGCTCATAGGATGAAGAATGATGCAAGATGAAGATAGGTTCTGGGATTGGAGAGCCAAAAACAAAGCTTGAAGCTTTTTCTCTCTAATAGAGGTTCTCTCACTCTAAAAATGTATTCTTTGAGCTCTTAAGTGGCAAGGAAGAAGAAGAGAACATATATATATATAAGCCCTAGACAAAATGGAGTCGTTTTGGACTTGGGAAATGAAATCCCGTCATGACCGCTAGGCATACAGCAGGCCAAGCAAGTGTCTAGGCAGCTATCTAGGCAGCATGGCATGGCTGGACATTACCGCTGCCTAGGTCACTGCCTAGGCATGTGCACCAAAAGCGGTCTAGATCGCCGTAAACGCCTGACAACACAATAGCTCGATCTTCGAGCGACCCAAAACATGATCAAACGACATCCCAATCTTTTGTATAATATACCGTTGGAAAGGTATAGATGTTTAATTTCTACTCAAATTTATAAAACATGATTTGGATGTCTGTAGAAAAATTTATTGTCATTTTAGTGACCAAAGGTCAAAAACGGACAACAACAGAGATGCCATATTTTTATGGTCACTTTGGAGATTTCAAAACTAATCCAAACGGTCATGAAATATTACGAATAATATACCGTTGGAAAGGTATGGGTGTCTAGTTTGTATAAAAATTATAAAACTCATTTTGAGTCATTGTAAAAAAAGATATGGTCACAAGACCATACAAAGGTTGGTTTTGAAAAATATTTAAATCATTGACATACACTCTTTTGAAACTTGACACCTTACTCCATATAACCAAACCAAGAGAAGAATGAGACATTCTCATATGGTCACTCAATGCGCTAAAACAAGCACACCATTGTGCAAGCACGAACATAACACAATACCACACTTAAATCTATAAATGAAGTGCAAGTGTGATTGTGAAGAGATGCACATATATAAACAATATCAACACAAATGCAAGATCAACAAAGCATGCATGAGGTGTGTATGTGCACCTAAACTCTTAAAGAGGCAAAGTCAAGTGAATATACCTTTTGCTCTTGAAGTCATGGAGATGCTTGGAAGCTTGTCAATGATTACCTAAGCTACCCATTACACAATCATCCCCAGTGTGGTGTTGTTTGTCATGAAATAAAACAATCAAAACCAGAGGTCCTTACAATCTCCCCCTTTGGCTATTTCATAACAAAACAACCACTCACAAAATTCCTCACACAAATAAAACAAATCTAGCTATTGTCTATGAGAGTCCATTATGTGTTACAAAAAGATATACCTAGTTTTCTAAGTCTTCAAGGTCTTTAATCTCTTCGTAGATCATCATAACTACACAAAATATCAATAAAACACTTTCCAAGAACAAGTGCATGTGAGGTGAACAAATATAAAAAGCAATTGCACGCAATAAAGCAAAATAAACAAATGCATGTGCAATGCGGAAGCCACCCAACCACTTCAGTCAAGCAAGGAAAAATGTACGAGAAAAGCCCCCCACGGAGCGGTCTTACGACTCATCAACTCATTCTTTCCTAAATGGGTTACTCTCTCTCTCTCTCTCTCTCTCAGGATCTCTCCCCAAAGCATAACCAATGCTCCCCCTATATTTCTCAAGACTTCTCCCCCTTTTTGTCATGAGATAGGTAAAGGAGCTCCCCCTATCGGGTTGCTTTAGCAAAGAGAGTTATTGGCACAATTACAATGCATAATCACATAAACAAACTTTACGCAACATAAGTAATTGAGAGAGATTCAAGGAGTTTGATTTAAAGAAAAATGTGTGACAAGGATGCTTTGCAAGCAAGACATGTTGCATTCAAATCCAAAACAAATGGCATTTGGCAAAGAAAACATCAAAAGAGTTTCCAAAAGAATTCAAACCAATTTGTACCCTTTTGTCATAAGCAAACAGGATATAGTTTCAAAAAAATTGAAAATAAAGCAACTATATCAATCTTTAAAGGCAAATCAAGACATGAGTGACTATTGCACCCTTTTTGATTTTTCCGGATAATTATCCTTATGATAGTAGTCTTGTTTCACCATTAAGAAAAGAGAGAAGACTAATTTGGATATAAAATCCTTATTAATTGCATGGATACAAGATCCTTATTGATTAGTCTCTCATTTGCACTTACACACATTTGCATTAAAGCAATCAAACTCAATTCATGTATATCATTTTAAGCATGTCATAATAAGCAAGTTCACATGTCATGGAGATAAATTATATGTCATTCAAATGTACTTTCCTAATTAATTCTCCTAGTCCAAAAATGCACATTTGAACATAAATATGACATGGATTGCAAGTAAAGCAATGGTGCACACTTATTAAAAGAAACATATAAGTATATATGTGCAACCAAGAATCTCAAGCAATTAATAAAAGAGCATAAAATTAATTAACTTTTTCCTTATAGCAAATCATGCAAGTTCGCTCTCTTTGCTTGAGCTCCCCAAATAGGGTCAAATCCAACTAAGTCAATGGGAGGCATGAACCCCTATAGACCCACCAAGTCCATTGGACCTAGTTGAGTCTACGGGTGTCTCATGGGCACTAAGGCAAGCGGGTTCAATCTTTCTAACCCACCTAGGTTCCACATTTTCATTTCTAGTGGTCATAGATATGTTTTCCCTCTTTTTCAACCGTTTTTATTTCATGCTCTCTAATCTACACCTCTTAAAGTATGTAAAGAAATTTGGTCTTAAATGACCATATATGCCACAAAAATAACAAGTAGGTACAAAGTAAAAATTTAAACCATTGCATTGTGATCTCATTCGGGCATCGCCATGTTGATAAGGTTGTCTTTGACGGTGCATCGGTATACTTCTCCTTGGAGCTTGAGCCGATTGGTGGCACCTTTGTGGTCTAGCTTGAGGTGGTTAAGCTAGTTGATCTTGCCTCCTTGGTTGGTCACGCTTCTTGTGATCACCTCCTTTCCTCATAGTTGGTTTGTTGGAAGAGGTGATTGACTTCTCAGGAACTTATCCTTTCTTCTTGAATTGCCTAGGCTTTGGTTGAGTTGCCAAGGCTTGTGTGGACTTTCCTTGAGTTGAATATTGCTTGGATGAAGCCTCACTTTTGCCTTGAGCTTGAGATCGTTTGATCTTGGCCTTCTTTAATTCTTCAAGGCACCTCATCTTTATTTCCTTGACAATCTTCAAGGAGTTCTCGTTGTTGGCAAACTCATCCTTCATTGCCTTCATCCGTTGATAGCAATCATCAATCTCCTTCTCATATTTAGACACATCAACCATGTCCGTCTTCAAGGAGTCATCTAACTTGGTCCTTAGTTGAAGGTTTTCCTTCTTCAACTTATTGATTTCTTCATTTTTCTTCTTCAAGGAACTATGAAGACTTTTAATGAAGTCTTCACAGCCAAACCCTTCATCACTCAAGTTCTTGGAGCTTGAACTTTCTTCATTGAAGCTTCTACCACTTATGCTCTCATGGCAATCATCATCTAAGCTGGCTTCTTCAATGTCGACCTTGAGCGATGGATGTCTTAGGGCCGCTTTAGAGTTGTCATCTTTTAAAGTGTACAAGGCTATGTGATTCCTTTCACATCCATCGGAATCCGAAGAGCTTTCTTCACTTTCACTATAAGAGTGGGTCTTTGATTTGCCTCTTTGAGTTTCCACAATCTGTGGAGATGTGCCCATAGCCGCCATAATCAAATCATTGAAGCTTGATCTTTGAGGTACCTAAATTTTTGTCTTCATCTTTCACGGTACCTTCATGGATGACTCTTAGAATCTCACAAGCTTCTCGAACATCTCGAGTGGTTTGAATGAGTTTTTCTTGACTCTCACCCACTGTACAGTATAAGGCATGGAGGCCCTTTGAGTTCCACTTAGCAGCCTCAAGTTTGTCATTTGTCCATTCGGACTTGGGTTAGGCATAGAAGCCCCATTCTCTTGTGTCTCCGTGGGAGGTGAGTATCTTTATTCCACACACATCCACACATGCTCATCAAGGTCACACAAAAAATATTTCCATCCTTACTTTCCAGGAGGATTAGTTATCCTTGGTGAGCATAGGTGGTTCAGAGATCAATGCACTCTCTAGTCTCTCAAAATCACACATGGTGTTTTGGGTTATATGAATGCAAAAGTAATTCAACAAACAAATGCAAACAAATGTAAGACACACAAATAAGAGCTTGGATCACCTAAGTATGTATGGAACCCACTCTGATACCAATTAAAAGTTTCCTAATAAATGCGTGTCTAATAACCTATAGGGGGGTGAATAAGTTTTAATCAAGTTAATTACCAATTTTTCTTGATTAGTCAATATTTAAATTCACCCAACAAAGCAAACATACAAAACCAAGTGTAAAGTGCGGAATAATAAAGAACACTTGATTTATACGTGGAAACCCTCTAAATGAGAAAAACCACTGGCTGTTAAGTAAGCCACACCCGATCGTAGAAATCCACTATATGAGTAAAACGTTACAGCCTCAAGTGATACTCGGACTCTCACTCTCGACAACCTCAGACTCTGTCCATTACCACTCACAACTCTTTGTTCAGTCCCTAGTGATATCCTCTGATCCACTACTCTTGGAATTAGCACCTCCTACTCAACCCCTCGAGCCTTTTACAGTGGATACCTGACCAATTGCTTGCCAACCCACCATTGGTTGCAAGGCTTCTCTTGCTTGTGCAACTTCACACCGAAGCCATAAGACTTTGACTCAATGAAGAGTATATGGTCTAAGTGTATATATGACATTATGCTCAAATGTAATTATGTGTAAGACCAAACACAAAATGCTTAACTAGATGTAGATAATGCAATATAATATCCTAGTTATCAACAATGCCTATTTGCCCACAAATAAGAACTCAATAAGATGTAGATAAAATCTAACAACGTAATTGTCAGTAAAAGTCCAACCAACATAAGTTGTCACAACAAATAATCAAGAGCGATTTTGCAATAAATAAATACAATCAATGAGGCATAAACAACAATGCCTAAATGCAATGCATAAAGACTTAACTAGATATGGATATGTAATATTACAATCTAGTTATCAAACAAAGCCACTTCAATATAAGTTGTCATTAAGCATAGCATTGTCAGTAAATGCAATCAATATGACCTAATTAGCTAGAGGCAAATATGTCCTAAATGCTAGCTATCAACAAACAAACCCAATCATGTTATCAAGACTCATAAATATATGCAATAAAGTATAGTCTAGGTATTTAATCAAACAATAAATACCTTATCTAGAGTAAGAAGAACAATAAATGATGTTCAATGAAGTTCTTACTTACCCAGTCATGAAACAAAGAACACTCATGCTCATATGATGAAGAATGATGCAAGATGAAGATGGGTTTTGGGTTTGGAGAGTCATAAACAAAGCTTGAAGCTGTCTCTCTCTAATGGAGGTTCTCTCACTCTAAAAATGTTTTCTTTGAGCTCTTATGTGGCAAGGAAGAACAAGAGAACATATATATAAAAGCCCTAGACAAAACGGTATCATTTTGGACTTGGGAAACGAAATCCCGTCATGAACCTTGGGCATACCGCTGGCCATACAAGTTTCTAGGCAGTTGTCCAGGTAACATGGCATTGCTAGACATTACCCTGCCTAGGTCACTGCCTAGGCATGTGCACCAAAAGCGATCTAGATCACGGTAAACGCCTGACAGCACAATAGCTCGATCTTCGAGCATCCCAAAACATGACCAAACGGCATCCAGATCTTTTGTATAATATACCATTGGAAAGGTATGGAAGTCTAATTTCTACTCAAATTTACAAAACATGATTTAGATGTCTTTGGAAAAAGTTACTGTCATTTTAGTGATCAAAGATCAGAAATGGACAACAACAAAGATGTCCTGTTTTTATGGTCACTTTGGAGATTTTAAAACCAATCCAAACGGTCATGAAATATTACGAATAATATACCGTTGGAAAGGTATGGGTGTTTAGTTTGTACTAAAATTTACAAAACTCGTTTTGAGTCATTGTATAAAAAATATATGGTCATAAGACCATACAAAGGTCAGTTTTGAAAAACATTTAAATCATTGACATACACTCTTTTGAAACTAGACACCTTACTCCATCTAACCAAACCAAGAGAAGAATGAGGCATTCTCATATGGTCACTCAACATGCTAAAACAAGCACACCATCGTGCAAGCGCGAACACAACACAATATCACACTTAAATCTATAAATGAAGTGCAAGTGTGATTGTGAAGAGATGCACATATATAAACAATATCAACACAAATGCAAGATCAACAAAGCATGCATGAGGTGTGTTTGTGCACCTAAACTCTTCAAGAGGCAAAGTCAAGTGAATATACCTTTTGCTCTTAAAATCATGGAGATGCTTGGAAGCTTGTCAATGAGGACCTAAACTGCCCATTACACAATAATCCCCGATGTGGTATGGTCTGTCATGAAATAAGCCATTCAAAACCAGAGGTCCTTACATTTGGACATCTCATCTGAAGTCTTCCACAACTAATAATCGCCTCTTTACACCTAAGTAGATTCATTTGTAGGAGTTGGTGGTTTAGGAGTACACATAACAAAATAGTAATTGGTTGCATGCGGTCTTATCCAATCCAGCACCAACCACCACGCCAATCTCCAAATTCACCAAAATCAGCCTCCAACCCACGCCTTTCCCTATGCCAATCGTTGGATTTTATATAGTGCCGTGCAATATATTGCGCGACATTGTTGCTCTGCGCAATCTTTTTTTTTTAACCCTCAACTTTTAAATATCACAGTTGAACCCTATCTTTTAATATCTATTATAATTATATCCTTTATTTCAGGTTTTATTTAATCATAGTTTTACCCTAATCAATTAAATTTATTACAATTTGATCCTTTTTAATATTTAACGATTTTTTAGTGAACTAATTATTATTGGTATTAATATTTATGAAAAAAACTAAAATTGAAGTGTATAATTAAAAAAAATAAATGCAAAATTTGGAGAAATAAATAAAATCATTCAATTAAGTGGAAATTAAAGCAAAATACATTAAAAATGAAATATGCCATCTCCATAGTGATAAAATAAATTATCACAAATTGGTATTTACTAAAATATGAATTACAAGAACCCATTAGTATTCTGGAAGACCATTTCCAGGTCCTTAGAGATTACCGAAAAAATTACAAAAAGACCCAGAAGACCAAGATGGATTTTGAGATCCCTGGTCTTGTTGTCGAGCTTGTTTTGCAATAATTTTAAATTGTTGTTTACTCATAAACTTCCGTTTCATTGGATCAGTTATGGTATTCAAATAAATCATCATAATTTCGGCTTCACGGCACTCCACGTTTCTCCCGAAACACCCCACTTTTCTCTCCAAAATATCGATAAGTCTTTCCCTATGCATAGCGTTTCTGCTACAAACTTCCAATAGTTTTTCTTGTCCTTCTTTCAAAGTGTTGAATTCGGTTGAATTCAGTTCCTCAACCCTCCTTTTTGATTTAGCTTTCTTCACCCCAATGGGCCGTTGAGATGAACCCCCACCGTCATCACAACTCATATTTAAAGAAATTGGAGATAGTCCAGGAGATGCCATGGTGGGAGACTCTGGAGTTGGAGAATCTTCTTATGATGCAATGAAATGACCAGTTTCCTTTTGAAAGGGTGATGTTGTTGTCTCGTTGTTTGTGAATTTTTGCATGTCTTTTAGGATGGGCCACACATGGTCAAACTTGAATCCATGTTTATATTTGGCATCCTGAGATAATAACATTTTTGCCTGGTTCATCTGGAAAATGATACAAATATATGGTTAAAATCAAATATGAAATATTTTTTCTACAAATTGAATTTTAACAAATAATAACAACATCAGCTTCCGAGGCACCCCTAGGTTTTAGACTTTCAATCTGTTGTATGCATCCTCGCATTTTCCCCATCACAGTAAGAATAGTCTGCATGCGACACTGTAAACTTCGTTTGTTACGAAGTTCAGTGATAAAAGATGGTCTATTGTTGTTGCAATCGGTCTCCACTCGAGTCCATAACATATGCCTTGATTGGTAAATACCTATGATCGGATTTTGTGAAAGATCAAGATATATGTGACAAAGATGTTTGTCTTCGGCATTTGTGTATGAAGAACTTTTTGTAGACATTTTGTGGAAAAAAGTGATTTGAAGGGAAAAGTAAGTTGAAGAGAAAAGTTTTTTGAAGGTAAAGAAATTTGAAAGGAAACATAACTTGGAGAGAAAAGTGCTTTGAATGTATAAAAGATTTGAAGGGATATGTTTAATTTAGTGTGGGTTGATATTTATAGAAACCAAGTGATATTATTTTAGAGATTGAATCCTATGGTTCAGATGGTGATGCAATCCATCCAATGGTTTGCATTTAACAACTCAGATTTCTTATCTTCTTATTTTGGGAAAAGTGAAGATCAGATTTCTTGAATGAAATAATTTATAGATATTTTTTGTCCGTATATACTTTACCATGTGGGCTTACAATTATTGTCGGGCACATGAATCAAGAAGTGATATTATTTTAGAGATTGCAACCTACGTTCAGATGGTGATGAAATCCATCATATGGCTAACATTTAACAACTCAGATTTTGTATCTTCTTATTTTGGGAAAAGTGAAGATCAGATTCCTTGAATGAAATAATTGATAGATATTTTTTTGCCCTTATATACTTTTTCCATGCGAGCTTACAATTATTTTCGGGCACATTGATCAAGAAGTGATATTATTTTAGAGATTGAAACCTACGGTTCAGATGGTGGTGCAATCCATCCAATGGCAGGCATTTAACAACTAAGATTTCTTATCTTCTTATTTCGGGAAAAGTGAATATCAGATTTCGTGAATGAAATAATTGATAGATATTTTTTTTGTCCATATATACTTTTTCCTTGTGGGCTTACAATTATTGTCGGGCACATGGATCAAGAAGTGATATTATTTGAAAGATTGAAACCTACGGTTCAGATGGTGATGCAATTCATCCAATGGTTGACAATTAGGATAACGAATATTTCTTATATATAATAATAAAATTTAACAAATATAAATTGTCTACACCATCTCCGCTCAAACTCATTCAATCAAACTTCAAGAAAAAATGAATTTCAATATTGGAGTTCCATCTAATCTCTTAGGTTCATCTTCATCTTCCAATAAAGAGGAAAACGTTATTTTGGCAGATCTTAATGCGATGGATGCAGAAAAAGAAGAGATGCTTTCCCAACGTGTACAATTCCAACAGGTCATGGCTCAATATCTCAATCAATAAAACAACCTAGTGATCTGTAGAGGCTCAATTCCTCATCATATAATGATCAATCATGGCCGAGAAAGTACTGATCGTCGTTTGTTACACGACTGTTTTGCCAAGAACCAACGGTACAATGATCAAATGTTTTATCGACTCTTTCGAATGGGTAGGAGTTTATTTCTTCGTATTGTTAAAAAAGTTGAAGCTCGTGACAAATACTTTGTGCAACAAAGATATAGTGTGGGTAGACTGGGTTTATCCGCTCTTCAGAAAATAACAGCAGTATTTTGGATGTTGGCATATGGTTGTCCAGCGGATGCTACTGATGAGTATATTAAAATAGAATAGTCCACAACAATTGAGAGCTTGAATAGATTTTGTCGTGCTATTGTGGAGGAATTTGCAAGTTTGTATCTAAGATCACCTAACACTACTGACGTTGCAAGATAACTCTGTATTGGTAAAGATCATAGTTTTCCAGGAATGTTGGGTAGTCTAGATTGTATGCAGTGGAGGTGGAAAAATTGTCCAACGGCTTGGGCAGGCCAATATGCAGGCCGTAGTGAATCCCCAACAATTATTCTAGATGCTGTAGCTGATTATGATCTGTGGATATGGCATGCATATTTTGGTCTGCATGGTATGAACAATGATATTGATGTGTTGAAGGCATCCCATCATTTTTCCAACCTCGCTCAAGGTATTGCTCCTTCAGCTAATTATGTCATTCAAGGAAAAGAATATAATATGGGTAATTATTTAGCCTATGGTATATACCCAAAATGGTCTACACTTATACAAGCTATTCATGATCCACGTGGTCCGAAAAAAAATTATTTGCAATAAAACAAGAAGCCTGTAGAAAAGATGTAGAACGTGCATTTGGAGTTCTCCAATCACAGTTTGCAATTGTGGTAGGACCGACGAGTTTTTGGCATAAACATGTTTTACATGATATAATGTCCACGTGTATTATTATGCACAACATGATAATCGCGGATGAGCATGATGTTGATGCATCAATTGACGATCGTATGGAAACACCAACTCCAGAAGTTGAGATGGTATAAAAATACCCGATTTCAACAATTTCTAGCTCGATATAGAGAAATCAGGAATAAAGACGCTCACATTGCACTCCGAAATGCTTTAATAGATCATTTGTGGGATGAATATTATAATTCAAATAATTAGATGATGACTAATATGTACTTTTATTTTTATGATTTTATTTTTTCTGAAATGTAATGTTCAAGTTATTTTTATAATAACTGCATAATTTTACCTAATGAAATTTAATTTCTTTTCATGAATTAATTTCACATTTTCTTATCGTATTGTAATATTATGTTAATTATGGGGTGAAATGTTAATTGTGTATAAATATTAATAAAAGGGAAAGAAAGGGAATATTTTGGGAAATATTCTTTTTTGTGTAAAGTTTGGTACAGTGGGTTGGAAACGTAATAGTAAAATAGTGCAACATTGTACCATTTTAGTACAAAAGTTGCACCAAAACAACTATTCGGGTTGGAGAATATTCTTTTTAGTGTAAAGTTTAGTACAATGGATTGGAAACTGAATAGTAAAATAGTGCAACGGTTGCACCATTCAGTGCAAAAGTTGCACCCAAAACAACAATTCGGGGTGCAGATGTCATGAGTTTAAAGGTGGATAAAAAGTTAAATTGTTATGCTCCATGGATTATTTAAAAAAAAAAAACGTATGATGTCATGTACACCGAAAGGCAGTCCATATATATTTATATATATACAGTCCTTATCCTATCAGTACACACTGATGAAATTATATAAAAACGTTGAATATAAGTCACTCGTTTATAAAAAGAGCTTTGACAGGTGCAATTATACCAAGGGAAAGTATGTAAAACAAGTGACTCATATTCAATGTCCCTATATAATTACATCAGTTTGCACTGATTTAAAAATTCCGTAATATTTATAAATATATATATATATATATATATATATATTAATATTTTACATTTTATTATTATGTAAAATAATACATATAACATTATTTATATTATATATTATATATTAATCTATTAATATATTTATATAAAATAATATCAATTATAATATTACACATAATATGTAATAATAATAATATATATATATATAATATACTATAATTTTATAGCAAATTATTATAATATATATTACTGATATATAATATAATTGATATTATTATTATTATTATTATTATTATTATTATTATATAATATAGACATTTTGATCATTTGGACCTCTTACAATTAATAGTTCTATTCAAGACATTCCAAACACAATTCAAAACAATTATCCTATCTTATCCAGTCCTATCCTATCACCATACCAAACACACCCTATATTCTGTTTAGGATTCGATAAAAAATACAATTTAAATCTTTATATCAAGATCTCTATTGTCAACATTTTATAAATCATAAAATCATGTGTCAACATCATTTGATAAACCTATCATTTATATATGAACATGGACAACCATACATATTTAAGACGAGATTACAAACAAAGTTCATTTTTATCGATATCAAAAAATAGTTCATCGAGAACATATGCTGCATGTTACCCACAATCCCTCCAGCTCTTGTTGCCCTCTTATAGATTCATTATGCAGGAACTCCTACAGCTTAGCAAGTCTCCAATATCAACACCTTACACCTTTCTCCTAGGAAGTCTAATACATACAATCCAGGTAAACTATTGGTCTATAACATCTTCAAGCCACAAAATCAAATCAATATCAAATGCAACGACACTCTTTGTTGGGATATATGCGGTAATCACCCTCGAGGACACAAGCACAATTATATTTCAAAACGCTATATGTTCAACAACCAAACACACTGCATGTACATGGACTAGCAATTTACTCTAATCATCCTTTTTGTGCACAAAAACAAGAACCTACATACACCTACACTTCCTGTCTACATACAGGGCAGGAACCATGCCCAACGAGCCACTTGTCCACACATGCCATGTGAAAAGCGTGGTTGCAGCGGGGCAAGTTCCTCGCAAGGTCCCCAATTTCAATATCCTGCCAAGAACAAAGTATATATTTATTATCGTGGCCCCAGAATAGGTAAGACAGAACCACCACCACCTCCACCTAATTACATTTTTAGGCTATTAATACTAATTAAATCAACAAATTCAAATTAAAATATAAGAATCAATGAAACAAAAACCTGCAAACAAATAGAACAGCAGATACTGTGTGTTGCCTCGATTTCATCCAAGATCACATGACAAGGTAATTTCTTCAAGGACTCTCCTGACAACCCTCTAGAAACAGCTGGGCTATAGGTAATATTGACTTCATAGCTCATATTAGCAATGCTTACCTGCTCAATCCAACATAAATTGATTTATAACTCATATCTCCAAAATAAATGGTAATTCGTTAACCCTTCACTCGTAAGTCGTAACAGTATATTCCAGAATTACAAATTTGAAAGAACATAATGACACACATCAAAATCACTTGTAACTGTAAAAAGAGAAGTTGACATTTTTTTTTCCAATCAGGCATCAATTACTTCTTTATTTCACAAAACACATTTAACCACACAAACTATTGACAAAGGGTGGGAGGTTCACATAAATGCTATACCCGGCCTAAGCACTGCCTTCATTTCAAATCCTAGATAGCTGTGGCATTGCTGTCTCACATTGGAAACAACAACACTGCTATTGAAATGAACATGACGAAGCCAAACATAATAGGTTTACCCTCAGCTTCATAGCAATTGACTTTTGTATTCACCAATCAAAGTCTCCCACCATACAAAATTCTTTAACACGGAAATCCTAAATGCCTGTTCAGTTTCCATACATTTTTATTTCAAGCATTAATTAGAATTTATTTAGGGAGTTCAAATTCTTTAGATTGAGCAATAAAAAAAGGTGGTGTTAATTAGTGAGTGAGAGAATTGGAGAAAGAGAATTGGAAAAAGAAAAGGTTGCATTGCGAAGATATTAAGGCCTTTTTTACCTTCATGTCTACTCAGGTTAAAACGGTCAAATTTAGCCAACAGCACACCATATTTCGCACAGGTTTTTCAAAAGTCCTGGTTTGCTATCGCAATCCCAGGTTAAGTTGGGCTCAAAACTTCACGACGTATTCTTCATGCAGGTTTAGGTTGGCCATAGTGCTAACCACCAAATGATGACGATGAGCAACAATGAAATAATCAATGACCTTTTGTAATATTAGACACAACACTAAAATTAATTTAGAACAATACCCAACTGTACTCTGGTACATACTGATTTATGATAGCAATTGGTAGCTTTTCTATCTCTATAATTTTTAGAAGAAGACATTCAAATTATCGGTGAGAATTGCATCAAAATAAAGTTCTGTACATTGAAAACTCTCACAATTTGCAGTCATCTTAAACTCTCAGCAGCTTGCCATTACTTAGGAGTTGTTTTTTAAACAATGAAGCTTGAAACAAATACATTCCTTTCAAAAAAAAAGAGACATAAACAACAAAAATGAAACCTGACACAATTTAAATGGCAACTGGAGAGTCCCAAATTTTACAAATTATACTCACTTGATAACCATATGAAAATGAAAAGTGTAATGCAAACAGATAGATATAAAGCATCTTTGTTCACTACCATACAAAATAAACATGTTTACATGTATAGTACATCCAAAATTGCCATACGCAGATCACAAAAGGCTAAAAATTAAACACGCACCTGCCAATGGTAAGCAGTTAACAGCGAGGGTGTAAACTGCTCATCTATCAATCTCCAATGGAGAAGCTCCTCTACAAAGTCTGCCTGGACCCAAAATGTATATAGTAAGTCTATTACAGCCCAAACCGATGCCAGACTATATGAGTTATTTGTAACAAATGGATATTGGATAATAGAAGTAAGAAGTACAGGACTTTATTTTTTCTTGAATGGAAGAAGGTTGATGCCTATATATTGAACCAGCCAAATGTAACCAATATTACTACACTAATCATTTTACATGGTTTTGACAAGAAACACAGACCTTTATACTAATAAAATAAGTAAAACATCATACTCGAAAACCACAAGTTGATTACCTTCCTACAGAAAGGTAAATGAAATCAAGCTATAGATTACTTATTGCAACTGCATACAAAGCATTCGACCTGAGCAAACTAACCAAAGAGGATGAGCCACGAGAACCAGATCGTTCCAAACACCAGTAAGCACGAGAAGCCTCCAAAACCTCCATAGAAAGTACAGCTCCAGCAATTGCACCCAGCCCAGCCCCTCGCAGAACACCACAATCAGAAGCCCTACCAGCTAAAGCACCCGTGACTGCACCCGTGAAAGCTCCAGCTGCAAGTAGATAATAGCGAGCCATCAAAATAGATTTCACATAATGAAACTATAAATTTAACAGAATGTGACTTGTGATATATAACAAGGGTCTTCTCTAGTCATCGTCAAGTCTCAGTGATCAGCAAATGTGATAATCAGTTAACATCAAATTACTCGGATTATAAACTTCAGGAACAAACATGACTAGAGAATTGTTCTGCATAACATTTCGAATAATTAATCTAGCATGTGGTAACCAAAATCTAATTTTGCAGGATTAATAAATACTAGGCTACAAGAGAAAAAAATAACGAGAGGGAATAGCAAAATTGTAAGGCAATTGATCGACAATGATAAGAAGAATCGGTACCGAGAGCAAAGAGACCGGTTAGAGTTCCGGAGATAGAACCAGAGATGAAGTTGGGTATGGTGTGGAAAAGAGTGGGGCCATGAAAATCAAAAGTACCCATGACCGAAGCCAAGGGTGGAGCGGGCGACGGAGATGGCGAGGAGCTACCGGAAGGGAATTGGCAACAGTTACGGAGAGGGAGCACATCCATCAACGCTATAAAGGCAGCAGCTAGATTTAAGGGGCCATGGATATTCGAGAGAAAGAAATTGGTGGAAGGAGAGATAGACGACAGAGAAAAAGCAAACGCAAAGAATGGCGATTTACAATTGGGTGGTTCCATTGCCAACCAAATAATACTCTTAATACAAAAAACGTATGCCATATTTTTATGGGAAAATACAAAAAACGTACCTCTAGTTTGAGGTAATTCTTCGTATGGTACACTGTTTTCCCATATTATTATTTTAGTCCACACCGTTACCATTATTTAGGTTTTCAGTTTCTACCATCCAATTCCATTAGGATTTCTGAGTTTTCATTAATCATGCAAGGGCATAACGGCAAAATGAAGCTTATAGCTGTTGGAAGGTTTTCTGATAAAGGGTAGAAAGGTAATTTCATATTTAATAAATATAATATATATATAACTAATTTAATATCTCTCTCTTGAATAACAATAATAACAAATTAAAATATAGATAATAATAACGTTAAATTAAAAAACATATAATAATAATAATAATTAGGGTTTAATTCAGTCAAACCCTAAATTTTTCTCTCTCACCGTTGTTCTCTCTCTCCTTGATTCATCTTTCCTCTTTCTCTCTTCCCCTCTTCTCCCACTCATTGGTCCATCTGGATCAAGTCATCTTTGAGTGAATCTCTTGGAGGCGACGAATGAGAATTCAGTGCTAATCTTTTGGAGATAGAGCTCCGATTTGTCATGGAGATGGGCATCGAAGAAGGTGAGAATGGAGTAGGGTCGTGGCATTGGTGGAGGTTAGAATGTCTAGGTTTTACAGACAACGGAACCACCGCGTACAAGTGGAGGCTCGTATCCCCTACTTCAATCGAGATCCAAAGAATATATATATATATATATATATATATATAGATATAATAAATCTGTTATTTGAATTCGTGTTTGAGTGTTGGTTTGGAGTGGTGTTTGGTTGTTGGGAAGGTGAATAATGTGGTGATGGTAGTTTGTAAAACCAGAGATGGAAGAGTGTTGGAGATGGTTTAAGATTGTGTTTGGGCCGATCGCTTGATGGTGGTGTTTGTGTATGTGTTTGCTTTTGCGTTGGCGGCTGGCTTTAGGGTTTGATGGATCCAAAGGAAAATCCAATTTTTAATCTTTTAACTCTTTTTTTTCAATTTTGTGTGTGTTTTCATTTCAATTTTGATTTTGAGTTTTGGTTTCTGTAAGATACAAAATTTGAATTTAAAGTTATTTATTTTCCTAAGTGATTAAGACCCGTCCTGTAAGCGTTTTTCAGTTGTTGTTTTTTCTAAAATAAAAATAAAAATAAAAATGAAAACAGTGTTTTTGGTTTCAGTTTCGAATTCTGAAAACGCATCTGATAGCATATACTGGAAGTTGTATTTTGAAAATGAAAACGGAAAAAATGCGTCTGGTAGGTCAACCGAAAACTATCAAAATTTGAAACAAAAGTGTTGACGCCAATTTGTCGATGGGTGAAAAAGTCAACAACGTTGGATCTGGTTAAGACCTATCAAAAGAGAAAGAGAAAGAGAAAGAGAAAGAGAATGCAATTGAAGTTATGATAACACGAGTTTACATGGTAAAACTTCGATGATCGGAGAAACGTATACGGGTGGTTGAATACACAACTGAGCCAAATCCACTATAGAATGATTAATTACACCACTCGATCTCTCTTGCTTCTCTCTTGCAGTGATTTATTTTTTTGTCGTTGTGTATATATCTCTCATTTACAATAAGATTATGGGTCTATTTATACATGCATATAACCCAAATCCTTGTTGTACAAGTAAGGAAAAGAATTTGAATCTAATTATGACGGGTTGCTTGTTGAAGTCTTCTTTATCTTCTTTTCTGTTTAGGAGATCTTGTGAAGATGGAGTTTGAATCTTAGTGGGATTTTGGTGGCATAGTCTGTTTAAGACTAATTTCCTTTTCGGTATGTAGTTCTTCTAGAAGAATAGAGTTGTTGCTTGATTTGGACTCGCTTCCTATTTAGTGTTTTATCCTTCTAGAAACTCTTTGACACGGATGTTGTTGGAGTATAATTCTAGGGCTTTTTCTCATATATATGAATCGTATGTTGAACTTCTTTACTCGGGTTTCTTGTCAGTTCTTTCCACGACATATGTCCTTTAATTGTTTGGGTTCTCTGGTAGCATTTATGATATGCGACTTATGGATTATCTTATACGCCGCCTACGTCACCAAGTATTTCTTTTTTTCTTTTGATTTTTCCCGCTTCTCGAAACCCTAGGGTTTCGTGTCTTCAGCCATTAAGTGGTTTATTTAAATTGAGGGGGGCAGTTTCTGTTGTTCATTTTTGCAAAAGCAAGAAAACCCTGGTTCTTATACAGAGATTCGTCTTGGCTCTTCAATGAGGCTTTTTCCTGGTTGCTCTGCATCTGCTTTTAAGGTCGGTTCCGATGGATCCTATTTCACTGCATCACCTTTTTGTTATAACTTTTAAGGCGCTTGAACGTGGAGATTTTCAATTGGTTTCTTGTGTTCGTAGGTTATTGGGGGAAAATCCTCCTGATGTACCTTATTTTCTAATTGTTGATGTTTTCGGGCTTTATCCGGATGTTCGTTTCAGTTCTAGCTCTAAATCTTTCATTTATGATCACAGGGTTCCTTTACGATCTAGGATGGGAAAGCATCAGAGTAACGGTACAGTTCACAAACATGGTTCAAGCGGTATTCTGATTGGAAGGCAAGTAATTAATGTGAATAATGTTGAAGATGAGCACAGTGCATCTCGAATTCCCTTCTCTCTTAATTTTCCGAGTGCGTACGATGTCAAATTGAAAGTGGTATGGGAAGCGGAAATCGAAAAGTATTGCGCTCGATTTGATCTGGATGATTCGATTTTAATGGTTCCTGCTGATAATAGGGCCGTATGGAACCTTCCTCCGAGCATGGTGGCAGTTTATGGATCCATGTTTTGTTGTGGTGTGACTCTTCCCCTACATCCTTTCACTGATTGGTTTCTTGCTGAAGCAGGGATTGCTCCAACTCAGCTAGCCCAGAATAGCTATAGGATCCTGATGTGCATGTGGCATATGTGGATCCGAATGAACTTGCCACCGACTTCTCCTAGCGAGGTTAGACATTTTATACTTTAAGGCAATCTGGTCGGACTGGAACTTACATTCTTTTATCTTGCCAGCCAGATAGCTGGATTCCCAAAGGGACGAAGGTGAACCGGGGAGTCGATATTTCCTCGGACGTCAAGAAGAAAGGTTTCGTGTGGGGCGTTCCTACCTCAAACAAGTACTGGAAAATTAGCTGGTTTTTTATTGAAGGGAACTTGGGACTCGAGATCGAGCTCTCAGCTTGGGAAGATCGGGAAGTATTAAAGGTTCCCCGTTTCTTTTGCTCTCCTGATTGCTAGAACAAGTCACAACCTACTTTCACTGATACCGAGTTGACTAACCTTGCTTTAGCGGCCACACGCACTCTGGAGAAAAAAAAAATAGGTTATATCTTTTTGATGAGAAGAAAAGATAGCTCTCGGCTTTTTTCCTCAGATTTTAGATTATCACAGACGTCGTAAGTAGAATCTCATCTCGTTTACGTTTTACTCATTTAGTTCTATTTCTTTTATAACTCGTTTGTATTCAGTGTATGACACGGACATTGTCTACAGCGTTCAGACTTGCTAGATGAAATCGATTTTTAGGCGAGTTGTAAGGAAGCTTCTCGCCAAAATAAGGAAGGAATTGTTTCGCCTGATGATGAGTCAGGTGATGATTTCGATGAGGCAGATGAGCAAGTTCCCGAGTATATTCCGGAAGAAGTCATTCAGCCGACTGCGGGGGAGTCAAGCGGTCTGAGAGGCCCTTCTGAAAATGATAGTGCCCACAAGGTGTTTGGGGATGAAGGCAGACAGGGAAAGCATCCTAGTGGTACAGTGTCTGGTGAGCCTAGTTCCCTGGTCGATGAAGTGCTTGATGAGCAGTTTGTCGTTGGGAAAGTGGAAGGAGTTAGGGTACCCCCTGATGAGCAGGTTAATCTTTATCCTGATCTTTTTGATGCCTTCTGAGATATCGTAGAAAATCATGATGATATTACAGCTGATCTCGGCTTTCATCGTACTCGAGCTGAAAATAGGAAAGCGATTGATTCTCTTATCCGGCCTATTCTAAAAATTGCCCGAGTGGTTTCATTCATTGAGTCAAGCGATGATGATACTGATATTAGGGGTTCCCCGGGTGTTCAAGTTGAGACGCCTTTGGGATGAGTGGGAACTTCGGATAATCTGAATAAAGATTCTTTTCCCCCTGAGGTTGGGGACACAAGAGTGGGATCCTCGGGGGACACTATGCATCCTAGCCCCCAGGATATGCTGAGAACGGCGTCATCTGGTAGGGTTTTTATTGGTGACGACCATTGAAGTCACTTCAGAGTGGTTCTCCTACGGAGCGTCTTCATAACATTTTTAATAGTGCAAGTTACTTAAGTCTTTAGTCCCGAACTTCGTCTTAATATGCCTTTGTTCAAATCTTTTAACTTATTTCCCTGTAAATGGTTGATGAGTTTGTTGAGCTTATTCAGATGCAAAAACATCAAGATGATCAGATTAGGCGTCTTGAAGCTTAGTTAAAAGAGAGTGAGGATAACCGTGCTCGGATTGAGGCAGCTTATCAAAAGGAGGTGAGTTCCGCTAAGGAGTTTTCTGATCTTTGCTTGGCTAAACAGATGGAGGCCGAGGAGAAAGCTTCCGCTGCAGAAGAGAAGGTTGTATCCTTTCAAAATTTACTCTCTACTGCCCGGGAGTCAATGCACAAAGATGAACAAGAGGCTGAGCAGGCAAAATTGTCTTATGACCAAAAAATTGAAGACCTTAAGCGTCAGGCCCCGACTGTCGAATCTCTTTCGAAGGAAGCCCAGCTGGAACTTGAAGTTCAAGTGGTTAATCATTTTAAGAGGTCCCCAGCCTATGATGCCCTACTTCTTAGGGAGTTCCAACGGGGGTTTGTCTCTGCTGGCGAATTCTTCAAGGTTAATAATCGGGTGACTGACAAGGCTCGAGCCAACTGGGAGTTATCAATCAACAACCACGTGGATCGGTCTTTGGAGTCTCTTCGGACTCAGATGAAGGAATGAAGAGCTTACTGACGTAGTCGAGGTAAAAAGCCTCATCCTACGAATCTGGAGGTCTCATCAGAGCATTCTCTCTCGACCTTTTATTCTATTCAAGAGGCTGGTGTGGATGGGTTGATGCCTGATGTTGGACCGATCACTGGAATGGATTACAGCGAATGGATGGATGACTCGGTGGACTCAATTGACTGGCCTTCTAATGAAAGTCTTCTCCAGAAATATGAGATGGTACCCGATCCGAACATTGACAGAAGCTCCAAATCCTCAGCCACACCTTAGGCGTATTTGTGAAAATTTGCATGATTAATTAAATTCCATTTTTTGCCAACCGTTTTGTCATGAATATTTTTAATATTCATCTTTTTAACTGGCTAATATCGTTGTCTGAGCAACTTTTAAAATGCTGAGTATCTTATTAAATTGGTTAACGCAATTTCATGTGCCAAATATCTTATTAAACTGGCTATCGTTGATATCCGATTACCTTTTTGAATCGCCAAGTATCTTATTAAACTAGCTATCGTTAATATCCGATTAACTTTTTTAATCGCCAAGTATCTTATTAAATTGGCTAATATTATTAACCGGGTCATCTTGAAACATAGGCAAGTAGATTTGTACTAGTGTTTCATACTCGATTGCTACCCAAACGTTACATCGAGGCTTACCACGATCATACGTTCAAGTCGTTACGCAAGTCACTGAGGACGTCTCCTAGTTTTGTCTGCGTAAGGGTTTGATGAATCGTTAAGGTTTGAATTGCTTAACACAGATGCACAAATCACCTGAATTTTCCCGACGGCGGCCCGAGCCGTTTTCCAGAATCTTGTGCATCGGGTTTGCCTTTTGGCTAAGGTCTTAGCTGACCTTGCTTGGCTAGCATGCTCCTTTGAGCTTTTTCACCCCTTTGGGATTTTGCCAAGTTAATGGCCCTAAGCATTTTATCTTTTTATTATGCAATTAATTTCTTATGTTCTTTTATCATATGCTCATCTTTTTCGTATGTTCTTATTATCATGCTCATATTTTTTGCATGTTCTTATTATCATGCTCATCTTTTTCACACGTTCTTATTATCATACTTAGATTTCTGGAATCCCATGTAGGGCTTTTATTCATAACTGTAATTCTAACAATATGAAAATCTCAGAATTGCTAAAAATAAAAAATATCCTGACTAGAAAAATGAAAAATTTTAAGGATAGAAAATCTTTAAATATTGGGCGTTGCATGGTTGGGGTAAAACCCCTCCATCTGGTCGGGCAATCCAATATGCTCCATGACCAGCTATTCCTTCAATCTTGTATGGGTCTTCCTATTTGTCAACCAACGAGCCCGCAGAACTATTCTTTGTGTTCAATGATACTTTCCTGAGCACCAGGTCTCCTAACTGGAACTTCCTAACCCGAACATGGGAATTATAGTGTCGGGCAACTTTTTGCTGATATGCCGCATTTTATACTCGGGATTTCTCCCTTTTTTTCTTCTAACTCATCTAAGTTTTGTAACAGCATATCGACATTTTGATCTTCATCATATAGCCTGACTCTGGGTGACATATACGATGTTTCTACCGGGATGACTACCTCTGTTCCAAATGCCAAAGAAAATGGTGTTTCTCCAATAGAAGTTCTTGTTGTCGTCCGATACGCCTATAATACTTCAGAAAGTTTTTCAACCCAACTACCCTTCCTGGCATCTAACTTTGCTAAGAGTGTGTACTTGATGATTTTGTTTACTGCTTTAGCTTGTCCATTTGTTTGAGGGTGGGCAAATGTGGCATAATAATTTGCAATCCGATATTCGTTACACAGCTGTCTGAACTTTTGAATATCAAATTGGGTGCCATTATCAGTAATAATAGTGTTCAGAACTCCAAACCTATAGAGTATGCTTTTCATCATAAAGTTCATGGTATTTGCTTTCGTGATATGTACTAACGCTTTAGCTTCCACCCACTTCGTTAAATAATCAACGACCACAATTACGTGCTTTGCTCCACCCCCTATTCTTGCTGGCATTGGACCAATTAAGTCCAGTCCCCATATGAAGATTGACCATGGGGATGTGAGGCTTCTAAGTTGTTTAGGGGCTACCGAATATCATTGGCGATCCTTTGGTAAGCATTGTAACTTTTTGAACATCGTTATGCATCCGAGAACAGAGAAGGCCAGTAAAAACCTTGCATGAGTACCTTATGTGCCAAGCTTTTGCCTCCAGTACGGTTCTCGCATACTCCACCATGGATTTCTTGTATTATCTGGTATGCATCTTCCTTTGATATACATCTTTGGAGTGTTCAAGAAAACCCTTTTCTATACAGTTCTCCATCAATCAATGTGTATCTTACCGACCGGTACCTGATGCGTTTTGCTTCTAAGGGATTTTCTGGGAGTATATCTTCTTCCAGGTACCTTTTTAACTGAGTCATCCAACCGTTTAACAGTATTCGAATTTTTGAGACTTCAAAGTTTTTGGCTCAATTATACTTGGCATGAGAAGAAGTGCAACCGGGATATTTTTTGGCCTAATTGTTGTTGTTGCTAATGCTAGTTTGGACAAAGCGTCTGCCTTTTCATTTTCTTCTCTAGGGATTTGGACAATCCCGTATTCCTTGAATTTTCAGAGGAGTTGTTTTGTTATGCCTAAATAAGCCATCATACATTCATCTTTGGCCTGATACTCATCTAAGACTTGGTTGATGACTACTTGTGAGTCAATGAATATCTCAATCTCATCTGCTCCGAGAGCTATGCAAACTCTAAGCCCTGCTAGCAATGCCTCATATTCGGCCTGGTTATTTGTTGCTTTGAAATTGAATCTCAAGGCACATTCAACATCATCTTCTTCTGGGGTGTATACCACAATCTCTGCCCCGCAACCATTAGTGTTAGAGAAACCATCGATATACAATCTCTATAAGAAACTCTTGCCCAACATTCTTTTTGCTTCCAGATTTGGTTCTATGAATTCGGCTACAAAATCTGCCACTGCTTGGCCTTTGAGTGATTTCCTAGGCATGTACTGAATATCAAATTCACTCAGCTCGATCGCCCATTTAGTTAATCTCCCTAAAAATTTTAGCTTCTGTATAATTTGCTTAAGTGGGCTGTTGGTGAAAACCTAGATTGTATGTGTCTGGAAGTACGTCCTCAGCTTCCTTGCTATCAAAACCAATGCTAGAGCCATTGTTTCTACCTGTGAATACCTGTTTTCAGTTGGAAGAAGAGTCTTGCTGGTATAATACACTGGCATCTGTATCTTGTCTTCTATTCTAACTATAACCGAGCTTACTGCTAACTCTGTAAGGGAAAGTACATATGAAGTATTTCTCCCATTTTAGGTTTTGAGATGATGGGAGTCTGACCTAGATATTCTTTGATCCTCAGGAATGCATGTTCACACTCTTCATTCCATTCAAGTCCTTTCCCATTTTTGATCACTTAAAAAAAAAACACTTCTATCTATGGCCTTCGAGATAAATCTGCCTAGGAAAGTTAAGCATCCTACCAGGCGTTGTACTTCTTTTTGTATCCTTGGTGAAGTCATTTTTGAAGGGCTTGGATTTTCTCGGGGTTCACTTCAATCCCAATCTGGTGAACTTGGAAACCAAGGAACCTTTCTGAAGGTACCCCAAATAGGCATTTATTAAGGTTTAACTTCATCTGATACCTTCTCAGGACATCGAATGTTTCGTGTAGGTCCGAAGTATGTTCGTCTGCCGAGATACTTTTGGTTAACATGTCATCTATGTAAACTTCCATGTTTCTTCCAATTTGGCGAGCGAAGATTCTATTGGCCAATCTTTGATATATAGCCCTAACATTTTTTAGCTTGGGCATTACTGTGTAACAATACAAGCCTTAATCAGTCGTGAATGCTGTTTTTTCTTCATCAGCTTTATTCATCTGGATCTGATTGTATCCCGAACAAGCATCCATAAAACTAAGTAATTCATGACCCGATGTAGCATCGACTAGTTGATCTATTCTCAAGAGTGGAAAACTGTCTTTTGGGCAGGCTTTGTTCAGATCCGCAAAGTCCACGCACATTCTCCATTGGCCATTCTTCTTTTGAACTAAAACCACATTTGCTACCCACTAAGGGTAGATGATTTCTCTGATCGACCCTACAACGAGTAACTTCTCCACTTCCTGCTTGATCGCTCGACTTCTCTCGAAGTTGAAAGATCTTCTCTTTTGTACCACATGTTTTGCATTCGGATCTACCGCCAAATGATGTGATATTATTCGCGCATTTATCCCTACCATGTCATCATGACTCCTTACGAACACATCTTTGTATTCTCTAAGCAAATCGATAAGGTCTAGCTTGATTTTTTCTTTTAAGTTGGCTCCAATTTTGATCTTCCTATTTAGCTCATCTTCCTTTAAGACCACCTTCTATGTTGGTCCATTCTTTGACGTTTCTGGTTCTTCTCTTGGATCCAACTCGAAAAACAGTGATTCTTCTTTCTTGATCTAGTCTGGTTGAGTTAAGTTGCATACTTTGTGTTCACTACTATCTCTGTCTTTGTAAACTGAGAGATTAGTTCTTCTGGCCATCTCCTATGACCCTTTAACTATTCCTACCCCTCATTCAGTTGGGAACTTGATCATCAGAGCATATGTAGCTATTACCGCTTTTGTTTTGTTCATGAAAGGTCGACCTAGTAAGACATTATAAGGCCAATTGTCCAGATCTACCACCATAAAGTTGAGTAACACTATTTTCTGGCAAGGGGCTACTCTGATCTTTACGGAAAGCTTCACTATTCTGAGAGACCTAACCTCAACTCCCTTGAATCCTCTGAGTGGGGTATGGAAAGGTTGCAAGTCCTTTCGATCCAATTTGAGTTGATCATAAATAGACACACTGAGGATATCTGTCGAGCTACAATTATCCATTAAAATTCTCCTGACTTCTCTAAGTCCAATTCGGGCACTAATAACGAGAGCGTCATTCGTTCGGACGTCAACCCCATGCGAGTCAGTTTCAGTGAATATTATCGGGTCTCATCCTTCCTTTATTCTCTTCGGATCGGGCTCGATGGAGTTAACTTCAAAATTCTGTCTTGCTTCCACCGCTTCTCAGATTTCCTGAGTCCGCTCTCGGTTACTTCTTCCAGTTGATGGTCCTCCGAAGATGGTCTATATCACTCCATTCATCTCGGGACTGGCTCTTTTATTCCGATCAGAATTATGATCTCCCGTTTTGGTCTCTTTCTGAATTTCTGACCTCTCGTCTTTTTTCAGGATTATATCTTGCAAATGTCCTTCCCGAATGAGGGTCTCTCTATAGTCTCTAAGATGGTAACATTTGGAGGTCTAGTGACCGGTTTTCTTATGGAACCTGCAATATTTTGTTATGTTGTAAATTCCGTTAACCAATTTTAGTGTAAAATATACCTAGAGGGGGGGGGGGGGGGGGGGGGGTGAATAGGTATATGCTCAAATTTTAATCTTCTTTAAAAACACAAGCAATCTTATACAACACTTAGTTTAATATCCAAAATGATTAATATCCAAAATGATATATGACAAAGCAAATGTTCAAGCAACACAAATAAACTAAGTGAAGAAATTAAAGATGCTAAAAATCAACATAAGATATTTACGTGGTAAAACCTCCTAGGAGGAAACATCCACGGGTTGATACCACAACCCCCGGCAAAAGCAAATCTACTATTTCAAATAAGAGTTACACACTCAAGTAATCAATACATGCTCTCCAAGCTATCACTCTTACTCTACCTTTGAACCTAGTGATCTACTAAGCTGACTTTCTATCCAAGACCTCCTGTCTCTAGGAAGATTCCTTGCTCACCTTTCCGGATCCTCCCGACCCTAGGCAAGACTTCTTGCTCAACTATCCGAGTCCTCCCGACTCTAGTTGAGACTTCCTTGCTCAACAATCCGAGGTCTCACACCTCTTGTCGAGACTTCCACTTGCTTAGTTATCCAAGTCCTCCAGACTCTAGCTAAGACTTCCAATTGCTCAAATCAAAGAATCACTCTAAGATATGAAACTTCCTACCTCTTCACAAGGCTTTTAAGTGATCATGAATGCAAAACGCAAACAAGCACTCAACATAGAAAATGATGATCAACAAATTCTACGGACATGCAACTTAGACATGACCACGGTTCGGTTCGAACCGTGGAACCGAACCGTAACTGTGTGCAATGAACCGTAATCGTAACCGGAACCGAAACCGAAACCTTAGAACCGGTTCCGGAACAATAATCGAAACCATGGGGGAGGCGGTTTGGTTCCAGTTCCTCCTCTGAAAAAACCTCCATGGAACCGGGGGTTCAAATCGACGATTCGGTTTCGGTTCGGAACAACCGATTCCAGCAAATATTTTTTTTTATATATTTTTTTTAGTTTTTTCTTATGATAAATTGTAAAAAAAAAAGGAACTGAACCGGTGGAACCAGACCGGAACAGCCGATCGAAGGTTCCGGTTCTGGTTCCAGCTCCTTTCGGAATCGGAACTGGTTGGAACCGTGGGCATGCCTAATGCAACTAGATAACTAGATTATGCTTTCAAAGAACAATCACAAATGTATCTAGGCAACCTAAGCATGTTATCAACTAAGAACCAAATCAATGAAATGAATATACCAATTGATGTAGACCTAGTTCTTAGAAAATAAAATTAAATCTAGAAATAGTCAATCAAGCATAAGAACAAAAGATTTCTATAAACAATTTCATGTTTATCAAGTTTAGCACAAATCAATCAACTTATCACAAATCTAGCTAAACTTGAAAATCAAATCAACAAACCACAAAATGATATCAAAATCATCTTAGTCATGCTTCTTAATCAAAAGACATCAATCAATAAGAAGATCTAAGAAGAAAACTAAGAAGAAGATGATTTTACCAATAAGGATGAAAATCACGAACTGAAGATCTGATCACAATGAAAGATCTAGATATCCTTTAGTTCTGGAAATGTTGGGGTTTGTAGAAATCTTCAAGACACTCGAAATCGGTTTTTGAATCAAGTGATTCGGAGTTGAAATGAAAAAATTATCACAAAAACAAAAATCAAAATGTTGAGAGAAAATTTCTGCACTTGTTCTTCAAATTCGTTTTTCTCAACTTGTTAATGAATGAGAGGTAAGGAGAGGTTTTAAAGAGAGAAAAGTCAAAAGATATTTTTGCCCCTCTTTCTTAAGTGTCTCCCTGAGATGGTGCATGGTGATGGCTTGAGCCATCGCATCTCACCCCTTGCGTTCCTCTCGCGTTCTTTGACTGTTCTTTGGCCTCCGAACTCCGAATTTGAATTCGTTTAAATATTATGAACCGGGACTCCCTCACGGACATGGAAATATAAGATACTCAACCCAGAAAATAATAATTTGACTCGATATATGAAGACAAAGAAAATGTATGCAACATGAGTTGAAAATGTAGTATCTTTTGACTTAGAACTCGAAATCAATAGTATGAGTAACCGAAATGACCGAAACTCAATCAAGAATGATTTAAGACTAAATTCAAGTTCAATATCCATGTTATACAAACATATACACAAACTAACACATTTCACACAAGAATGCAAACTACATAGAGATAGTCTCCAATCATGCATTTTCCAAAACATGTTATTTTCATACCAATGCATGAGCATTCAACTTCAAGTGTGTGAATGTGTTATACCAAATGATGTGCTACGATGCAGGGACACAAATGTATGAATTATGTGTGTGTGCATATAATGATGCACAACTAAGTAGGGACACATATGAATGAATTGTGTATGTGTGTGCACCTACGCCTTGCAAGAGAAGGAAGAATCTTGATACCTTAGCATCCATGTAAGCATATATCCTTTTGAAGACAAACTTTGCATGCGAAGTCACTTTCCATCATTGAAGACCGATCTAACCACGAACCACCTAAACAACTAAGAAATACAAACAAAGAGCGTTTTGTTATGGGATCAAGCCAACACAAATCTAAAACCTAACATATGTCTCGCCGAGCAAATTGCGACTGCCGACATGGCTTTTTCACCAGATTCTTCTCTTCTAATATTGTCAGGATCCCTACATGTCTTTTCCAAAGCGGTGTGTAGTTCATATATTTTCCTTGAAATTTTTCCTTGGTTTAGTCAGTATTACGTCCATTTCCCTCATCTTTGCTCTTCTCTTTGCTATTTCCTTTTTGTTTCCCTTTATGGTTTTATGACTTTGACTCGGCATCCTTTAGTTCGGGTATCCCCCCATGCAAGTAACTACCTCTTGTTGCCAACTCTTCTTCCTCTGCCAGAGCGTATCCGCCTGCCATATCCATCATATCTGCGTATCTAGTTAGATGAGTCATTCTTAGGTCAAAAGACGACCGTCCATTTTGCAAGCTGTTTATGAATGCAACGGTTATTGCTTCATCATTCGCTCTACCGATTATGAGACTGCCTGGCCGAATCTAGCCAGATACTTTTTTAGCGACGCGTCTTTCCCTTGCTTCAGCTGAGAAAGATAAGCCACCAATTTATTCCAATGCACATTCCTTAGAAATTATCTTGAGAAGCTTCTGCTCAACTCGCTGAACTTCCTAATACTCACCAGAGGCAATCTCCCAAACCAACTTTAACCTATAACCACGAAGTTTTATGGGAAGTTAAGGCACAACAGAGGATCGTTGTTGGCATACTGGGCCATGGCACCCTTATACCGCCTGATATGCTCTTTAGGATATGTATCCTTTTAAAACCGTTCCACGTGTAGCATCCTAAATCTCTCCGGGAATGGTGTTCGCGGGATGTTTGTAGTAAAAGGTCTATTAGTGTTGGGATTATGCTCGATAGCAAGAGTATAATAATGTATTTGACAATCTTTTCATATTAATAAAGTGATTTCTAGTTTAACAAATGTTATAGCATTTATAGTTTAATTATTATAATTGTCAAAAGTAAATAATCATAAGGTCAAAAGACTATGAGAAAAGAATAATTTTTCATACATCCAGATATGTATGAGGTAGACACAATTGTTTAATTAGTCTTGCATAACATTCTCAACTTAAGATAAAAGGTTGGGCGCCTTTATCTTGTCAAAGTTGTAGATTCTTTTACTAGCATTTGAGTGGGATCAAATGTGTTATGATGAGTCTAAAATCATCAAAGTGTGGTGTCTTTGGGCAAAAGAATCTAGTGCACTTGGTGCATTGAATTGGATCACAATGAAATACTTTATCTAGAACCGTCAATGGATAAAAGTTTTCATTTGAAGACAATCAGACAGTCTATCTCAATCATGAGATAAATGATGGACTTATGGTTGCAAGTGTTATCATTTGAGCTATCAATGAGCACGATTATATAGCATAGTCTATCCTCGATAGTTTGGTGGTATTCATTTGTTAATCGACAGAGGACTTCATTTATAGATATGGACATCGTGGGTCCATTTATTAAATGAGAGTAGAATATCATCATATGGATATTTTGAGGTATTGGATATTAAATCTTAACGTTAAGTTTTCAATAGCGTCGATTGAAACATGGCTTCTGGACAAGTCAAAATATCCAAGTTCAAAATGTGGTCATATGAGTAAATATGGTAACTTGGAGAGCTATAAGATGTCTTTGAACTCTTGGCGATTACTGATATTCTTCACGAGGATACAATTTCTCCAATAAGGTTGTCTTGGGTATGAATGATAAATATTAACTTATTTTATCTTTATTTAAGAGTTCAATTTTAGTTCTTTAGTGGAATGAACTAAAATTAATAGATCGGACCTAAGTGAATCATTTGTTGATTGTGATTGGGTTGTGTCTATTGGAGCTTAAATTTAGATAGCCCGCCAAGATCCCCAATCCACACGAACTTGCATGGATCACTTGATATATTCTATCGGACCAATTTAGGGGTCCATCTAGAATTGTATTGAGGCATGTGGATTTGTTTCTTTTTGTAAGAATGGGTATAGTTCACATGTGGACTTTTTATTAATGCCCAATAGATTTAATAAAATAAGAAAAAAGAATATTGATCCATATATACGTGTTGGGTGGCAAGGCTATTTAGAATAGCTTAATTATAATATTTTTATTTTATTATTTAATTAAATGGAAATTAATTAATTTGGTAATTAATTAATTATTAAATTAAAAGTCAAAAATAAATTCTAGTAGGAGATGATCTCCTAATATTACACTGTTGTTGGTAGTATAATTAATATTAAAGACTATGTTTAATTAAGTATATAAATAAAATGAACTATTTATCTAATCAAATTAGGAAGTATTTAATATGGTTACAAATACACTATTGAGTTGAATTAGGAGTCTTGGTGTAGGATAGAATTCTTTTTAGAAAAAGGATTCTTAAACACCAAGTAAATCCACCTAAGAAAATGATTCTTAACAGCCAAGTAAATCCTTCTTAGGAAAGGATTTGTGATCCTATATATACAACCTAGTGAATTTCGGCTAGCCCTATGATTTTATGAGTGAAATTTCGGCCAAGCTAGGTATTTTTCAAGAGAGAATTTTGAGGGAGAAAAATTTAGTTTTTACTTTAGACAAAATTCGATTAACTCGTAGATATAAGGTGTAGAATTCGACCAAGGAGAAAAGAGAAAAAAAGAACGTTTTTGTTTTTGATAGTACACTAGTATCATTTACATCAAAAGGGTTTTTTGTACAAAATCAAATTGGGATCACGCAAGTTTCAATCAATTAGATTGATAATTCACAAGTGACTGGAAGTTTTTGGATTTTTCTCTTGGAGGATAATTGTAACTAACAAAGAAAAAGATTTTGTTTGTTTCCATCCTCAGGTATACAATTTAAAGAAAGGAAGCTCACACTCCTAGGTGATTCACGTTCGTGATTGGATAGGAAGATCTTACTGATTCAATTCGGCGCTTATTCAAGCATTACGAGAAAAAGGTACGATACTTATTATATACATCAAATAATCTAGGGTTAAGGTTCTTGTTATTCAAAGGGAAAAAATTTCATTTATACCGAAACCCTAATTTTATTGATTTTTCACGCTTCCGCTGTGTGTATTTTCCCTACAATTGGTATCAGAGCCTGGTTGTACCCTTGATTAATTGATGTATGTATTCATGAATCTTTTTCTTTTTATTGTATATATGCAAGTGCTAGAAAGATATGGCACTCTAAGTATTCGCATGTATATTTACATTGGAATGTATGGATATATATATATATATATATATATATATATATATATGTTTTATATGTTGATTGTTATTGCTCAATTTTGGTCCTAGAATTTCAATGTATTTTTGTTTTGGGATTGTAACAAGAAGGGTGGCCTATCATCGCCATAATTTCCTTCTTGGTAGTTGCTAAGTTTTTTTTATTTTTTTGTTGCAATAAAAAAACTGCAGAATTTTTATATATAATTATTCTGTAATACACTCAAATATCGAAGACTCGAAGGTTTGAAGAACTGGGAGCAATCGGAACAAGTTTGGGACCGTGTGTGGGAAGAGCACGTGGCCACGTTTGTTGTGGCACGGGCTGCGCACGGTAGCCCTTTGGTAGCCATGCACAGCCCTTTATGTTTTATGGCATGCGCACGCCCATGGGTAAGGGCGAAGGGTGCGCATGCCCATGGGAGGTAGCTGAGGGAGTCCGAACCTGGATAGGCTGTGAAAGATCACATGATAAAAGTCATAACACATCTCAACATTGTTGAACTGAATGGTGTTGAGATAGATGGTGAGACAAAAATTGACATAATCGTCAACTCACTATCAGATTCCTTTGATCCGTTCAAGTTGTACTATACCTTGAACAATAAAGAATACACCTTGAAAGGCTTGATGCAAGATTATCAAAGCACCGAGAAAATCCTTGTGTAAGGTAAGGGTTAAGAGATTCATACAGTTAGTAAAGTTGCTTCTGTTAAGACCCGTAGGAATGTCAAGAAACAACAGAAGAAAAAACAACTTGGGCCTAACCAGAAGGGATTCCGGGAAAAGAAAAGACTGAATAAGAATGAATTCAACTTGCATTTAGGCAATGGAGCGTTGGTGTCTACTAGTGTAGTGAGAGATACTAGAATCAATTTGGATTCTTATAGGCATTTAGATTTAATAGACGTTTATTATGTACCCCAATTCAAGAGAAATTTAATTTCAGTTTCTTTTTTAAATAAATTTGGTTATTCGGTTACTTTTAATAAAGCTTATATTATTAGTAAGAATGAAAAAAATTATTTGCAAAGGTACATTGGAAAAAGGTTTATTCTATTTGCATGAAAATATCTCTCACTTGTTAAACATGGAATCAATGGAACCAAATCATAAAAGAGAAAAATTATCAAAAGATGAAACTTATCTATGGCATTTGTGCCTAGGTCATATTAACCTTAATAGGATTAAAATATTGGTAAGTGACAGACCTCTAAGTGACTTAAAGGTTGATGATCTACTAACTTGTGAATCTTGTTTGGAAGGTAAAATGACTAAAAGGTCTTTTACGACCAATGGCACAAGAGCCATTGAATGTCTATAATTGATACACACTAATGTGTGTGGACCTATGAGCATTCAAGCTAGGGGTGGATTTGAGCACTTCATCATTTTCACGGATAATCACTCAAGATTTGGCTATGTGTATCTCATGAGACATAAGTCGGATGCTTTTGACATGTTCAAAGCATTTAAAGCTAAAGTAGAAAATTAGCTTGAGAAACGCATAAAAATCTTGAGGTCCGATCATGGTAGAGAATATCTATCTGCTGAGTTTCAGCAATATCTTATTGATAATGGGATAATTTCTCAATTTTCTGCACCAGGCACACCTTAACAAAATGGGGTGGCAGAAAAGAGAAATAGAACTCTTTTGGACATGGTTACGTCTATGTTGAGTTATTCAACGCTCCTAATCTTTTTGGGGATATGCTTTACAAATCGCAATGTACATTCTAAACGATGTATTATCTAAGTCGGTTCCTAAAACATTGCATGAGTTGTGGACCGGGCGAAAGCCTAGTTTACAACACTTAAGGATATTTGGATGCCCTGCGCACGTGTTAAAAGGAAAGACAGAAAAGATGGAGTCTCATTCAGAAACATGCATATTTGTAGGGTATCCAAAAGGAACAAAAGGATATAATTTTTATAGTCCTTCAGATCTTAAAGTATTTGTTTCGACAAATGCTAAATTTCTGGAAGAGGACTATATGAATAATGTTGTGACTAAAAGTAGAATTGTCCTGAATGAACTTTTAGGAGATACAATTCCACAAGAGGTTTCGCAACCAAGCCCAATTGTAAGTTCCATACAAACACAAGATCAACAATCTACAATACCTTGTCATAGTGGAAGGGTTAGTAGACAACCCGAGAGATACATTGGTTTAGGAGAATTTATAGAGAATCTCCCGGACGATGATGATCCCTATACGTACAAAGAAGCAATGGAAGATATTGATTGTCGCCATTGACAAAAGGCAATGCAATCCAAAATTGAATTTATGTTCAAAAACAAAGTCTGGTCTCTTGTAGACTTGCCTAAAGGGATGAAACCCATTGGGTGCAAGTGGGTATACAAGAGGAAAAGTGGAATGGATGGAAAGGTGGAAATCTTAAAAGCTAGATTGGTAGCTAAAGGTTATACATAGAAAGAAGGTATCAATTATGAAGAAACCTTCTCTCCTGTGGTCATGCTTAAATTCATTAGGATACTCTTATCCATTGCGGCATCTCTAGACTTGGAGATTTGACAAATGGACGCCAAGACAACTTTCCTTAATGGAAGTCTTGACGAAAGCATCTACATGATGCAACCAGAAGGATTCATAGAAAAAGGCCAAGAGGAAAGGGTATGCAAGTTGCAAAGATCCATATGTAAGGACCTTGATTTTATGATTGGCTTATTTCATGACAAACCACACCACATTGGGGCTGATTGTGTAATGGATACCTTAGGTCCTCATTGGCAAGCTTCCAAGCATCTCCATGACTTCAAGAGCTAAAGGTATATTCACTTGACTTTGCCTCTCGAAGAGTTTAGGTGCACACACGCACCTCATGCATGCTTTGTTGATCTTGCATTTGTGTTGATATTGTTTACATGTGTGCATCTCTTCACAATCACACTTGCACTTCATTTATAGATTTAAGTGTGGCATTGTGTTGTGTTCACGCTTGCATGATGGTGTGCTTGTTTTAGCGCGTTGAGTGACCATATGAGAATTTCTCATTCTTCTCTTGGTTAAGTTATATGGAGTAAGGTGTCTAGTTTTAAAAGAGTGTATTTCAATGATTTAAATGTTTTTCAAAAATGACCTTTGTATGGTCTTGTGACCATATATTTTTATACATTGATTCAAAATGAGTTTTGAAAACTTCTGTATAAACTAGACACCCATACCTTTCCAATGGTATATTATTCGTAATATTTCATGACCGTTTGAATTGGTTTTAAAATCTCCAAAGTGACCACAAAAACAGGGCATCTCTGTTGTTGTCCATTTCTGACCTTTGGTCACTTAAATTACCATAACCTTTTCTACATATCCAAATCTTGTTTTATAATATAAAGTAGACTTCCATACATTTCCAATGGTATATTATACGAAAGGTTTGGATGTCGTTTGGTCATGTTTTGGGTCGTTCGAATCTCGAGCTTTTGTGCTGTCGAAGCTGTGCCGGTCCACAAGCGCACCTCACCAGCGCCCCTGGACAGTAGGTGTGTGCTGATATGGCGCTTGTCGACCAGCGCACTGAGTAAAATTTTAGGCATTTTCAAAATGATGTAGTTTTGTTCTAGGGCTCATATTTACATGCCATCTTCTTCCTCACTCGTTTTTCGGAGCTTCCAAACCATTTTTTAGTGTGAGAAAGTATTTTCTTTGAAAGAGAAGCTCCAAGAGTGGTTCCTTAACTCTCCAAACCCAAAAGCCATCTCCATCTTGCATCATTCTTCATCATATGAGCATGGGTGTTCTTGGTTTCATGACTAGGTAAGTAAGAACTTCATTGAACATCTTTTATTGTTCTTCTTACTCTAGATTAGGTGTTTATTACATGATTAAATACCTAGACTCTAGTTTATTGCATATATTTTTTAGTCTTGAAAACATGATTGGGTTTGTTTGTTGATAGCTTGAATTTAGGACATATTTACCCTTCTTGCTAAGTCTTTATGCATTGCATTTAGACATTATTGATTAGGACTCATTGATTGCATTTTGTGATTGCATTATAGTCCTTGCCATGCTTAATGACAACTTGTGTTGATATGGCTTTTGTGATAGCTAGCATTTAGGTCATATTGATTGCATTTTGATGATTGCATTTAATGACCATGCCATGCTTAATGATAGCATATGTTGAAATGGCTTTGTTTGATAACTAGGATTTAATGTTGCATAACTATATCTAGTTAAGTCTTTATGAACATTCATTTAGACATTGATATCTAGGAATTGTACTTACTGACATTCTTAAATTTCTAGATAAGCATTTAGTGGTTTGCCTAGCATTATTTGCATGTTTGAATATTTCATCATATTCACATAGGTTGTTGAACTCTTCATTGAGTCAAGTCTTGTTGCTTTGGTGTGAAGTTTCACAAGCAAGAGAAGTCTTTCAACCGGTTGGCAAGCAATTGGTCGGGTATCCACTGTAGAAGGCCCGAGGGGTAGAGTAGGAGGTGCTCACGCCAAGTGTAGTGGATCAGGGGATATCACTAGGGATTGAACCAAAAGTGGTGAGTGGTAGTGGCCATAGCCTGAGGTTGTCGAGAGTGAGAGTCCAAGTATCACTTGAGGGTGTAAATTTTTACTCATATAGTGGATTTCTACGATCGAGTGTGGCTCACTTAACAGCCCATTGTTTTTCCCACTTGGAGGGTTTCCACGTATACATCTTGTGTTATTTATATTTCCACACTTTACAATTGATGTTGTATGTTTGATTTATTTGGTGACTTTTGAAAATTGACTAATCAAGAAAAATTGGTAATTGACTTGATTAAAACCTATTCAAACCCCTCCCCTCTAGGTTATTAAACACACGCGTTTATTAGGGAACTTTCACCATATATGGATTGAAGCAAGCATCCAGATCCTGGAACATAAGGTTCGATCAAGCAGTGAAATGTTTTGGATTTATTCAAAACCTTGATGAACCTTGTGTGTACAAAACGATTAAAGGAGACAAGTTGGTTTTCCTAGTTCTTTACGTTGATGATATACTACTCATCGGAAATGATGTAGGTGTATTGACATCAATAAAAAGAATGGTTAGCAAAACAATTTGATATGAAGGACTTAGGAGAAGCAAGTTATACTCTTTGTATCCAAGTCATAAGGGATAGAAAGAATAGAACGATTGCATTATCCCAAGCTTCATACATAGATAAAATCTTGTCTAGGTTTTCCATAAGGTATGTTACCTTTTAGACATGGAATCAAACTTTCTAAGGAACAAGTTCCTAAAAATGAACATGAAAAGCAATTCATGAGTTGGGTTCCATATGCATCGGCTGTTGGAAGTCTCATGTATGCAATGCTCTGTAATAGACCAGATATTTGTTTTGTTGTGGGCATAATTAGCAGGTTTGAATCAAAACCTAGTCCTGATCACTGGACGGCAGTCAAGCATATTTTCAAGTATCTTAGGAGAACGAGAGATTACATGCTTGTATACTCAAGAGGGCATTTAATTCCCGTTTGGTATACAGATTCTGATTTTCAGTCAGTTTCTGACTCTAAAAGATCAATATCAGCATCTGTGTTTACTATTGGAGGAGGGGCAGTCATATGGAGGAGTATCAAGCAATCCTGTATTTTTGATTCCACCATGGAAGCCGAGTATGTTGCTCTGCATACGAGGCTGCTAAAGAGGCTGTCTGGCCCTACCAATTCTAGATTGACTTGAAAATGATTCCTGATGCGAATAAGCAGATCACTATCTATTGTGACAATAGTGGAGAAGTGGCTAATTCGAGAGAACCAAGAAGTCATAAGAGAGGGAAACACATTGAAAGAAAGTATCACCTTCTGAGGAAAATTGTGCATAGGGTTAACGTGACAGTTACCAAGATCTTTTCAACATATAATCTAGCGGATCCCTTTACAAAGGCTCTTCCACAAAAGAGATTTGATGGGCATCCAAAGAACATGGGGATGAGAGATATGACACATTTGCTATAGAGCAAGTGGGAGATTGTTGGCATTATGCTCGATAGCAAGAGTATAATAATGTATTTGACAATCTTTTCATATTAATAAAGTGATTTCTAGTTTAACAAATCTTATAGCATTTATAGTTTAATTATTATAATTGTCAAAAGTAAATAGTCATAAGTTCAAAAGACTATGAGAAAAGAAGAATTGTTTATACATCTAGATATGTATGTGTAGGGAAAATCGGTTCAAAACGCAATGGAAGCGTGAGAAAATTAGAAAATTAGGGTTTGCGTATAAATAAAAATTTTCCCTTTTAATAACAAGAACCTTAACCCTAGATTAATTGATGTATATAAAAAGTAGCGTACCTCTTTTTTTCGTGATGATTGAACTAGCGTCGAATTGAATCCGTATGATCTTCCAACCCAATCACGAACGTGAATCACCTAGAAGTGTGAGCTCCATTTCTTTAAATTGTATACCTGAGGATGGAAACAAACAAAATCTTCCTCTTTGTTTGTCATAATAATCCTCCAAGAGAAAAACCAAGAACGTCATGTCACTTTTGAATTATCAAATAATTTGATTGAAACTCACGTGAACCTTGATTCGATGTTGTACACAAAACCCTTTTGATGCAAAGGATACTAGTGTACTATCGGAAAAAAAAATGTTCCCTCTTTTCTCTATGCTTGGCCGAATTCTTCACACATTGAGTTGGACGAAGTTTTTTTTTATAACAATGAAAAATTATAAAAAAACAACTAAATAAAAAACAAATTTTCACACCAAACACTAAGGCTTGGTCGAAATTTATAGGTAGTGTATATAGGAGTCCAAATCCTCTCCTAAGAAGGATTTACTTGGTGGGCAAGAATCATTTCCTTAGGTGGATATACTTAGTGACCAAGAATCCTTTTCCAAAAAGAATTCTTTCCTACACCAAGACTCCTAATCCAACTCATTAGTGTATTTGTGACCATATTAAAGACTTCCTAACTTGTCAAGATAAATAATTCCTTTTATTTATCTACTTATCAAATATAATCTTTAATATTAATTATACTACCAACAATAGTATAATATTAGGAGACCTTCTCCTAATAGAAAAAAGATTTTGACTTTTAATTAAATAATTAATTAATTACCAATTTAATTAATTTCCATTTAATTAAATAATAAAATAAAAATATATATATAGGCTTTTATATTAGCCTTACCGCCATGACAATATATAGGCATATATATTATTTTCTTATTTTATTAAATCCATTGGACTTTTAAAAAAAATCCACATGTGAATTAGACCCATTGTTACAAAAACAACAAGTCAACATGTCTTAATACAATTCTAGATGGACCCCTAAATTGGTTCAGTAGAATATATCAAGTGATCCATGCAAGTTCGTATGGGTTGGAAATTTTGACGGGCTATCTAAATTTAAGCTCCAATAGACACAACCCAATCACAATCAACAAATGATTCACTTAGGTCCGATCTATTGATTTTAGTTCATTCCACTAAAGAACTAAAATTGAACTCTTAAATAAAGATAGAATAAGTTGATGTTACTCATTCATACCCTAGACAACCTTATTGGAGAAAGTGTATCCTCGTAAAGATTATCAGTAATCACCAAGAGCTCATAGACTGCCTATAGCTCTCCAAGTTACCACATTTGCTCATATGACCACATTTTGAACTTAGATATTTTGAATTGTCTAGAAGCCATGTTTCAATAGACAATATTGAAAACTTAACGTTAAAATTAAATATCCAATACCTCAAAACATCCATATGATGATATTCTACTCTCATTTAATAAATGGAGCCACGATGTCCATATCTATAAATGAAGTTCTCTATCGATTAACAAATGAATACCACCAAATTATCGAGGATAAACTATGGTATATAATCGTACTCATTGATAGCTCAAATGATAGACCTAACCATGTCCAAAAGAGTTCTATTTCTCCTTTCTGTCACCCCATTTTGTTTAGGTGTACCTTGTGCAGAACACTGAGAAATTATCCTATTATCAATAAGATATTGCTGAAACTCACTAGATAGATATTCTCTAAAACGATCTGACCTCAAGATTTTTACGCGTTACTCAAACTGATTTTCAACTTAAGCTTTAAATGCTTTGAACATGTCAAAAGCATCCGACTTATGTCTCATGAGATACACATAGCCAAATCTTAAGTGATCATCCGTGAAAGTGATGAAGTACTCATATCCACCTTTAGCTTGAATGCTCATAGGTCCACACACATCAGTGTGTATCAATCCTAAACATTCGATGGCTCTTGTGTCTTTGGTCGTAAACGACCTTTTGGTCATTTTACCTTCCAAACAAGATTCACAAGTTAGTAGATCATCAACCTTTAAGTCACTTAGAGGTCTTTCACTTACCAATCTTTTAATCCTATTAAGGTTAATATGACCTAGGCGCAAATGCCATAGATATGTTTCATTTTTTGATAATTTTACTCTTTTATGATTAGGTTCCGTTGATTCCGTGTCTAACAAGTGAAAGATATTTCCGTGCAAGTAGAATAAACCGTTTTCCAATGTACCTTTACAATCAAATTTTTTATTCTTAGTAATAATAAAACATTTATTAAAAGTAACAGAATATCCAAATTTATTTAGACAAGAGACCGAAATTAAATTCCTCTTGAATTGTGATACATAATAAACGTTCTTGTTATTGGATTGGAAAATCTTACGGATTCAATTCGGCGTTTATTCAATCGTCACGAGAAAAAGGTATGATACTTATTATATACATCAATTAATCTAGGGTTAAGGTTCTTGTTATTAAAAGGGAAAAAAAATTATTTATACCGAAACCCTAATTTTATTGATTTTTTAAGCTTTCGTTGCGCGTATTTTCCCTAAAATTATAGCCATCATCAGACATCTCATTATATCCGTATCGCCTAATCAACGCGTCTATTAGACACATGTTGTTCTCGACTTCTCGGGTCAGGCTCTGAATCATGACATCTCTGCCGCCCATCGACTCTCTGTGATGGTTAAGTTGTCGAGTGATTGTCAAACCCGTTTCCAACTCCTCTTCATTCTGCCCCGAGTCCCACGAGCCAAACCTTGTAAGTGTATGGTCCCATGGCAACGTTTGCAATGGTGCCGATAACTATCCTCTAATGACAATGACCTGTCTCTACGCTGGTCATATTTAAGGTGCCTATCATGGCCCGCCTGACCGTGGCTTCGCCTTTGGAGAGGTCATTCTCCTGTGGGCGTTTCATGATCCTTGTCATGGTAGCATGTCATACCCCCAGTCTAGTTGATTGCACCTAAGTTCCTAACGGCTACTGGTGCATCTGGTTTCGGCCCAACTACAACCGATCAGAGCCTAGAAGGTAATGGAGGAATGAGCGGGTGCACCTCTTCTGCGGCCAATAGACCTATTTCTTCATGCGCTGCATCCGTTAGTAACTGTTGCAGTGCATCACAGAAACGACGCAATATATCCTCATTGGTTGGAAGGACTTGCTGGATACCAACCAGAGATATCGGTTGGTTCCCAGTTGTTGTGGGGGATCCTGAGTGGTCCCGCCTATATGAGCATTATCTGGAGATTTTCGGATGTCCCTGGAACTGTCTCTGCTTCCGCTACCAGCCAATTGCTTAAACAGGTCGGAGATTCACCCCCTTCTTCTGGCGCCAATTGTTGACATCAATTTCTTGATGAGTGAGAAAGCCAACAAAGTTGGATCTGATTATGACCTATCAAAAGAGAAAGAGAAAGAGAATGCAATTGAAGTTATGATGACACGAGTTTATGTGGTAAAACCCCAATGATCGGAGAAATGTCCATGGGTGGTTGAATACACAACCGAGCCAAATCCACTATAGAATGATTAATTATACCACTCGATCTCTCTTGCCTCTCTCTTGCAGTGATTTCTTCTTTTTTGTCGTTGTGTATATATATCTCTTTTACAATAAGATTATGGGTCTATTAATACATGCATAGAACTCTAATCCTTGTTGAACAAGTAAGGAAAAGAATTTGTATCTAATTATGATTAGTTGCTTGTTGAAGTCATATTTATCTTCTTTCATGTTTCGGAGATCTTGTGAATATCGAGTTTGAATCTTAGTGGGATTTTGGTGGCATAGTCTGTTTAAGACTTATTTCTTTATCGGTATATAGTTCTTATAGAAGAATAGAGTTGTTGCTTGATTTTGACTCGCTTTCTGTTTTGTGTTTTATCCTTCTAGAAACTCTTTTACACGGATGTTGTTGGAGTATATTCTCGGGCCTACTCACGTATATGAATCGTATGCTGAACTTCTTTACTCGGGTTTTTTGTGTTGTCCCGAGTAGAACATAATGTGCCGAGTACCCATGTTCTGACTAACTTGGGTTCTTATTCCTTAGTGATGTCATGGATGGTGTCTTTTAGATGCCAGCTCGAATGCCCATCTAGCAACTTTTTAGGGAGTGTCTTACTTGTTAATGACGTGTACATTCAATAAAATATACATATAACAAAAAGTAACACATCAAAAAATAATTCAAAAAAAACATAACAGAAAATGAATTAATCAAAACTAAACTCTTAAATTATAAATAAATAATTACAATATATACATTTATATATATATATATATATATATATATATTATGTAATAAAAATATAATTGTATATAGTATATATTATATTAATATATATATATATAAACATATTAGAATAATATAATATATATATATATATTTTAAATATTATTACATATATTATAATTTATATTATAATATTATATATATTATTTTATATATTAAATATTATTATATTTTTATATTATATTATATTATATTTTAATATACAATAATACATAATAAATTACATTATATCCTATATAAATATAGTATTAATATATCTAGATATATTATAATATTATATATATTATTACATACATATATTATATAAATATATAATTATAGAAGAAGAAGAAGGCCCAGACCCAAACTAGAAAACCCAACACATGTAACCCATGTTCAAGAACAAGTGGCCCAACCTATACACACCTATGAACAAGTTTAAACTTCACCAACTCCTTCTCAAGTTTAACAGAAATCCTTACACCAGAACCTCCGATCAAGAGCATCAATGTCATTGACCAAATACCCAATATTGATTTAGACCTTTTAATTGTTGAGTACTATTCCCCCCAAAACCAATAATTGAGGGAGAAATACGAGAAAAATTACTCAGAAAACAAAAGAAAGCAATTCCGTAAAAGATGGACAGAAAACATTAAAAGCCTTAACAAGGAAATACCTTTCTTTAAATGGTATACAAACAGAAAAAACCACGAACAAAAATGCCTTGTCATTAACCAATCAAACATCAGAACTTAGAAAACAAGGGGAGGAGAGGAAAACCAAGTCCATCCTCCTCCAAGACATTTTGAAATTGAAATGCCCAACGAAGAACCTACAAGTGACAACAATACAACTCTTTGTACACCTTTCATAATTTTTTACGAAGATTTATCTCCTACTGTTCCTGTTGGAACCCCGTTCACCGGTCACGCAGCGGAACTAGGTTTTAAATTTTTTTATACAGATCATATCTGTATCTGGAACCAGTGAACTTTTGATCGTAATTATTTTTCGGAATCAATACATACAATATGTAAACACAGGAAATTGTAATCAATATAATCAGAAGAAGATATACTTACCAACGTTTGGAGACTTCTTCACTTTTCGATATGCTCCTGTCTGAACCACTAGATCTTCCTCGCTATCTCTCGGGACTGCGCGTCACGGTTTCAGAAACATGAATGGAGGCTGTAGAGAAATTGAATTGAAGAAACTCTTTCTTCTATGTGTTTCAAAAACCCATAAAACATGAAACAAAATATATATATATATATAATATATATCACGCTCCTGCTCCAAATATATCAAATATATATCTACGCACTGTTGCTTTCTAAAATATATATATATATATATATATCTCTCACGCAAGCTTTTATAATAGAGAAAGCATTTGACCTTTTCTTTATTTTTTTAATAAAAATATGCTTTATATATATATATATATATATATTTCATCCTTTGCCAAAACTTTTAATATATCTATATATATTATTTTGCTTGCCGATGAATATCCGCAATTAGCTTCTAAATATATTTATATAAATATATTTATTAAGTATTTGCATCCTATGCAAATTCTTATTTTGATTATTGTTTCATGTACACTCCAATTTGCATCCAATACAATCTCTTGTGTTCTTAGTTGATATATATATTTTAATTATCCTTTTTAAATATATCTAATATATTAAAAGTGATAATAAGTATTTTAAATTTAAACTAAATTCAAATACTTTGATAAATGATTTAGTAAAAATAAAATAATCCTATTATTTTATCTTCACCTAAATCCATATATCAACTAACACTCTTCAATTAATAGTTAATTAATAATTCATAATTATCGATATAATTAAATAATCTAATTATTTAATTAATTTAACTATTAACATTAATTAATTAAATAATCTCATTATTCAATTAATTCCTGAATATATACGTGTCACTTTTGTAACACAATTAATTGGACAATCCAATTAATAAACCGTGACCCTTGTTACCTAAATCAATCGGGCTAGCAAGGGGACCTAATGGACCCACAGTATTTTGAGCTCCAATAATCCTCGGAATCATTAATTAAACTCTTTAACTAATATTCCTTGATTATTAACTCCGGTGTTATTCCACTAAAAATCCGAAGTTGCACTCTTCCAACTGTAGACGCTTTTACACAAACCGATACAACTCGGTGTCCATCGATATAGCTATTACACATGGTGTGATCCTCTACAGTAGTTCATAATTAGAGTTGGGTCATAATGTTTGTTATACCCCTCTAATTACATATATCCTCTTTAAGCACCGTTGATTATATAATGAATAATAAATCTTATTTCCTTACGGAATTAGGAGAGCGCTCATATTGTCCAAGTCCCGAATCAACCCTTAAGGGAACTACCATCTACTTCTCACAAGAAGGAGTGGATTCCACTATTGTGTACAAACCTTTCCAGCCATAAGTCATTCCGCAATCTCAACATACGGAGTATATTGATCAGGAAATGCATCTGACCTCACCCATGGTATATCAAAGACCACGATCTAACCTGAAGGAGTCGATAAGACACTCAGGATTAAGATCATCCACATATAGCCATCATTAGTTGATATATATGAATCTCATCGGTAAACGGATCTTGGTGAGAGATTCATATAGATCATGACCCAATCCTATATGATCACATCATACAAGGTGCCTCCATTCTCATATCTCCATATGAATGATTCAGGATAGAATTACCGTACATTACGGAATGGACCGCAACTATAGATTAACCACAAATAAAGTACCCAGCTTTATTTGCTATCTATGGACTCTTTAGATTGCACATCTCTTACTGTATCCATCCGTATATGACACTCATATACACAGTTCGAGATTACATCCGGCAGTCTTGGATGTTAAATTTATGCACAAGTTATATAATAAACAACACAATAAGAATGTATTGAACTTTTCCTTTTATTTATTTAATAAATCCATTTACAAATTACATCTTTAGGGCATAAACCCCAACAGTTCCTTCATCCTCTCAACAGATAGGGATAGTCATGAGACAAAACAACTACACAAACTTCTTTTTAAATTCCCTGGGAGATCAATTGGAGAAAATTAACCTTAAACTTTCCCAATCCTCTGTTTCCCCCATTCCAAAAGAAGTTCCTCCACAAGTGTTTGTCCCATATAAGCCACCTACACATTTGTCCAGAAAAGCTAAGGGAAAAATGCATGAATTAAACACTGAACCAATCATGTTTCCTGACCATACTGGCATTGATAAATGCTTTGACAATATCATTGATGAAAGAGAACTACTTAGGGCCTTTGAAGAAAGACTCAGAGACTTACCAAAACAAGAAATCCATTCACTTGACAAAGATATCCAATAATCCTCCAGTGATGAAGACGAAAACCTAGACTTCCAAAATATGGTCAAAAAGATCACCTCCAATGACAAAGCTGACAGCTACAATTACACTCGATATTACCAAAATACCAAACCCTATTATCTCAAACCAACTCCTCCTGACTTACAATATGAAGAGACAGTTCCATACCGAGCCTATACTGACAATGCCTGTTACCAATTCAATATTGATGGCTTATCAGAATACCAAATCATCACAGTCCTTAGACAAATGCATACCATTGGATATATCTACATCAACAAATAGAATAAGTCTCATGTTGACGCCGTTACCTCCCTAACCACTGGCTTTGAAGGCTAATTATTCGGATGGTGGACTCATACCCTCAGCCTAAACGCCAGAAGCTCTATAATATCCCATACCAAAACAATAACCACAGCAAACACCAGCCAGATCGGTAACCAACCCGGCCTCTTTTATACCATCAACTTCGGCAACTACCACTACATCTGAACCAGATGGTATAGATGTTTTGTGTTACACCATTT